>VWYP01022826.1:148993-161259 GCA_013400435.1 Pycnonotus jocosus
CGGAGGCGCGGGCTCGGAGTTCGCCCTGAATGCCCCGTCCGTGGAGGGAAAGGGGAAACCACCCCTGACGTTGGTTAATCACAAAAGCATTGAATGGTTTGGGTTCCAAGGGACCTTAAAGATCATCCCGATACAGCCTCCTGCCGTGGGCAGGAACACCTTCCACCAGACCAGGCTGCTCAAAGCCCCATCCGGCCTGAACACTGCCAGCCATGGGTCACGCACAGCTTCTCTGGGCAACCTGTTCGAGTTCATCCAGTTCATCGCCCTCATAGTAACGCAATTCTTCTGTATATCCAACCTAATTTCCCCCTCTTTCAGTTTGTACCCATTGCCCTTTGTCCTATCATTACAGTTCTTGACAAAGAATCCCCCATCTCTGTCTTCCCCGTGGGTTCCCTTCAGATACTGGGCGGTTGCTCCGAGGTCTTTACACAAACTTCTCGTAGAGGCTGTGAAGCACCTGTTTGTACACAAACTTGTTAATACATTGCCTGAGGTTACCAATTGACACGGCGAAAATGGTCGGAACGTTCCTGCAATGTGCACTCAGGATGGGATGAGAGCAGAGAGCTCCTCCTTGTATGGGAAATACCGTGTGTCAGTGAGGTAGAAAGCACAAACCCTTTATGCAAGGTAATTAACAGACTTTATCACGGCATGTATTAAAGCCTGTTTTACATCATCGCTCCAGTAAAAACAGATGCAGGTTCTGTGGGACTTGGTTTGCACAGTGGTTGAGCTCCACTGGGTTCTGCTGGCTGCAGTTGAAGTTCATGCTGCTCTCTTCTTCTAAATCCAAAATTTTTTTTCAGCATGGTGTTCCCTGCTGAGTGAAACTACAGGTTTTTCATGTTGTTCACATTAAAAGAAGATAAAAGCACAGTTTTCAGCTTTAAGGCAGAATATTAGAACAAGTATTGAAACAAACAGAACAAAAAACCCAGAGCAGTTTGAATTTTAAAAATCCGCATATTTGACTTAGATATTTAGATATTTATTCAGCATGTTTTCATTTAAGTTATAATTTTTTGTAACTTAAAAACTCAGATTACTTTTTCTTGCTAGTTAATATGCAGTCAATAGCTTGTACAAAATATCCCCCCGCCCACCAAGAAACAAAACAAAACCCAAAACAAAGGAAAAGCTAAAATCCCCTAGGCAAGAGGGTGTGCAGAAGGGCGTTGGAAGTAATATTGTAGAGGAGTAGAGATTAGAAGTAAGTGAGTAGGTGGAAATGGAAACACAGAGTTGTGGGCAGGGATTATACAGTTTTCAGGGTGAGAACAAAGGACCTGAATTTGATGCAGTAAAAGGATGAGAAAACCAAGGATTAGTCTTGAAATGGGATTGACCTGGAATATGTCTTTGGTGGCATTTTGAGTCTAGTGCTTCAGAGGTGGAGGCACAAGGAAGGGAGAGCAATATATGATGCATAATAAAATGCTAGCTGCTAGGGTGACATCAGTGGAAGTTGATTAGTGATCTATCTAAGAAAAATATGTAAATTATGTTGTTAGCAGAAGTCTAAATAGGATGTAGACAAGAAAAAGCAGCAACAAAATATGTTTATTTCTTCTTTTACATATGGGACAGTCTATATGCGCTGTCTTTCCAATAATATCAAATTGACACAAAAGAGGAGATTAATCAGATAATAACTATAGACTATTCCTAGACTTTCACCACAAACAATGCTGAGGCTTTCGAAGCTCAAATGTCAGCAGTATAGAGATAGAACAAAGCTGACAGAAGTAAATCTGTCTTTCACCATATAACTCTCAAGATCAAGGTGAGGTGAGGACGTGACTGCAAAAAATCATCTGCACTAAGCTCCCAGTAAAATGAAGTAACATTTATAAACATTTGTAGGGGACCCTTAGAAATCTTGAAATTTTGATGTTGCCTTGTTCAATCATAGTTAAATGTTCACAGCTTACTAGACTGATGGAGAAGTTCCCTTGTAGTAGATTTCATGGGAAAATCCATGCTGCTTTTTTCTTCTGGCTAAGAGGCCACTTCAGCAACCTTGAGATTGACAGTGCAGCTGTGATAATGTTTGCTCGTGTTTTGGTCTCTGCATTGTAAAGTGGTGTTGACTTCTGTGTGAGAAAAGCATTCAAAGGGGAAGACCTTATGAACTCCATATAAGTAACCAATTAATTCCCCAGAAAACATTTTTGATTCTTTTAAATAATGCCAGTGGAAACTGAAGTCTGCCCTCCCCAAGTTACCTGGTTTGTATTCATCTCAGATGGCATAATTCACGGAGGAAATGCATTCCTGGCACAAGGGAATTGTTTACAATAGAGCTGTTTTCTCAATGACTGTGAGGCTGGAAATTGAATGCTAACATAAACATCGTAACACCACTCCAAACTGCAGTTATACATAAAGCAATACTTAATTAATCTGACCTTCATAAATAACATCACAAAGTGTATAATTTTCAAGAGTGAGCTGGCCAATGTCTGTATATACCCTGAGGATGGGGAGGGAGGAATGGATAACACATACTCATTACTTTGCTAATTAATCTGTAGAAGAAGCTTCAATACAGCAGTGATGTGTTTAGAGAAGGACAGGGAATACAATACAAATAGATGAAAGCAAAGTATAAGAGCTGTTGCAGCTGTGGTTTTCTGCTTCCTCAAATTTGTTAATTTAAATCTTTTAACAGAGTTTTGCAGTGACAATTTTGTGGGTTGAGATACTCAATATGAACCAAAGTGTGGCAACTGTAGCATCAAAGTTGTCATTTAAACGTGGAAATGAGTTTGTGAATTGGCAATACTGCAGGGCAAATGGCTGATATTAGAGATGTCCTTTTGTTCTTAAAAGATACATGCTCCCAAAACACACCAGCATGTAAAAGAAACGTGTCACGCTTCCAGAGGCCTTTGGGAGAAGAAATGAAATTTTGGAAGAGCAGGTAGCATGGTTGCAGCCTCCAGCCTCTAGAGTCACTTGTGCCTGACTATTCATCTATTGAATTTTCTGGTTGTGTTTTCTGCCTATTGGCAAGGGCAGGGGAAGACCAGGATCCCATAGGCTACACTGTGATAAAACTGGAGATGCCTTGGTATGATTTCCATCCAAGCTCTCCTACTGCATTTAGAAAAAGAAATAGCAGTGGGAGAGTAACTTCCATGGCCAAGCAAAATAACTTTTTTCTCTTTCCAAAATAACTTGCTTTCTTTTCTAGCCTACCTCAATCCTCCTTTTTTTTTTTTTTTTTTCTTTTTTTCTTGTAGCAAACATAAATGTGGCATCTAACAGCCCTCTTAAGATATTAGCATTAATGGTCACAAGAGATAAGAGCCATGTTAGTAATTCTGGGATTCCTAGGAAACTCAAGGTTTTAGAATAATGGCAGCGTAAATAGGTGGTTGCTGTCAACCAGCTTTCATGATCTCTTGAAGAAGAATAGTTAATAGGAACACAAGAGCTGCTGTACTCCATCAGAGAAGGATCTATCTAACATACTGTCTGTCCCTGTCCATTGTCTATAGAGGATACTTGGCAAAGAGGAATGAAATGATGGCCAGTGTATGGTGGTGACAAACGTAGGGCGACTTAAATGTGTATCACACTCAGTTGTCTGCTTGGCTGTGCTTTCCCAAACCAAAAACTGGCCCCACTGTAGCTGTACAACAGCTCGTGTGCTGGTGGTCATGCTGGCAGAGATCACAGAATTGTCTTTATCTTGCAGGGCCACACAGCTCCCAGGGCAGTGCACAGGCCACAGCACCCTGTCCAGGTACCCTGTCTGCTGGAAAAAGGTCAGCCTAATTCCGTGGGTCTCCCTGGAAGGAAATTCCCTGTGCTGTTGCTCCACTCTGTGTAGCTCCCAGGAGGTGCTTGCTTGCAGCAGGGATGGATCCCAGTGCTCTCACAGCCACCAGCCCTTGCCACGATGGACATGGGCAGGGCTGATGGCCCAGAGGCTGCTGCAGAATCACTCCCCAGGACTGTGTGCACACAGGCAGGTGGTGCTTGTAGGCAGCTGGGGCTCAGGTCGAAGCGGGGCTGCCTGCTGGGAGCAGAGGAGGTGTTGGTGCCTGATCGTGTGCTGCAAAAGCAGGTGACACGTACATATATAGCCCAGCCACCAGCCTGCTTCCCCAGGGCTGCTGCAGCTGCTTAGGGAGGAATGCTCGGGAAACAAAAGTGCTCAAAGCACTGTTTGAGTCAGAATTTTGTCTTCACACTGTACGTCAAAACTTATTTAACTGGCATAGGTGTTAGGGAAAAAAAAAAGGAAAACAATATTCAGAATTAACTACTTGTAAATGATGAACCATTATATGTTATAATTTTTATTGTATGTTGATGAATAACTGTACTGATATTTTGCATGTTGAGCACTAGATCTATTAAAATAAAATTAATGACAACCCAGTAGTAAAAGCAAATCCTTACTCTCTAATTTGAAAAGACATAAATTAAACTTGGGACCAAAGATGACCTTGAACTTCATTTAGTATGTGTTTCTTTTCATTTGGTACACCTACTTATACCAGATTTCACATGGGAACAATTTGCTGTTCACACTTGGACATGAGACTCCTTTAGCTTGCTAAATATTCCTAGGGATGCTGTGGATTGTGGGTTGGAAGAGAAGGCTGAGCAGCCTACCTTCTGCTCAGGTGGCATGGAAAAGTACTGCTGAAAGTGAGCAGGCACAGGCACAGGAGGGAAGAGGCTGTGGCTGGTCCCTGCACTGAAAGGTTCAGAGCTAAAACACACTTAAGTACCCGCAAGAGGTGAATGCAGGCCTTTTACACAGGGACATCCACTTTGTCTCTTGATATGAGCACCCATTCTCAACTAGTCTTATCGCCTCAAAAATTATATTTAAGCAGATGATTACAATCAAGTTCATGTTACAAGATAGCACAGCTGGTATTACAGATAACACCAGTTGTCTGACTAGATGAAGCTCCGGAGGCACCAACTGTGTGTTCACCTGACACTGTAACAAAACCCCCAGTGCCTCACTGCCCCTTCCACCTTATTGCACTTATCCCCTGGGAACACGCTACTGGGCCACAATCACTGAACATGTGCAGGGAAATGCACTATAGGATTAGAAGAGATACACCGGGGAGTTTGAAAGTGCAGTTCCACCAAAATCACCTTCCTTTCAGGTGTAGGATGATTTTCTCCACACTTATTGTACGTTTACTGCTGGGTAAGGGGATTCTTTTATTCCTAATGAAAAGCAATCCTTTTTCTAATACACAGATATGCCGTAGTCTGTATTGGAGAAAGCTTAGTGTGTGTGTTTTGAAGGTCTTCATCATAAAATTGGTCTGTAGAGCCATTCTTACAATCAACAGTATTTCAAGACGTGACATGTGTCAGCCTTTTCCGGAGTTGCTCTGGCTTTCTACACCTTCCCCCTGCAGCCTTCTTCTTGTCAGCACTGCCATACAGCCTTTCCTCCTTTCCCAGCAAAATCAGTTGCAACTCCTATCCTTGCCTCACAGTTCTCCAGCTGGTTGCAGCTGCCCCCTTTCCCCAGTGTCCTAAGGAAGAGGCTGAGTGCATAAACCAACGATCTGCTGATCAGAGGAATCAAAAATATGTGTTGCCTGGGAATCTGTGCTTCAGGGGATAGAAGAGGGGAAGGTGCCAGTGCTGTGCTTACTGTGGGGTGACACACACCTCCTGCTGAAAACTGGATAATGAGAGAAAGAGGTTCATAGGCTTGAGAGTCCCCCTCCCCCTTTGTTTAACAAACTCAGAAAAGAGTAATGTGAGGATTTGCACAGCTTCACCTTCCTTTGGCCTCTACTTGTCAAGAAAATCCACAGCTGCTGCAGTTATGGTTTCTAAACTCCTCTTATAATACTGTGACAGAGAGAGCTTTAATACAGAATTTCATCCATGGGGAAATTAGTTCCTTGGTGTAGTGGTTTCACACTTAGTCACCATACTTTTCTAGGTTTTCAGGTAGAAATTCTAGGCAGACAGCTAAAGGAGGGAGCCTTTTCTGGCTGTTTTCAACTATGTCCCTTAGGAATTACCACTGAAGCTACTGTATTGCTTGCTCAATGTTTGTTTCATGTTTTGCATTTCCTCAGAGACAGTCTTTACCTATTACTGTTCTCATTATCCTCCTGGATATGTATTTTCATGAATGCTTTCACTTTTTTAGGCAGATAGGGAACATTTTTGTAGTTAAACTTGCAGCAACTTCTGGCCTATGTCTGCTCAGCAACTTGGTGATTAAGTTGCTCCACCCAAGCTGCTAATGTGTTTTTCAAAAATAGGAATAATTTTCTTCTTTGTATCGTGCCTTTGGAAACACGTCTACGTAATCTTTAAAGATTGACAGGTCCTAAATTTCCGTGATGCTTCTCTGCTTCAAAACTAAGCTACCAGCTATACCACCCCAGTTAAGCCATGTCTATTACGCTGATGTTGATATGATGTGATCATGTTACAAGAGGCCAAATTAATGATTTGCAGTCTTGGTAGGCCTCTGGTTTTCTCCAACACTTACCTTTTGTAGGTGATCTTAGGTAGTTGCTGTGCTTGCAAACCACCACATTGCTCCCCATATCTTCTTTGTGCCTCTCACTGACAGCCCTTGTTTCTAGAGCTGCTTGCCTTACCCCACGTTGCTGCGTGGGACAGGATCGTACTCTCCCATTGCTCTTTGCTTTATAGCTGCACTCCTGAAAATACCGGAAGAACTGAAATGACCTCCTCCAGGTTCATGCCAGGTTCTCTGTCAAAGTAATTCAGACAACTTTGTTTGCTCAATCTTTTAACATGAATTAAGTCTGTTTCCAGTTCCAGGTAACACACAGGATATTGACAGCACTGGCAAGAGTCTGGTGTTTACTTCTCAAATGAAATTACGCAACCTCTGCCCTTGCCATCAGTCCCTGCTAATTTAACTTTGGCACGCACTGCAGAGAAGCTGCTGCTGCACAATGGAAATTCAGAAGATGTTTTGTACATAGCTCTGTTTTCCCCCTCTAACCCGAGAAACTGGTACAAAACAGGTTGCTGAACACAAGCAGTTCAACCATTCCTCCCTCTTGCACTGCAACCAAGTACATCAGAGTTGCTTGTGCTCCTCCAAGTCTGTCTCCATCCTCTAACAACAGCACAACCCACTGCCTTCCTGCTGTCAGCCTGGGAAAGGACAGTGTGTACAGATGGGCCCGTCGCTTTGAAGGGAAAAGCAGAAATCAGAGACACTCTGTCAGCTTCTGCTTTGTTGGATATAAATTTGCTTTGCTGTAAACACTGGAGAAATAGCAGAACATAAAGAGCTTTGAAATAGGATTTAAAAAGAAATCAGTGCTTTATCTTCTGTTTGAGAAAGGGAAAAAAATGGTGTGAAGGACAGAGGGTAAGTCAGACCAAAAAATGAAAGAAACCAAAATTTTAAAAAAAAGCAAAACCCCCAGAAAATTAGTAAAAAGCAACAGGAAAGAGGCAGGCAAAAATTGCCAATTAACATTCACATCAAAGGAAAATTCTCATCAAAACCTTTTTCTTCTTGTAAGAAGCATCATGCATTTCCAGTATGTACTGCAGTGAAGCGAGCACGCTTTACACAAAAGAAAGCTCAAGAGAATAAGCCAAATAGCCTCAAAGCTTTGTGGAAACCATTTTACACAGCTGACAACTAGGACAAAACCCCATAGGAGCCCTGAGTGTCAGCATCGCTGCCCTTGTTCACCAATCAACTTCCATCCAGTGCCAGCTCCAGGGAATCTGAAGCACAGACCCTACACGTGTTTCTGTGGATTCATTTACCCCATGTAGAGCCCAGGATGGACAACACAATGTCCCACTAACCTTGCAAGTGCCTCTTGCAAGACCTCTATCTACCAAAGCTGATAATCAAAATAATTTCTACCCTGTTTCCATTATGAAATGTTTATTCAGCTAAAGATCAGGAAAAGAATATAAAATAGCAGCTCTAAAAACAAAACAACAGTCACACCAATTAAATAAATACCAGTTGTAGATATTTTCAAAATGTTAAGTTTTAAAACTGCGTCAAAATATTTCCTTTATACTAAAGTATGCCTGTGGTTTTTCTAGGAGAAAGTGGGGTGGAGAGAGTGGGAGGGGGGGAAATACCAAACCAAAACAAACAAAAAACCTCAAATACAAAACCCTTATAATGGCTCTCTAGACTGTATGCAAAGTTGCAAGTGATACAGCACTTATAAGATGAACGTATTTTAAAAACGAAAAGCCAAGACCACAGAAAAGCAGTTAGATTGGTTGTTGTTAACTTGAATAAAATTTTGGATAATTCTTTGATTAGTTTAAAGAAATTAACTAAAAGAGAAACTATAATCATAAGATTAATCAGAAGATTTCTAGTGGAGAAAAGAAAATGTTCAAGTTGTAAAGACAATTGAAATAGTGTTACAAATGCTCATCTTGATAATGGCGTAAATTAATGTCATTATACTCAGTTTGTTAGCTAAGAACTTCAATAGCAGAGAATGTTTTAGAAGGTGACATGAAAACTTCCAGTTAGAAAACTTTGGTGAATGAGGTCAAGAGAAACCTTTGTACTCACATGTCTATATTTTATTTCTTTTTCCATTTATATTTTCAAAATCTGGTTCTGACATCCAAGATTTATTATGTTTAAGCTTTTCTTTAATGCAAATCTTAACTGAACCTGGAATGGTAGAACATTTAGGTCACAACACCAAAACAGATACAGAAGCTTGAATAAGTCTCTTAGTTAAGTGTCAGGACCCAGAGTGCACCGTGACATATTAACTGTCCTGAGTAGCGTCCCTTAAATTCTGTGTCTGTGTCCAGGACCACGTTTCAGGGCAGGCCAGGTGCCCCCTCCTTGTTAGAACTATGCTGGAGGTGTGTTTTCTCAAGTTCTGTCTCTGGATGAATATTTTCCAGTCATGTTTCCAATCATGTTTCTGGCCCCACCTCCTGACTAGATTCACTGGATGGGCTCTGAACCCAGTCGAGTGTTTCAGTTTGTTTGGGACAGAGAGTGCAGCCTCTGTCACCTTGCTCCACCTTGCTCTGCTCACAGCTTTCAGGTGTTGTGCTATTGTGTCTTGGCTGGTGAGCTGGGATCACCCATGGCTTCCACTTCATCCTCCCTCCCAGCTGAAGGGGTCCCATTCACTGACATTTAAATTCTAATTAATATGTCAGCATTTTTAGCATCAAAACCTGTGTAATATTTTGAGTTTGTAGTTTAGTTATTGAAGATTTCAGTATAATGAACCATACAGCAATTTTGAGGTTTTTTAAAATCTATAACCTACTGCGAGTTCTATTTGGGAAAGAAAAAAAAGGTGAAATGCAAAAGGCTTTTAACTATGGGCTAAGACTTCAATATCAAAGAAGGCTTATAATCCATGATGATATTAAGATGAGATATTTGAAAAAGAATTGGGAATGAGATCATCAGCTGCCAACATGGGTTTAAAAAGACAAAATCTTGTCAAAGTCTCTGGAAGTGTTTTTGGAAAAGTTTTCAAAAATAAATCTCAGGGAGAGAGAAGAATGTAGTCTATATTTTATAGAAGAGTCACTAAATTATCACTTGGCCTAATCTAAACCTTCAAAAGAATGAGTATTAATTTTAGCATAGAGTCCTTGGTCAAAGGTTTACTAGAAGAAAGAATCTAGATTGTTATAATTAGCCATATCAAGCTGTCTTCTGCAAATGTGAGCACTGACAGCAGCTTTACCAAACATATTTGTTCAAATAATGGGTTTTGAACCTGGTATAAGCTGTAATAAACACTCACAGAAAGTATTTTAAAAATTACCAGACTGCAAAGCAACAAATACCAAAGTTCTGTAAAGGAGCAAATATAGAATAAAACTATTTCAAAATCTAAAGCCATTCATGCTGGCAGCATCCAAGTGCAAGTGAAAAGAGTGGAATAAAAGAGAGTAAAAAATTTTTCTGAGAAATTACATATATATTGAACATAATGTGTTATGAGAAGGATAGTTTGTGTCAAGTGCAGAAAATACAGCTAAAGGAATTGAGCTGAACTTTAGTCAACAGCAGTCTTCAAGATTGTTATTTATGGATTTTATTGCTCATCTAGGTGTATGGCCTGTGGGATGAGAGGCAGAATAAGTGAAAAAAATTGGATTTGGAGAAGATGGAGTTATAGTAACTTAATTTGGAGGGGAACAAAAAGAGAAATTTCTGTAACATTGTCTGCTCCTTGTCAGATCTATAAAATTATTTTCATTGTGAGGTCTATAAAATTATATTCAGAAAATCATTGTTTGTAGTGAGCATCAGACTGAAAGCTAACCTGCACCCTTACTCTTTCTGGATTGCAAAGAAGAGTAGATAGATGCCAAAAAGCAATTTGTCTTCCTTATGTTCTGTTTTAGGACTAATGTAAAGGTGCAAGTGATGTGGATTTTTTCCCAGAGAAAACTGATAGAATTATTTTGGTAATGCTATGTATATTTAAACTTTCACTAAGTAAAATGAGCAGTTTATGGGGATTAGCATTCTTTCTACTTGGAGTTTTCAATTTACCTACAGCTGAAACTTACCCACATATAACTCCATTTTTTCTTGCATTTGTGACTGTAGAACCGCTCTTGAAAGAGAGTGAACTCTAACTGTAAGAATCAACAAATCTTTTCAACAAGTTAATACATGAAAACTAGGTAAAAATAGCACTGGCAATGATTAAGTGCATCAATATCAATTTTGTTTGCTGATGCATTAAGCTGAAATGCATTACATAAAAGGTTAAATTCTGAATATTCAATATCTCTTCACTGCCTCCTGAAGTGAAAATAAGAAAATGAATCTTATGCATTTTGCTGGCATAGATTAATACTGACAAGAATGAAAACATGAAAAGAAATTGAACTGCGTTACCTGCAGAATTTTTTTCAGTCAGTGAAGTGACTCATTTTTATGCCTCCTTTGGTCTATTACACAACACTAAGAAGACACTAAAAGGGACAAAGCATCAAAGGATAACCAAACTCATACAGAGGACTATTTTAAAAGCTTGACTCAACTAAAATGGAAAATATTTATTTATTTTTCCATTAGAAAGGGGGATTAATTCTTTAAGGTGTTTTTAAATCTTGTATTTAGTGTAATATACAAGATGCATTCATATTGAAGTAAGACAGGGCATTATGGAATAAATTCTGTGATAAACCTCTTCTCTCCCTCTTCTCAAATACAAAGAGCAGTTTGAAAATGGAAGGTAAAAAACCCCTCCCCTCCCCTCCCCTCCCCTCCCATCCCTTCCCCTCTCCTCTCCTCTCTCATTCTGCTGACTTAAGTCAGAACAGGGGGCAACAAGATCACTGGCATTACCCAGTTGAATTTTTTTCAGACATACATATATCCATACACACACTTCCATTCCATGAACCTCTTAAGAGTTTACGTCACAAAAATCCTTCATGCTATTTCACACCAAGATGTTCTAGTGCCTTCTTGTACTAATACTTCCTTGTGTCCTATGTAAATGTTTTACACAGACTAAGGCTTTATTCTTAGAGGGGACACTTAGGGGAAACCTCCTTGTCACAGCATTACTACTTGGGGAAGCAGAGGGGCAAGTGAGAACATCTCCATCATTAAATCACTGGTGAAGGGTAAGGGAGTGCAATCTCAGGGAGAAAAACTGCTTAACCAGAGAAAAAGATTAGCATGTGAATATATAGGGCTGGCATGGTCACTCCAGAGAAAGTTAGAATGTTTGACTTACAGTTTGCTTCCCTTCTAGTGGAATTTTCTGCTAGGAACTCAGAGGTACCTGGTGCGTGCATAAGGACTACACCATGAATGAATTTGGTGGATTGATTCAGTGTGTTTTCTTTTGCCATGGTGTCAATGCATATATGCATTGTGTAGGGAATGTGTAGGGAAGAGCAGACAGAATTTAAATAAAGGCTTGGACCTAAAATTCTAGTTCATACAGCCATTCAGCCCCCCTATAAAATGCAGGAGCAGGGACAATCTGTTGAAAGGGTTTTTTGTTTGTTTGTTTTTGACTTGTGTTTGGATAAATTGAAATAGGGCAATGTAATAAAAGCTAAACAAAACAAAAATCCAAAGACAGATTTTCTGAGATGTAATGTGAATGTTTTAAAAACAGTAGAAATACAATTGATATGCAAGTGAGGAAAAGAGGATATACACAAGCATAGATTGTGCTAGAAGAATCAGACCACATAAATAATACCAGTACTCTTAATTTCTATGTGAGCAACAACTAGCTTCAACTGTGCTTTTCATC
>VWYP01022827.1:0-47891 GCA_013400435.1 Pycnonotus jocosus
TGTTTAAAATACACCTTTGTCTGCAACTGAAAACAAGCTGGTTTGCCTTATCCTATCTTGTGTTTGGAAATCACTACCCACTGTTGTATAGCTGCCAATCTCTGCTCAACTGAGATGCAGGCCTAAAAAACTGCTCTTACTTCGACAGGATGGAATCTCACAGTATTTCCAGTATATTCCATCTTCATGTTCTGCAATGTAGCACCATGGGCTGACATCCCCATCGGGGTTTCTAAAAGAGAAAAATAATCACTGAAATTCATCTTTTTTTTTTTTCTTTCAAAAACCACACACACAAAAAAATCAATCTTATTAAGTTTCAATGGCATTACTGTTTTTGCTCTAATGCCTACTCTTGAACTTCTGTACAAAAAAAAAATGCAAAGTTTTGCATTATCAGGAAGCTCAGAGAGCTTTGGTTATTACAATATTCATCAAGTATAAGATGCTAGTAATGTCTAAAATATAGCTTTGTTTTACTCTAAGATTAAAAGCTGCAGAGCTATTTCTGGTCAGTACTGACACTGAGGAAGATTTTCTGTCT
The DNA here is from genome assembly GCA_013400435.1 of Pycnonotus jocosus. NCBI lineage: Eukaryota > Metazoa > Chordata > Aves > Passeriformes > Pycnonotidae > Pycnonotus > Pycnonotus jocosus. Next base: position 545 of record VWYP01022827.1, read on the forward strand.
CACATTCTGTGTACAGGTTCCACAGACTCATAAGCTTGATTTTCTGCCTTGGTACAAAATAGTCCAGACTCCAACTTTCTGTGTGTATGGAGATAAAAACACTTAGCTGATAAAGTCTTCTGGGAAAGACTGAATTCTTTTCCTTCCCTTCAATAAAACTGACTAAATCCATTCCAGTGATCTCTGCATATTGATGGTTAATTCCTTATGTGTCCATGATGATGATCACTATTTTAAAAATTATTTGCTGTTGTGCAGCACCACTTACAAATGCATACCTAATTAGTCATTAGGTTATTTAAAGTTTTTTTTCTGTGTGTACTGTGAAAGGCTATTCACATTGTAAAGATCTATTTAAGAGAATAAATTTTTCTTTTGGACAGTCAGGTTGAAATATGACTTTTTCTTTTAACTAGGACCAGTTGCAATCTTTTTATCATGTACTCTGGCATGGATTCTATTAATGACACAGCCTGACTGAAGTGTCAGTTCAGCTGCATGTTGTCATTTACGCCTATTAAAAACTCTTTTGTGGGAGATCCAATTTTAGAAATTCTGTGGATGTTTTTTGGTCAAATAGCAGACTGCTGAAAACAACTGGTGAGTTGAGTGAAGTTTAGATGACTAAACTGTTGCTAGTTAGGCTTTCAAACAGATTAGTAGAAGCAATGGACAAGGAAAGTCTAAGACTAGCTATGCTAGGAATTTAGGTGTAATGCAAGAGCCTCCAGTAGCTAAAAAAAGTAGAAGACTAAAGCCAAGTGAAGTTTGTACTTGAACTAACCCATATTCCCTTGTTTCTGGAGTTACAGGAATTTTTGCGTTTACATCTTCATGACAGAAACCGTATGTCTGGAATTCAATCATGACAATGGCACTCTACATATAAATGCCTTAAAAATGTGAGGAAATTGTAGAGAAACATGATGAATGTCTTTAGAAATCTTTGTCTTGAAGCTCAGAACTGCATGCAGTTAGAAAACAACTCTCTTGTCTTTCAAAATCTCCAAAAATTTCAGCCTTCATAATTTTATTACGGTCGAAATGAGCGGAACTCTGTGAGGTATTTCCATCTTAACATGGTGTCTTGCAGTAAACAAAGTATTCCAAGTAGGGACCACCCATGGAGAGGGTAACATGCTTCTGATTAATACTTCAAGTGTAAAATTTGATTATTCAAATGTCCCTAAAATCAAATCTCAAAGCAATGTATTATGCCTTAAAAAACCCTTGTGAGGTATGTGCTGCCTGAGCAAAGGGAAGATCAACTTGTCCATTGTCATCAAGCAGATGAATGTCAGAGAAAGAGCTAAAACAGCTGTATCCCAGGCCTCGGCAACATTTGCACGCTAAAGATACACCCTGGCACTGTTAATGCCTTTCCAAGCTTGCTTTCAAGAGAATGTGAAGTTAAAATTCACCCATTAGTCAGGACTGTCATTCCATACACCTGTGAGAACATTCCTAGGCCAAGTGATACAGCATAAGGAAGAAAATGCCCAACCTTCCAGCCAAACTCCATCTCAATGAGGATGATCTAAATAAATAGCAGACTCAGGTAAAAAAAGCTCTATTTGGCAATTAAGTAATTTCTCAGGTTTACATATCAGATTATAGGCTTCTCGCTCCTTGTAACATTTCTCATTTGCTCAAGTAAGTGTCTTTTGAGTATCTGGATAAACATTCAGTTTCTCCTGCATGTTTTTGCACAGCTTGTACATGTTTTGCTTTGCACTAACCAAAATATTAGCCAGATATGACTGCCAAAAGTAAGATCCTGTAGATACAGCTTGTCTAGAATATCGCCACACAGCAACAATCAAAATTACATTCTTGATTCTGCTGTTTGTATCAGAGAGAATTCAGTGGCCACTATATATTTCACAGCTCTGTATTAGTATGCCTGCTGAGACACAGAGCTGAAAAAAAGCCTGCAAACCTCAATCTCCAAACTTAAGTTCTGATTTGGCTCAAAAGTTTGGAGGTTCTTATTTTTGTCCTAAGTTCTATACATAGTTATGGAGGACTTCTCTAAAAGGCAAGGAAACAGAAATAAATTTGCCATGGTTTAATCTGGTTTTGTGAGCTTCTGAATTCAAAAAACAATTCTAAATCACTGATGCTCACTTAGAATTTTTAGTGACTACATAACTTTTATTAGCACCAAACTTGGAGAGTGTAACAGAACCAAGCTTGTGTGTGAGGATAAAAACCATCCAGAGACTCATCCAGACACTCACTGCACTGCTGTACTCTTAATCTGGAATTTTTTTTTAATCTCCACCTTTTTATTTAAGTAATCTGTAGTCTTTCTCTGTCATGCCACCTTGTAACTCGGCCACATTACAGGGACTGTGCTGAAAAAGTGTGAGAGCTGGGTTGGAAAAGTTATTGCACTAATGGTGCTCACAGATTCAGAGTACTGATTACAGGATAAACCAAAAAGTGTTAGACACCCATGGCTCTGACATTCTTCACTGCATGACAGGATGTTTCCTAGTTTTCTGTCAACTGCTTAAATTAACACAGGGTATACAGGCAATGGTAAAGCAATGTGGTATTTCTTACCTGCAGTAGTTATGCTCTCCAAGCCCTCCCTCCCCGTTGGGATATTTCACAGTATTATAAGGATGCTCAAAGGTCTCATTCCAAAACAGACAAGGTTTCCCTGCATATTGGGAGGTCTGGTTCTGAGTGCCACGATAGTCAGCCCCATTTGCTGTATAGCATTCTGGGAAGAAAGAGAAATGCAAGAAGTAAGAATGTATGTAGGTTTAGTGCTTGTTCTTCCCTTACCCTCCACCCCATATCCAATAGACCGTGGTTTCCTGTATTGTTTAGGCAGCTAAAGATGCTGGCTAGGATTTAAGTTTTCTCTCAGTCAAACCTCTATTCAAGAGATTATTATGTCATTACTTTAATAAATAATGTATAAGACAGGTGTGAAGAGAGGTTTACACAATTAACATGCATTTTCTGAAAAAGCATAATACTTTTTAAATGTTTTCCTTGTGTTTTACTCATTATAATGACTCTGTAACTTGTTAATTTTCCAAGAATGAAATCATATGACATTATCAGTCTGCTACTTATCAGCACATTAACCAAAATCTCGTGCCACTTCAGCTAAAGTTGTGACTACCTGTGCTTTACAAAGGGAAAGACCTTGTAAGCATGGATTACATTACATTCTGGTTTAGAAAAATTCTTAGGGATTGAATTGCCTTAGAAAGGGACCTCCTTCTGCAGAGTATAATCACAATACTGTGATTTGCTACTAAGCATTTATGCTTTCAGATTAAAAATTATGGGCCAGTATTCCTCTGCCTCACTCATTTTCTCCCATTTACATTTGTTTTCCTGGCCTCCTGATACTCAGCAAGATAGAAACCAAAGTAGAGAATGATTTCTCTGGCTACTGAATACATTAGCCCCTTCTCATTTGAACTACAAATTTCATGTTGCCTGGCTTTGCTGGGCTTTGTTAATCACAGAATGGTTTGGGTTGAAAGGGACCTTAAAGATCATCCAGTTCCAGCCCCCCTGCATGGACACATTCACTGGACGTCTTCTGATGAAATAAATATCCAAATGCTTGAATAATTTTGCTGAAAATGCAAAACATTTTTGATTAAATTATGCAATGTGAGTGTGGCAGAGCATGGGAACAAGTTGCCCAGCGAGGCTGTAGAATCTCCATCCTTGGAGATATTCCAAAGCCACCTGGATGTGGTCCTGGACAATCTGCTTTAGGTGACTGTGCTCAAGCACAGCAGTTGGACAACATGACCTCCAGAGATCACTTTCATCTCAACCAGTCTGTGATTATCTTCCAGAAAGGATCATTATAATTAGTTTACCACAAATAAGTCCATCCTGTTTATAATTAATACTTGCTAACATTTATCGTCCTTGCATTCATTTAAGAATAGCATTAAAATATAACAGCCAGTGACAGAATTAAAACTGCTGTGTTACACTGCTGTAAACATTTCTTTGTACTGGCCAGCATTACTGGGGAAATTCACAAATGCTTTCTGCTAACTACAGGCTGTGAAACCTCCTTTTTCATCTGATAGTGTTCTCTGTAGAAACCATATTGCAGCTGCAGAGATGTTCTGGTGCCCTGAGGGAGTGGGAGAGTGCTCTGAAGTATGTGCTGATCTCAGGTGTCCCTCATGAGATCTAACTTACAAAACAAGTCTAGAAAGACCTGTGTGGCTGCAGTTGGAAGAGAAAAAAATAACCAACAAACCAACCCACATTTTAATCCTGATATTAACAGCACACAGTTTTTGTATTTAGAACCACTGTAGAAGAAGGAAAAATGTATTATTAAAACCATGCCTCTGAAATTAGTTTAGTCTGGGATCACAAATATCAGAATGGTACAATTATAATAATTATTTCAGAGTTCTATTACACAGCAGATGAAAGACAATGATTTTGTGCTTTCACCGTGCATTTTCATGCCTAGGCAAGTTTGGATTTCTATTAAATGAAATTTTGTTGCTGAAGGCACACAGAAGAGGTGTCTGCACAACCATTAAAGCATTCTGCTATCATCTGTGGACAGAAAGCTGTATAATTTACCAAAAACAAGCTTCAGGTCAATACTCCTCCTTACTGTAATTTACCTGCCTTAGCAATACAGGTGGGCTGCACACATTTGCTTAAAAATGCAAATCTGAGTTTCCAGCATTCAGGCCACCACAGATTTGTGTAAACAGGAAAATCCCCACTTTAGAGTCATGATTGCGTTGCAACTTTCTTCAATACCTCTTTTGCTTTGCAGTTAATATAAAAGCTTTTATAGGTTATAGTTGAAAAATATAAGCTGATGAATTTAGCAGAAAAGAGAGAAAAATGTAATCAAAATAGATAAACAAAATAATATGCAGCAAAAAGAATTTGTGAAAAGTAACAGGCACATCCAGAAGAGATATCTACATTAACTTTGTGCTTTTACTTTTTTTTTCTGCTTTGCACTCCTAAATGAAAAGCAATATATACTTCCATCTACTCAGAAACGAAAGGAATGCTACAATACCTGAATTTAGTCTAACTGAGGTTAACTTCAGTCCATTTTAGGATCTGCTAAGACTGGCCCATGCTTTAACTTGCAGTAGCAACTGACTTACATTTTCATGTCAGCTTTTTTTAACTGATTTTCTTCAAACCTCACTGCACTTTAAGAAAAAAAAGGAAGAGTCAGATTCAGTCCTCTTAACTGCAGCTTTTTGTTCCCAAGACAATAGGTAACTGTATCAGTGCCTCCTGTGTTCCTCTGCACGATCAAGAGATTTGGTGCAAATGTGCCAGCTGAGTTGTAACAAAGCTCCCCTGACTTAGAGGTGGATGTGGAAAGGGGGGCATTGAGATACCACGCAAAATCATTGATTTATCCCTGAAACACTGAAGTGAAAACTTTAAGTAATGGAATTTAGCAGCTGTTATCAAATGAAATACAAAACCTTTTGTGTTGCAGGGAATTTGGATTTTGTTAAGGATTAATAACGATTTTGCCATAGCATGGGAGTGCAGCATTTTAAAATAAATATTGGCATTTAAAAAAATCAGGTCACTTGTCCTTGCTATGCTCCCTCCTGGCTTCTTGTGCACCTGCTCACTGGCTAAGCATGGGAAACTTAGAGGTTCTTGATTTAGAGTAAGCATTACTTGGCAACAACTAAAAATCAGTGTGTTACCAACATTATTCTCACACTTATTACAAAACACAGCACCACACCAGCTACTAAGAAGAAACTCATACCAGCTGAAACCAGGACACAAACCTAAATTCTTTTACTTTGAACAGTCAGCTTTGAGATCTGCTGAGATATATTTTGTACAGTTTTCTGTAGAATTCCTAGTAGCACAGTTACAGATGTCAGCATATTCACAATCTTGGCACTAAACAACTAAATTCTTCTGTTTATCACAAGCAGTGATTTCACCACATTTTGCTACATGACAGCCAAGACACCACCTTAGTGATTTCACCATGAAATTAATACTCCCAAGGTGCTGAAGGTGCATGTTTCATCTGCAGGAAGGCCATTGTCCTCTCTGGTTCAAATCCAAGTCCTAATTGATTCTGGAGAACAGGAGGTTAGAACCTCCACCCTACTTTTCATCTTGCACCGCTGGTGCAATAATTCTGTGGAAAGACGAGCTTTAAAAAAGGTCACCCAGATTTGTCTGCACAAAACTAATTCAGATGAGGTCACCTAAATTAATCAGTCAGAAAAGACTGGACTGAACACTGTTGGTAAAACTCTCTGGCTTACTCAAATCACCTGACTTCTCTTTGGTAGGTTATGCAAAAGGGAGGAGGAAAATAATAAATCAACCAGAAAAGAGTAAAACAACCACCTCTCTGTATTATGGCACCCACTGGATCCATCTGCCTTAGACTGAGTGATACTTCCATGACACTTTAGGGTATGAAGCCCCTCACTTGGAATGTAACATCAGAACTGTGACTCAAGAAAATTGATACTGGTTCTATGAATTTCAGCAAGACTTATCCCTTAAAGCCTTGTAAGATTATAGTAAACTATGACAAAACTTGCACTGTATCCAAGCCCTCTCCCAGTGGCAAAGAGAGCAAGGGAAGAACAGACACCTTATGGACACTACAGCTGACAGCCCCTGAGAAGGCACCACGGTGCCACTGTGCCTCACAGATTTGCCTCGTGGGTTTTGTTTGTGCACTCAAGGCTCAAACTATCCTGTCAGCTATAAACCCTAGGCTTTCATGAAGAAAGCTGTGACCACTCAAATCTAGAAGTGTGCGACCTCATACTTCTAAGATCTTAGTCAGCTGGCTTTCAGACACAGTCTGAAGTAGAGGCTTATGTCAAATCTGTGATTAGAATCAGTGTCCATGATGATTTCACTCAATTAACTGCCTAATGACCCTGCTGCTTCTACTGTGTCATGGGGATGTCTGTAAACAGAATTAATCAGAGGTTAATCAGAGATAATTAATCAGAGAACCTTTGCAGTGGTTCTAGCCACGAAAGGCTCCAACAGGTGCTGTTCAGGATAATGTCCATGAGCCTCAGTGAGAAAACACGGACAGCACTTTGTTGTCAAGGCTGTTTTGTTTTCAACACATCAGGTGCCAAGGTTGACAGCAAGTAACTTTAAATGAATGCTGAGACTAGGTAAGTATGTATTGAGTGACAACTGCTAGAACAAAAAAGCAGGAAACAAGACTAGGGATGTTGTCCACTATAAGTGAATACTCAGTGTGTGATACAGGTTCACAATTAGTTTTATTAGAGCCAGATCAACATTTGGAAGATCAAACAGCAGCTGTTGTAGAAATTCTTTCCATCTGTGTCGGTTTCTTCTTCAATGTAGGGACCTTACAATGATCATTTTCCTTTGTTACTTTGGGACTGCATGGCTGCCTGCACTCCACATGGGCGCCACTTTAGGATCATTTGAAAAATTAAGGTAGTGCAGACTATAATAGCCTGACTTTTTTACTGATGATAAATCACTGACTGAGTCTGCATTGGCTTCCAATCATTTTCCCTAAAACATCTATCCAGAGAGACACTACAAATTGCAGACTGAAGCGATGGAGGTTTCAGGATGGTTTAAATGACTTCTTAGAGTACTTTCCAAATTTGAGGCCTGTACATAGCTTTCGAGACTGAAAATTCAGAATGACAAACTTCTTCCTATTCCACTGGAGAAGAAAAAAACACAAACCACTTTGTTTGCTTAATGTTTTGGAAGCTACTTAGAGCACTGAGTAGTGTCCAGAGAGACTGACAATTATCAACCTGAAACTAGCCTATCCAAGCCAGAAATTATCCTACCACCTACTGCCCAACAAAAAGCAAAGTTTGCTTTTAAAGATCTGCAGATTAATGAAAGATAAATGGAAGTGGCTGCTATTTAAATCTTGGGTTTCATTACAGCGGTGTAATTAAATGTTTGGTAAGGTTGGACCAAAAATTAAAGGTTCCTTGAGTTTACATGGTATAACTGCCTTCTCAGTTTTCACTTGTTTTTTCCTACAGCCTTTTAGAAAAGTCAGAAAAATGCTTAAGCAGAATATAAGGGTATGAAACCAAGGGTGCCAGGTCCGATAAATGACTCAGTGTGGGTTGCCTGATGCATGTGCTTGCATAGTATTCCAAGAATAGTTTTAAGTCATTTCCATTCTATCTAAACTGTTCTAGTTCTTGCTGGAGATTGCAATTTAAGCACTCCTCCTTAAACGAAAGCACTGTATCTAGGTGCAGATGGCAACAGTTACAGGCACTAACCAGATGCTGCAGTCTCTAATTTGATTGAAAGGGTATAATTAGACAGCAGAAACACTTCAATGAGAAAGTAAGGCAGAGAGGAAAGGACAGAAACCACTTAACTGATGCCAAGATACCCCGGCAGTGACAGAGGCTGGGGCCCACGGGTGGAAGGGGCAAAACACCACATCACCTTCTTCAAATGAGAACATTTTTGTTTCCCTAGAGATGTGAATAGGGATTCTATTATCATAGGTTGCCACAGTTCTTCATGTGGGAACACTGATTAAAACCAGAAGAAGCTTCAGGAGATGAAAGACACAAATATGGCTTCTGTGGTCATTATTAAAAATATTTTTAGCATTGCAATGGTTTTCTTTGAAGATGCAGTTTTATCGACGGAACCAAAATTTAATTTGCATACTATCATATGAGTGGTCAGGGAAAAAAAATCTCATTCCATGTTATGTTATGATGTAAAATAAACGCTTTTGGGAAGTGTAAGCCTGATTTAGATCTACCCAAGTAAAAAATTAGTGTAGTATTTTTACATTTCAGTAATTTTCTATTCCAATTCATACTAATATGATACAACCACTCATCAAAACTATCAGGCTTCTGTGCCTGTGCTGTAACAGTAAAACCCCCACAGGAGAAGAGTTGATACAAGCTAAAGAAAAACCATCGGGAAAGAATTATCTTTGTTTAAAATTGCAATTTTCAAAATCCCTAGAAAACAACTCCCCATATCTTAAATCAGACAGTTAAATTTTGATGTGATGCTATGAGGGCACCTGATTAGGGATCATTTTCTTCCTTTACAATGTGGGGGCACTCCACATGTAGTTTAAAAATTGTATCCTGCTCATTCTATATATCCATGCAAACACACACACAGACATACAAATACAATTTTTGAAAGTCCTCAAGTGCAATCATTTCTCCTAGTCAGAATTAGAGACCTAATCAGCATTGGTCGAAGCCAGAAAGTAGCCTCAGTGAATATCTGATTATACTTGAATTATGCCACCTGAGATTTGATCAAACCTTGACTGAAGCATCTGTCTTGTAAAAATGTACATTCCTGAAAATGTACAGACATGCAGAGCTGATATTTGTGTTCTCTGGCAGTGTGTGAGCTGTCATATATGTGAACTTGCTATTCTCATGAAATTTTGATTCTAATCTTCAAGCTAATCACTTTTCATCACTTTTTCTGTTAAAAAAAAAAATAAAAAAATCTGTCTGGCCAGCTGTTTTGCAGAATATGTTGGAAGCAGACAGGTTATGAGTACAGGAGATATCTCCCATTATTTCTAAATGCATTCTGTCCCTTTTTTCTTTTTATTTGTACAATATAAACATGCTACATTAGCCAGAGCTTTGCAGCTGCTGGCTGGTCCTCAGCCACAAGATGCAAACACACTTGCTTGCCTTGTGATTCTTTATCACTGGAAGTAAGAATGTGTGATGTGACCCCACAAGAATTTCTGTTCCTTAATACACCCATTTGTTTTCTTTCTTTGTGAAGTTTTAAAACTGTTGTTCCCTTGTCAAGCGTGGCAGGCTGAATCCCTTTGGCAATTTTATCAGGATGGGCCATAGCCACTGTGTGGATGAAGGGAGTGGTCAATTGCCCAACTATTATGGTGTGATATGACAAAAATGAAAATTTTGCAGCTGGCAGCATGTAATTCCTGACTCCCTCCTACTTCTTTGGCTCCATCCTGCTCAAATCCATGCACATAACTCTGGATTTTGAGTTATGCTCTATGCATGTACAAGCATGATATGCTGAAATGTCTTTCATCCCCCATCTGCCTAGTTAGAAAGAAAAAAAAAAAAAAGCTTTCTTGAGTATTTTCAAGACGCTTGCTTATGGCACATCACGTAGAACTGCTTCTCTGAATCACCAAGGCATAGACAGAATAAAATGACAAGAGATACCAGGTTTGTAAGAGAAGGCTGGAATAACAGCTCAAAGGAAAGACTCAGCTGGGAAACAAAACCAAGGACGTGGTGACTCAGTATTGCTAAATGGAAAGAAAACAGAGAAAGGAAAAAGAGATTGATAACCACATACATTTCTGATGGGGAAATGAAATGAATGCTATAAATACAGAAACTAGAAATTATAACTTACTGCACTGAGTATATAAAATAACATTTGTTCACCAAAACTAACATTTGCTGAAGGCATTTCCATTTCTTCGGCCTTGTAACACAAAACTCACCAAATTCAAACAGTCCTTTAATGGCGGGTAATCTATTCACACACTTCTTAGTTCTGATCCACTTGAGAAATTATGTATGGCTGATGTTTGAATGCAGAAATGTCAAGGTTTGAATGCAGAAATGTCAGTGTTTAAATTAATAGAAACTGTGAGACATCACACAGCGAAGCAGAAATATTCTGTGAAAAGTAGCATAGCACTATGTGCAAAAATGGTTGTTAATTCACTTTCATTTCTGACAACTGGAGTAATTTTTCATATAGTAATTCCAGAAGTTTCTCTCCTATCTTAGCAAATGATGGTGACACAGTCTTTATTTTGACTGCACCTTACTATAAGCTTATAAGGACATAAAAAAACCAAAAAAAGGAATAGGCATTAAAAACATACCATATGACAAACTGCCTTCCAAAAGCAATAGTAAGGTTTGTCATTTCAGAATTCTGCTAGTTTCAAGTGCAACCTGACACAGCTCATCCCATTTCAATTCTGTGGGATTAAGGGTCAAGAGAAAGATCTTGATGTGTACCTTGTACAGATTAGGAACTCTGCAGGTCCTGTACATGCCATCCAAATGACAAGTTGCTGTATTTGCACTGTTTCCAGGTTCTTTAGCTGAAGACACATAGGTGGCAGTACTTTCTAGATCCATTCTCCTTTGCTACACCTTCATTTGGAGGCATTATATATTCTGCCCTCCTCCCCCTGCCCCAGCTGCTTGCACTCGGGCATTTCTGTCCCCTTTAACAGCCAAACATTCACATTGGGCCATATCCTACACTTGCTGTCACACAGCCCTCTGTGAGACACATGGAGGGTTCTGTTCAGAAACCTTAGAAGGAAAGGAAGGAGTATCCACTGTGTGCACCAAGCACATCCCAATGGTACTGGGAACCGACTCTTAGACATGCAGCTCTCTAAACGCTTATCTTAAAATACTCTCATGTTTTACTTCTGAGAAGAAGTAAAGTTTACCAGAACTTTTACTTGTAAAACGTTTTTTAATTCTCTGAAAATGGCTAAGCAAGTATTTTCCATATCTAATTAGGTACATCTACAAAAACTTGATGAGCAAGTACACGTTCAAAAAGAGGTAGAGCAAGTATGTGTTCAAAAAGTAGAGCAAATTCTACTTTGTAGGAAGAAACAGCAGTTAAGAATACACAAAACGTATCCAGAAGGACCACACATCTGACGGCTGTGATGCTGTGACCATCTGGAACTGCCACTTCTGATCTTGCAAAGCATGGCCAATGCTTACCAGAGGAGAACTGTAACACTTGAAACCACCAGTAACAACTAAAACGAGCACAAAAAGCGCGCAGAGAAATTTTAAGTGAAAAATCACCTTAGGAAGTGAAGCTTCAGGCTTCCCCGAATCTTTGGCTGAACGAGAACTTAACTGGTCAGAGGAGCCAGGCTTGGCTGGGAGCTGGGGCAGCGCACTGCAGACAGGCGGGATGCTCGCCCTTCAAGCTCTGGCTCTTCTACTACAGTTTTTCCCCCAGTGACACAAACAATCGCACGCCCCTCTCCCTTTAAATGCCTCCATTCCACAGACCAAGCTATCGAACCACTTTTATAGAGAAACGTGCTGCTCTTGTTTCTCTTACATCACGCTTTCATACGAGTTTCCGAACTCCCAGTTCAGCAAGCGCGGGGAGAGCCTCAAGTAGCCACGAACTCCACGCAAAAACACCCGCTGTACGAGCAGCTTCGAGCCCGGCACGGCTCTGGCGAGCAGGAAGGGACGTCGCCGCGACCTCGAAGAGGCGCTGCCGGGCGGCAAAGCCCTTCCGCGGGGGCTGCGGAGCTCGGGGAGAGGCTGCCCCGCTCCCTCGCCGCCCTGCCCCTCCAGGAGCTCGGGGAGCAGCCCCGATCGCGCCCCCCTCCCGGCTCCCCGCGGAGCGGCACTCACCGGACAGAACGGGCTCTCGGCAGCAGCTCAGCGCCAGCCCGGAGAAGGCCAGGACGGCGGCGAGGGCGGGAGGCTCCATAGGCAGCGGCCGCCGGGCCGCGCCGCGCTCTCAGGCGGCAGCCCCGGCTCTCCGGGGGTGGCAGGCGGCCGGGAAGAGCGCAAAGTGCGGGAAGCGGAGGCCCTACAGCATGTGTCCTGTAAGTGCGCCCCGGCGAGGTGCCGAGTGGCAGATGAGGATCCTATTACCAGCCATGTGACAGGAAAGGATAGAGACCGACATCCCAACCTGCTGCAGCGCGGGACCGCAGAGCTGCTGCTTCCACTTCTGACACCGACAGGTCCGGGCTGGCGGCGTTCGCCCCGGGGCAGCGCTTTGGCCCCGCAGAGTTCTCCGCACTGGCCGGGACGCCTCGCCACACACACACACACACACACACACACACAGAGACTCCTCCATCCCAGCAGCGACCCAGTCTCGCTCTCGTCACTCTCCTCTTCCTCAGTGTCCCGCGGAAGAGGTCGGGCAAGAGCCCGTCAACCCCGTGGCCTGGCTCGGCCGCTCGCTGCCCCTGCCCCGCACACGCCCTCCGCCCGCTGGGCTGCCCCTGGGGGTGTCGGAGCCGATGAGGGAGCGCAGGTGCAGCCCGGCTCTCCTCTCCTGAAGGCACGGATGGACACGGCGTAAGGGGGAGGACGCTGCAAACTTTCTGAGGGACACTGGCGTGAGCGGCTCCTCGGGCTGCGATTTAGGGCGTCGTTCTACAAGTGGAAAAAGCACCACCCGCCCCACAGAAGTGACCGGGCGGCGGAGCCGTGCTGAGGGAGCCTAGCAGAAAGCAGCGCGGCTGCTGAACCCCCCGGGTCCCCTCTAGGCCGCGTCCTGAGGCGGGCGGAGCTGAGGCCGGGCGGGGGCCGCTATCCCGGCCCCGGGTGGCAGGGAGAGGCACAGGGACACAGCCAGCCACACAGACAGACAGACAGACAGCCACACAGACAGCCAGCCACACGGACAGACAACCACACGGACAGACAGCCACTGGGGTTTTTGGGTTTTTTAGGGACCCGGGACATTCGCGGGCGGGCACGGATACGGGGATGTGAGGGGACACCCACGCCCACAGCTCAACACACACCCAGAGCGACAGACACAGCAGCCGACAGCTCTGCAAACGAAAGAGAAGGAGCAGCGTTGCTTTCTGAAAATGCACGTGCAGAAAGATAGGTGGGGTTTTTTTGTTTGGTTGGGGTTTTTGGGTTTTTTTTTTAGTCTGCCTGAAGATACCAAAGTGTCAAGGTGGTGATGTCAAGCTATTGTCTAAACTTCTACAAAGCCTTTACCTGACCTGTCAGACATTTTAGTAATGGTAGAACAGCTTTGCTAAGAAGCAACCAGGAGAAAAAAAACCCAAACCCCACAATAACAGTTAAAAAACCCCCCGCAAACATTTAAAATGTTGCTTTGTCTGGAACAGAAATAGGGCAAACATCCCTGTACCCCCTTTACACCACTGCTGTATAATCAAATAGCAACCCATACAGGGAGAGAACAATTCGCTGTTCTGAAAGGGGAAGAATCAAAATACAGTTTGTAGGCCTTAACTATTGTATCAATACACAGTGTGGACGCATCTCACTTTTAGCATACAGAAACCTCCCACCATATAAAGTTGGAATGTTGATTTTGAGAGGGAAAATATGCTTACATTTCTTTAGGCCTTTGTGACACACTGAAAGCAAAAAAAGGTCTCCATATAGTAGTATGGCTTTACACATAAATTTTAATATCACAGCATAATATGCCGCATTCTTGTTTCTTTGAGCTGAATTCCATGTGAATGTAGCCTTTTAAAGCTGATGAAATACTGAAAAACAATAGCAGTGTTCTGTTAGCTTGGTGCTGTGCTTTTTTTTTTTGTGATGAGTTCAGAAGCATTTAGTTCTTCCTCACACATACAGTCTTCTTTCCACGGGCTGTAACCCCATTTTGTTTCCATTCACTCCATTTTATCTCGCATGCTATTTCCTGCGGACACTGGAACAGAGAAGGCTTAAAAATTTGTAACAGTTGCTAACAAAGTTCAGAAAATCAAACATATCTCCATTTCAATCTGCCAGTATTCCTGGGCACAACCATTTTCATTCCCTGTGCTGCCCTCTTTCTCCACCAATCAGTTGCACATGCAGCTGATAAGTGTGTATACATCAGCTGCACTTTTTTTTAACTTGTAGCACACTGGCAGTTTGTTGCCAGTGGTCATTATTAAATTATTATTTAAAAAGTCTCAACAGTTGCTATTTCTTTAGGAGATTCATTTGTGTTTTCAGTTCAGTCAAGGCTTACCTCTGCTTTCTGCATAAATAACACAGACGTGCCACAACTGCAAGACCGACTATTCCAAATACACTGCCAATAACAATTACTTGTTTGGTACCTGAAAAACAGAGACCAGCCACAAAAAAAACCCCATGAAGACTTTGATATACATTTCTTCATATCTGTTTGAATGCAGTCACATGACAATTTTTGAAATTGTACATATAGTGTTAATTTTTCTGTTCTATTTATTAGTGGAACTGTCCCCCTTGCCAAGGGGATTGGACAAAATGATGTCCAGAGATCCCTTCCAAGCCTTTACCCTTTCAGATTCTCTGAAACTGGTAAAGATTAGGAACTTCCTACATTTGACTGTTAGGGCAGGTGGCTGCAAAAGCTTTGTAACACAAAGGTTAATATGTAGTCAACATCATGAATGTGCAATAATGATGTAAATCTGTCAATCCCAGCAACTGAAAAGGTTTTCAATCCTTATTCCATATGGTTTGATTACTTTAAATATTACCCCTATTTTGACATTATATTTTGAAACTATCTTTACTGCTTAATAATCTACGTGAAAGAGAAGTGACTGCTCTGATGTGGGAACATTGAACTGCATCAGAGAGTTTGAACACACTAAAACATGAAAAGTGACAGCTTGATTTTGTGACTGTCTAACAAGGACACCTGAAAGTGAGAAAGAAACCAGATATGAAACAAGTTTTGAATAAAAATTATCATTTTGTTTTCTTATTCTACTAAACAGTGGCAGATTACCATGACACATAGGAATGTTTGTAAAAGTTAGGAGATGCAGCATGTGGAGTGAACTGGCTGGGAGAAACTATGATTCCTCCATTTTGTATCTGAGCCTTAATACATCAGGGCTGCATTTTTGTCAGCCCTTCCTTCCATCACCTTGTCACACCTGCCCAAAGCACGGCCTAGCACACAGTGATGGCAGAGTGACAGAACAGACTCTTCTGTGATCCTGGAACAGATTATTCAGCTGCTAATTTGGTTTATAGTGAAGTTTAAGGAAAGAAACATGATACATAAACTGTTTCACAAGCACTGGCCTGTCATCCAGTAACTTCTGAACAAAGCTCGCAACCTAATGTTTGGCTTACACATCCTTCACAGGGAGACACCCAGCCTCTGCCAAGTGATGAGAACCCACTACTGGCTGAAGTAGTTAGTCCAGTAATGATTTGCCTCTGTTGTGAAATCTTTGTGTTTAGAAAAGGCACAGAAGACTAATGAGATTTCTGACAGCTTTTCAAAACGATCAGTATTTACACAGAGCCTGAGCCTGGAAAAGGAAATCTAAAAGTAAATAGAGGAGGAGAGGAAAAAAAGAGAAAATAACCCAAAAGACAAAAAAAAAACCCCAAACCAAAAAACCTAGATTACCCTTAATATCACCAAACTATTGTCTGTCTCAAAAAGACTGTATGTACATATATTGCCACTATCTTATAATTTTTAACTGGATATTACATCTGATTTTACTAGAATCTCCTTTTCGGTTTTGCTGGATGGCTTCTTTGTTCTTCCTCTTTGTGATATTCTGTGAAGAGAGCTGTGGTACTGGCAAGACTTGCAGTGGGATTGTAATTAGAAGCACAGCAAAATAATTATTAGCAGAGGATTTCCATGGAAACTTTAGTCCACGGAAGCAAAACTCAAAAACAACAATATGCAGGCCCGACAACATAATTTGTATTTGAAGTTTCAAAAAACTGAAATGGATTTGTAAAATAACTGGCATTACATTTTCTTGTTTCCACCTCTTTTCCTATCCAATTTTCCTAGTCCCCATGCCTTTATTTCAACTATTCTCTTTGGAAATTGGAAGCATATAGCAAATAAAAAAACCTTGGTGATTTGCAAGAGCTTGAATCTAATGTGCCACAAAACTGCAGCAAGTGTAACAAACACAGGACTGTAAAGAAGTACACGTTTGTTGCAATCAGATCAATGAAATTCTTTCACACCTTGTTTGTCATCTTTCAGGAGAGCATCGGACAACATTGTGGGTTTTGTTTGCTCATCCACAAGGCTGTGTCATGTCTCCATTATTCTGAATGCAGTTGATCACTGCATATCTTCCAGCTCCTTTCCTCTGATCTCACAGGGCTGCCTTTCTGTCCCCCTTTTGCTAGTGTAAATGTCAGCATCTGTTTTGCTTATTGAGACCGACTGGCTCTTATCCAGTATGTATGTGGTTGATGGCAGCAGTGGAAAAACATACTTAGCTTTCAGCTTGGCAGAATGTTTTGCCACTGCCTTTTTAAGATCTGTCCTTTGCAAATTTTTCTGCTGCCCAAACTCACTGCAGTTCATCTTACAAATATTACTAAGTTCAGAACTGCATTGAAAATGTACAAGCAATTGGTACAGGCCAGCAGAGGCTGATGAAATTTGCCAGCATAACAGGAATTCCTTGCTGATGTGAAGTGCACTTTCCACATTTTTTTGGAAGGGTCTTAAAATGGAGAATCTGTTAGTATGAATTATTTGATGAGTGCTTTTGGGAACTATTAACTCAGCATTAAAAGTGCTTCAACATGCCATCTGGCCTTGCATCACCCTGGTGCTTTGAAATATTGCCATCTTGAGGACATTTGCAGTGTATGTGGTGAATGAATAAAAAGAAAATTTTGGGCCATTTTCTGTAAATCATAGAGACAGCCTATGCTACTAAACTGCTACTAAATCCAGCAATCCCAGGCTAGATGATAATCTATTCATAGTAACACAAGAGGGGTAATAAATTTATGTTATTTATACTAAATACTACTGCATCATTCACAATACTTTTACTGCTATAGAGTAACAGAATTATGTTTTGAGATAACATAATCTTTTAGAGAAAAAAGAGTGAAAGTGTTGGGCTCAAATCACAGAATTGCAGAACAGTTGAGGTGGGGTGAGACCTCTGGAGGTCATTTTGTCCAACTCCCCTGTTCAAGCAGGACCACCCAGAGTTGCCCAGGACCATGACCTGACAACTTGTGAATATGTCCAGGGAAGGGGACTCTGTAACTTCTCTGGGAAAGCTGTGCCAGTGCTCAATCATAGTCACAGCAAAAAGGGGGGTTCTGATGTTCAGAGAGAAGCTTCTGTGTTTGAGACCATGCCTGTGGCCTCTGGTCTTGTCCCTGGGCACCACTGAAAAAAGCCTGGCTCCATCCTCTTTTCACCCACCCTTCAGGTACCTGTACCATTTGTAAAACAAAAACTTTAAAACCTCCATCAAAACACACAAAAACACTTGTTACTTAGATTTGAATAATAGTCTTTCTAGAAATTCAGACATCTCAATGTTTTACCAAGTAAGAGAAGTTGGTTTTGTCAAGGGCCATCATGGTATACTGAGATTGCCTTGTCTCTGATAGTGATTTTTTAGTGACAGCATGTGATCTCTAAAAGGAAACAAACCTGTTACAGGGCTGCACTGGGGTGTGTCTCCTGACCAGGCTCCTGACACCTGGCAAGTTCTTTCCTTTGACCCCTTGAGTTCATAGCCCTCATTGCAGGTGAAACTGATGGTTGAGCCCAGCAGGTAGTTAGTGTCATTCTTTCTTCCATTAGTTGGATGATCCAGCCAGCCACAAGAGATCACTAAGAAAAGAGACACAACTGGTTAGAGTATTTAGGATTTGGACCAGCAAATCTCCATTACAATGATTCAAACAGCATTTTCGTGGCAACTCATGGAAAACCAAAGATTTTTAGGCTACCTGAAAGACAATACTTCCTGCTACTTTTAAAAATTATTTTGAAGTGCAAGGAAGACGGCTTAATGCACATAAAATGAAGATAAACTTTCTGCGCTGTGGTATTATAGTGGAAGGAATTGAAATAAATTTATTTTGAGTTTGTCTAAGTATTCTATCAGCACAGAGTTTCCTGGTACAAGAATGATTCCCCACAATCAGATTATTTATAGGTGCATGAACCTACAGTTAAGCAAAGACTCCTCAAATAGTGTTAACTCTTTAGATGCCCTGTAGAAATAACTGTAGTGATGCTCCCTATAGGCCGTTCACTTAAGGTTTGGACTTGATGATCCCCATGGGTCCCTTCCAACTCAGAATATCCTGTTATCCTGTAATGATGTTTTGTGGAATGTTGTATCACCTGGCTCAAGATGTTCTACCAGATGCTTGTGATTCTGGTGGGAAAGTCTTGTGGAACTTCCCACTTGAAGGCTTCTTGTTGTCAGGACATCAAATCTGCAGAATTGGTCAGAGCCACAGTGTGAGACCATCTCTTCTACCAGGGGATCAGCAGGGTCTTCATGAGGGGAGAACACGGGCAGAAAGGAAGCATTGTGCTTTTCCCCATAAAAGAAACTGTTCAGTAAGAACTCTGTGTCGTAAGTAAAGAGAGAAGTTCCATTTTCAACAGCCCCTTGGGAGACAGAGAAAGAGAGATTTATATGTAACATTGCCAACACAGACCACTTTCTGCTGCTAATCCAAGTGTTTATCTACAGAAACGTAGCTAGAGCTGGAAGAGATATAGGAAACCCTACAGCATCCTTCCAGTTCAAGATAATTTTCCTTTTCAAATGCAACATCTTAACTTAGCACCAAAGTTGGTGTTCATTTAACCTGCTGTTTGACCATTTTTGTAAAATTAGATCTGTAAATTATTTCGTAAAATAATTGTGTAGCTGTGATTTTCCATAAAGATGATTTTATGTGCTCCTAGCGAAATCGAGACAACAGACAGAGCTACCTAAAGCAACCATTACAAGCAACATGGATCCTGAAACTGTGTGTCCCTAAATTCATCCTGTCTGCCATGGTCCTGCTCCCTTTTTTCATTCAGCTACATCAGAAACGTCCTGAGGCTGAAGCAGTGAGACTTTTCAGCATGATGTGAACCCTGGGGTATGGTTACACTGTGCTCAATAATGACATTAACTGGTAGCCAGAGGGTATTTTGCATTATGATTCTGGCCCATCTCCTAACCTGATGTCAGAAGGAATGCTGACCAATCTAAGGCTGCAGGTTAGACAGAGCAGCTTAATCACTCATTAAATGATAGGAGCTGTTCTTTTGCACACATCCCCCCACACTCTCTTCTTTAAAGGGACAATTACTAAATTCTGATTTAATAAATAATTTTTAAAATTGTCAGCATGGCACATGATGAAAACATTGATAATATTCTGGGAAAAGATAGCAGGCCCTGGCTTTTGCTGTACTTCTGTAACACTGTAGTCTGCTGATGCTGTGTTCAGCTGACTATAGTAGATGGTATTCTCCCAAAATAAGCTGTGAAATACAAGATCTAACTCTTGATGGAACAAAGTGCTGAACACTCCATCATGGTTTCACTCCTCACATGGGTAGGGGAGGGCATCTTTCTCTTACTCCTTTCTCTTCCCACAGTACTGGTTGCTTGGCACAGACTTCATTTCCTAGTCCTTAAATCATGAGCGGTTTTGAATTGAAATGCACCCAAAGAAAATGTAATAATAGACCAGAGAAATTACTTACAGCTAGCTCCAAATTCAAACACCTGCTGGGGACTTGCATGAACTGACATGGTGGTTTTATTCTTGAAGGTGTAGTCATCCTCTGGATTGTCATTCATTACCCCAAAGAGACCCAATGTGTGGTTCATAAACTTCTCTGGGAGCAGAACTGTCAGGGTCAGAAATCCTCCACTTCCCCTTATTTCCACTCCAGACCCAGAAGAGAACATCACTGTGATGTTCTGATCAGGTGTAGAATAGAGAAAGAGACCTAAAACAATGAGAGGAAGAGAAAAAAATAGCTAATTATCCATAGTGAAAAAATTGTTGTGTTTTAGCATCACTTTTAACCATTTTTCCTACAGCTTCTTCTCCCTTCCACTCTGAGCTGCACTCTGAGAACCCTTTAAAGGGGAGCCACACGTTCACACTGCAATTGTGATAAGATGGCTGCTAGAGAGTGGTAGCAAAGAAAGGTCCACTGTTGATATAAGATGCCTCCTGCCAGTGTCCCAGACCAGAAGCTTAAAGATATGAGATATCTACATCAGAGAGTGGCTGTGAGCTGGAAGCACTGCTCTCAGTGGTCACAGTTTTCCTCTCCTTCTCCCTTATCTTCTCAACACTTCCCTAATTTGTCTTCTTCTCCAGGCCCTCTCAATGTCCCTTCCATTTTTTTTCCCTCCCTGCATCTCTGCTTCTGCAGCTCCTTGTCAGTGTAGCCCTCCACCTGCTCTTCAGCCATGTGAGGAATACTAATTGTTAGCCACAAAAATTTTCCTCTGCTGCATAAGGGGATTACTGTTATAATTGAAGTGATGTAGGATAAGTATTTATCAAATTATCATGAAGATTAATCAAATACTCACAGCCCCATTGGACAAAAAGTCAACTTTTAATAGTCATTTTGGCAGAAGAATAGAGGAATAATATCTGACCTATTGAGCGAGCTCCCAATAAGTAAATGTGAAATTCAGTTATATTTTAGTATATATTTTAGATATATTTCACTATATTTCATTTTATTTGGTAGGCTTCATTGCCTTAGATGCAGTAAGCTCAAAGCAGAATGTAGAGGACAGAGTTTTTAATTCCATTCACTGTCCACAGGATAAGAAGGAAAACCACTGTTCTACAAATGAGTGGAAGGGGATATAGAAAACATGGACATTGAAGCCACCTGTTAAAACACTTCACAAAAGGATGCTGAGAAGAGAGTTGAAATGCATGCACCTAGAGATACATTAACTGTCCATGGCCTCCATCAGAATAGAATTGCTTACAAGGCTGATATGTGTGACTAACCTTTCAAGTCCATCCAAGTTTGTTCAGAGAAGTTGAGGACTCTCTGGTTCAAGAGGACCTCCAGGCTCAAATCCTCAGAGTAGCGCACTTCAATCACATCAGAGTTGTTCTCCTGCATGGCCACTGCAGACAAGCCTGTCCCCTGGGCCCCAGTTCCTTAAAAAAAACCCAAAAAACCCCATCAAAATTCATCAGCTGGCAGCTGTGCCTATTAACTGATTTCTAGAACTGGCCTTATGTTTCCTTATTGATGAGAATGGACATGGAGAGAAATGAGAATTTTTTTTTAGCTCTTAAACACAGTAGAAAACCTTACTCTTTCATTACTCACACCCAATAAAACTAGCAATTAAACTTTGATTGGGAAGTTTTTCCAGAAGATGTTGTCTGCTTTCTTTCTGATTATCTTCAGGATGGTGTCTGTTCACAAATGGCCAAAAAAGAAGACTAGAGATGACATCGCTGCAAAATGCAAATCAAGCAAGCTCAGAAGCTCTGCTTCCTCTCTTATTGACTCACCATTGGGAAAGTGTGCCTGCTGTGTCCTCCCTTGCACTCTCAGAGATGTGAGATCAGACTCTACCAATGTGTATTCTCCTAGGCCATTGAAGGTGAAGTTCAGACCATCAAATGTAAGGAAATGAGGATCCCCAAAAGCAGATGCTATTTTTAAAAGCAAAAAGAGAATTAAGAACAAGCAAAAATCACAACTTGTTACTCCTCAAGTTCATGAGAAGGGAAAGAGGCTAGGAGTCTGTGTCACATGCAATATATGGGGAGATTTGGACATGAATACAGGCCTATTGCCTTGTCTTTGCATCCATATCCTTTGCATTCTTATCCCCTTTTGCATTTCCAACTTCCATGTAAATTGTTCCAAATTGCTTCCAATTGATCTTCTTTTGTACGCTTTGATCTGTGTAGTAACTAATACAATGCGCCTTGCCATCAAGTTGTAAAGTTGTATTTTCACAAATTCATATCAAACTCTGCTTCTGCCAAGACTTTTGATGGGGTTTCTTTAAGCAGCCAAACCACCCATTCGTGACCCTTAACTACCTAATGCAATGCCCTCTACAGTTTTCTCCTTTTTTTTCCTGAGGCAAACTGCTGCCTCTTTGCACTTATTTATGGGAGACCAAGTCCTGCTGGACACCTCAGCATCTCAGCAGCACAGAAGGCAAAACGTGTGGTTGTAGTAGAGGTATGGCAACATTTGAAGGCTGAGATAAAAGCAAGTGGGAGAAAAACAGACACACAATTGTAAAACTTTCTTATTTGATATGGATATTTCTTATCATGATTGCTTTTCTGGCTGCTTCCTACCTGTCATTAACCATCTCTAACCACCTTTTTTTCTGAAGAAATCCACACACTGATGATGTAAAGTCGTGGACATTGGCTACTCTGCTTTGGCTGTTTAGGTTCTAGGGGCGAGTGAAATGCTCAACAGCAGAAAATCTTGCAGCACAATTAAAAAACACATACAGATTTTGTAAGTGATAGATCAACAGCAACCTTCCACGGAATTTTGCCACAGGACATTGTACCCTCACCGTTGTGGACTCATATACGCATATATACAATATATTCTAAAAGCCAACACTGCATCAAAAATCTGCACTGCGTAAGGAAATTTTGAAGCCCTTACCAGCTCGGGGCGGGCGGTACGTCCTGCAGTCACTAGAGGGCCGCCTTTTCATATAGAAGTCACAATTATCAGCCCACAGGCAGCAGTAATAGAAGCTGATAACATCGTAAAGCCAATGGGAAAAGCCAGGTATCCGGGGAGGCTTCAAGAAAGGTGGTGAACCCCAGTCATGCCCTCGATCAGGTGTGCTGCCTCCGGTGGAGTCGCGTGTGAGGATTTGGGTTCCCGTGGAGTCATAGCAGCACTGTTGTCCAGCCCCATACAAGGGACTGATTGAGAAAAGCAGCAAGAAAATCATCATTTTAGCTCTGTAGGATCCATTTCTATTTAGGGGTTACTTATTGCCTTTTTATGGATACAGCTAAATATTTCGGTTGTCAAGCTTTATCTGATGTCCGGTTAGACTTCTGTGATGCTGCTCTCTCAGAGATGGAAGGATTAATTTAAAAAAATGCAGTTTAAATTTTTTTCTTTACCTGGCTTGAATGCCTCTTACACAATGCACAGCACCAGGGTGATAAGTACACACGCTCCCCTTTTCAATGTCACAGCCATAATCTGTCTGAAAAAGATCAATGTTCACACTTAATGGGGTTCTTTCCTCATTGTCCTTTCTGTTCTTACCCTTTGTATCTGACATATGTGTAAAGTTGGCATGAACTGGTTGAGGTTGTGTGTTGAATAGCATGGAATGATAGGAAAAATAGTGAATTTAAAACTGAAGTGTCTGGAGCAGCATGTCTGACCTGAACATTTTGCAGTCTGTTACAACAGACCTTGAAGAACAAATGCAGCCCTGTAGGGATTCAACTGTAACTGTACAACAAACACAGACACAACAAAGTAAATGTTTATCCCTTGTTCTTAGACAGAGGCAGTAGACCTATTTCTTATCTTCACAAGCTTTTAACTGTACACATCATGTTTGGAGCTTTTAACCAGAATAGTAACAAGGTTTACTTTTTTTTTTTTTTTTTTTAATGCATAAACGCATGCCATCATTTGGTATCGTAAATAGGAGAGGAAGTCACTCTCATCTGGTCTTCAGATCAGCAGTGTGAGTGAAAGTGTAGACTGAATGGCAATTGATGTCTTATCTTTTGTCAGTTCCTTGACAGCAGTGAAGCTGAGAAGGAGGAAGGAAGCAGGATAAAGGAAATAATGGATTACAGCTCTGGGCTTGAGCGCTGAAGTACAAGGCAGAAGAGTTTGCAGCAAAGTATGATAAACTAGGGAGAAACAGTTTGTTACAGCATGGAATATCACCTTCAAACACAGACTGTCATCTTGTAGGATCTCGAAGAAGTCATGCCTGCTCCCAGCTCCACAGAATGTTTTCAATCCACCATTGGAATTACTGTTTTAATTCCCTGTTTGAATGAAATTTCCATCTCCTATCCTATAGGCCCTTTTATTTGGACTACCTAGATAAGCTATATTTATCTCTGTCATCTGATATGCCACTTGGGCAAATCTACATATGACTTAATTTCCTTGCAATGGCTTTTAGAGAGGGAAGAGGGTGTGTGTGGAGTTTGGTACTCCTTAAGCTTCGACCTGGAATTGTAATAATCCAGAGAGATCAATGAATAACTTACATGGAACCTGCCAGTGTCAGCTCTTGCCTGTGCCAAGGTGCAAGGGCAGTCTATAATTTCTTCCAAGAAGTTTGGAAGCAGCTCTTCCTTTCTGTCCCATTCAATACACTTTGCAGTTGCCCATGCATTTGGGTCATTTCTGAAGTTTTCCTCAAGGTGCCAAGCCAATGCATGCTCTGAGCTCCAGAATGATGGAATGTTGCTGGGGGAAAAAAAAAAAGAAAGAAAAAAAAAAGAAACAAAAAATAGACCTGATAGCTGAACAACCACTATTTTTGATGGTAGCACTGTGGCTCAGTTGGCTAATTACAATTACAAAGCATCTTCTGACTTTCAAATTATTTCATTGCAAAGCCCACTTCTTTCTTTTTTCTTCAGAAAGTTATGGCAAATCAAAATTTTCCAAATTCAGGAGGTGACAGGACAGCATGCAGCAAATATGCAATAATCAGAATACATTTTAGTAATCATGATTCTGGATTACGTGGATCCTTTTAGAGGCAGGTTTTCTATTCGTGCCTGTTGATGTTGTAATTTCATTTAGGCCAGAATGAAAAATATCTGGATTCTTTAACAAAACATAACAACTGCACCTCACTAATATCAGGACTAATGGCTACAGAAATCATTCAGAATCCTTGAAATGTTCCAAAGCCACTCTATTTTTCCCGCATGAAAAAATATCACATACAGAGTGTAATAAAAAACCCTCTAGAAGGAGAAAAGGTTATCCATCTCTGGGTAGTGACTCCTAAATCTTAAAAAAGTTTCTGACATACTAGCAATATGTTGTAACACTGAAGAGGTGGCATTTATATACTCAGAGTCTACACCATCTACATCAAATCTCTAGACATGGAAGAATTATGAAGGAATATCCATGGAACACTTACACAGGTAGTTCACCAAAAATCATGGGGAAATATGCAATGAAATAAAAGGAAATGGGCATAAAATTTGAAGGAATGCAAAAGCCTCATAAAAAATAGAAGAGGAAGGCCTGTGGCTGCAGTGACTGCAGTTCCACAATTAGGGACTCCTCCACGGCTGTGACAAAACAAAAGAATCAGCAGATCCTAGTCTGGTGAGAGTATGGGTTTGCCTGGAATAATTTTCTTCATGTAGCCACGTTTTAGATTTGTGAACAAAGCAGTGCTGATAACATACCAGTGTTTTAGCTGCTGCTGAGCCGTGCTGGTGTCAAGGTCTTCTCTGTTCCTCATGCTGGCCCCCAGGGAGGCCAGGAGGGAACACAGCCCTGACAGCCCACCCAAACTGACCAAAGGGATATTCCATGCCCTGGACCATCATGTCCATCAATAAAACTGCAAAGGTGTTTTTCCAAAGCAGCCCTTACTGTGTGACTGACTTGCATCAGTCTGCTTGTGGCAGACTTTGTGATTCTTCCTCCCTGCTCCTCTCTACTTAGTATGCTGTCTTTATGTTGGCCCATGAGTTTTTCTCACTTTTGACCTTCCAGTTTTGTCCCCATTTTTTCACATGAAATGAAGCCCGAGTCTCAGTTTTGAATGCAAAAGGACACAACAGCTTACAAGATATTATTATTATTATTATTATTATTATTATTATTATATGTTTTCATGCACTTGCCTCTGCCCATCCAAATAGTTGCTGGGTATAATTCTCAAAATTCCAAAGTCCCATGTACTGTAGTTTCCTTCGGCGGGTACAGGAAGGAAAGAATATTTCCCTGTATTGGGGATTCCTCTTGCCAAAGTATAAAGGTATTTCCATTCAGCCATCCAATTTTCTGAATAACTGTCACCTGTCAGATAGAGGAAGGAAATGGTTTTGGATGCTGGAAAAGAACAATTGCCACAAGAATGAAATTAGATGTCTCCACCAATATGTAAATGAAGAGGAAAAGCTGGCATTATTGTCATCAGTTATTAATACTTGCAGGTGTCTTCTTGAGGCCCCAGTGAAGGTGATCACAAGCTGTGCAGAGCTCTGCACATAAGTATATCAGAAATTAAATGCTTGCACAAAGGCAGGAAAAGGGTCACTTACCTGTTTCCTGGTATCCCCAGACTTCTATGTTGACGTGGGTTGCTGGAAGTGTCTGGTGTGTCCAGTTAACAGTTAAGTTTCCACCAGTGTTGGGGGTGCCATAGTATTGCCATTTTGTCTCATTTACCAATGTGCATTTTTCTCCATCTGAAATTTTGTTGTGATGTACTGCATTGCAGAGCAGAAAAAGAGGGATAATGACATTTTGACTTTGCAGAATCCTGGAAAAGTGCTACTATATTATTTAAGATTTAGCAGTATTTCCCCTGGGAATGTTTTACACAGCACAGGATGCATGACATGAAAAGAATAAGCTGAAGCTGAGAGAATGCAACCCTTACTAATATTTGCAGTCCTTAGATTGCAATACCACAATGCAATTATTCGAAGAGGGGACAAAAAGGGATAGAAGTAGCGTTGAAGTAGGAACTGTTTTGGTCAACCTCATTTTTAAGCAGGACTTTTTATCAGTTAATGCTGCTGCTGCTACTCAATTGCTGTGAAAGTTCATCTCTCAAAAGATGAATTAACATGAAGCCAGCAAGATTTTCTTTTCTGAGGCCTGTTAAGGAAGAATAAAACTGATCAAAAGGAAAAGACATATAATCTTGCATGCATGGAGGAAGAATACAGTAAAAAGAGAGATGCTGTAAATTTAAGTAACCTGATAACCAAGTTCCAGAGTAGGGAAACGTTAACCCATCATCTGTAGAAACTTCAAAAGGGATGAAACCAGTCTCATAAAGCAATGGGGAGATGCAGTGGCCTTTCCCATCCTCGTCAACATAACCACTGGTTGTGATTTGCTGCTTGAACCTGTAGATGTTGAAAACACTTTTCAGTGTCACCACAGACAGAAGGAAAATTCTGAATGTGTTTCAACAAGCAACCTTGTGTCATGTGTGGATCATTTCAAGTCTGGGGCTGTTTTGCTTGTAGCAGGGAATATAAACTGGAAAAATCTGCTCATTACAGCAATGTGAATTCTGCTGTGAACTGCACAAATATACAGCAATCCACAAACATTCAATTTACTATTTAATTACTGGGGGAGGGAGACATGATAAATTAGCAACAAAAGGGCAACAGGAAGAGGAAGATAATGTTATAGCATTAGTAGGATTATAGGGTGGCTAACAGTGACCAAGATTCACAGTTATTGCAAATTTCTGATTTGATTGGTTGTTTGGGTTTTTTTTCCCCTGCTAAGTCCTGTGAAGGTGACAAAAGTAATTTAATGCTGTTCTAGAATTTCTGTTGCAAAGGTTAACTCAGAACACATTGCTTGATGTTTAACCATTTGATTCCAGTTAAGGCTCTTGCTCAGTGTCCTAGGGTACAACCCCACCTGTGACTCTTCAGGACTGATATATGGGGACTGCATATCTACTCCCAAGTGTCAGAGGGAGCTGAGAGCCTGCTAGGAAATAGTACCTTTGCTTTTCTGCACTGAAATTTGCCTTGGCTATAATTATGTAACTCTGCAGGTACTTCAAAGTACATAGTTGTATTCTACAGAATTAATGCCTTGGTCAAAGGTTTTCCAAATAAAGAATTGGAACTCTTTTCAGGTACTGCTATCCAGAAGGGATGGACTCCAAAACCTCACTCAGAACCTTCTGTGGAAATAATAGCACAACAATGGGGTCATCAAAATTCAGTGTACTCTATGTATTGCACATGCCACATGCAGCAGGCTGACACATTTAGGATCCACAGCTTTCTCTTACAGGAGAAACATCAGGTGTCCTACCTACATTTTTGTCTTGCTGTTTTCTCATTCAGATTAAGAAATAAATACTTCTTTCTCACAACGAGAAATGCTAAAGAAATATTGACAATCAAGTGCCCTGAAAGGAAACTCTTTTCGAAAAGTCACTAGAGAGTGAGATTATGAAGTTTCTCCTCCCTTTGGCAGAGGAATAAAAAACCATGGCTCACCTGCATTTTAGCACAGAAGAGGCATTAAGAGCTGTGTTGTTAAGCAAAAAGTCTTTGCCTCCCATAAGAGATCCTGAGTATGGAGAAATTTGAAGACAAAATTCTTTATAATCAGGACAGCATATTCCCAAGGACTGGCATGTCACCTGGCAGGAACAGGTACCAAGCAGCTCCCCACATTGGTGTGCACAGGAGTCTTGAGCTCCTTGTTAAAAGAAGAAAAAAGAGTCAGGAATGTTATTGAACTCTTCTAGACATTCTCTGAAGCAGGAGTACATCATCCAAAGAACTGCTGTAAGTTTATAAAACAGGCTGATTATGTTAATTTAGGAATATACTTAGGTGGAGGTTGTAATCACCTGCATATAAAGGTTGTTCCTTTTTGAATAGCAAAATACACTTATTTACCTCCCAGCCACTACATAATTTCATTAATTCCGTGGGTATTTTTACATGTAACAGACAGATAAATCTCCAGAGCAGCTCCTCAGTGAGTGTCACTAATTACATTTCTTTTTGAGAATAAATCTTAAACATACCAGAACAGGGGTCCCCCACCATCAATCCTACATGGGAATCAGAAAGAATAGCAGACCAATGCTCTTAGAAAGTTAATATCAGCAACGAAATGTGCTCCAACACAAGTTGATTAAGAGCTACTGAAATGTCTTTGTTTTGTGCATTTCACTTGAATCTGGCTTTAACAAGGCAGGTGTTAGGAGCCCTGGATACACAGACAGGTGAGTAGGCTCTTGGCTTACAGTCTGTGAGTAATTACAGTCACATCACATGGAAAACTACTCAACAAACAAAACAGTGAGAAGAAGACAGTCATTACAGCAACACTGTCAAGAATAGCTGGATTTCACAAGCAGTTAAGGGGGAGTTAAGTGAGATGGACAAGCTTCACAGACAGCTGAGAGCACTGAGGACTTTTGCCAGTGGAATCTGGCAAGGATAACACTATTCGGGAACTCAAGAATACCATGCAATGCTGAGATGATCTAGGTAAGCATCAGAAATTCTAAATTTGGACATGGATCTTGCAAAATTGGAACCAGCTATGAAAAAGTGACTAAGGGAGGATTGATTATTTGGGAGAACACAAGCAAAGAGGCAGGGATCAAGGTGGGTGGTGAAGAATAAGCACAAGAAAATGCAAAGAAGGGAAATAAAAACGTTTAATATGGGAAGCTAGAAAGTTTTTTTTCTGTCTTTAAATATTTTTATTGCATTCTCCAGATTGTCTGTTTACTTATTGAAGAGATCCACTGACCTGCTGGAAATTATAGAGGATGGGATTGAAAATGACACCATGTAGGTAAAAGCTGGCCTATGTGCCTTTGTTTTAGCTTGTAAAGATGGTATCAGCAATTTCTTACCAAGGTCTGTATTCTGAAGTAGAGAAGTCAAAAAGCTTTGCAGTTAAAAGCAGCAAAATGTTTGAAAATCACTCACCTGCATTCCAGAGAGCACTGAGGGTAGAGAGAATGAAGAAAGAAAACTCCAAGCCAATGAATTTCATATTTTGTCCAGATGATTCAGGATGGCTGATTGTGGCAGTCTTTGTGCTAGTCTGGGAAAAGTCTTTAATGTTAACAGGTGTCCAGAAATAAGTAAGATTCTTGCTGTTCAAAGGTTTGTTGTAGATTACTGAAGCAAAACAAATTGAATGAAATGCTCCATTTCAGAGGTCATTTCCAATCCAGGAAAAGATAGAAGGGGAGATAGTCACTGCAACTCCTTCACATTCATAGTCAAGTTTTTCTGAAAGGAGAGTAGATGTTTATTGTTTTACAGGCATTTCTGCTTCAACGTTCAAGGCCATGGGGTCATTGGTACAAATTCTATACTTTAATTTTGCTAGAGGAACTAAAACCTGTTATCACTTAGAAGAATGATAAAGAATACATGCTGACAGTACACTTTTTTCAGAAGATTATGAGATACTGAGGAAGCATGTTTACGATACTGTATGTGACAGCATGAGGGTTAATTTAAGTGAAGGCAGACTCCTCCTCCCCTCTCATTTTAAGGGGTTAAATTGAAGGAAACTCACCCCTTTTCATCATTTTAAGGGCTTAAATCAGAGAGTTCCCCTCCATTTCAGAGCACTTCTACCTCTTCCCCAGCACCACGTCTCTTGTGTGGGAGCAATCCTTGTGTACACGCAATTTTGGAGGTGGAATCGAAATTCCGGCAATGGGATCCAGAAAGAGAATGACAGCTCTTTTCCATAGGAAGGAAAACACTTATCCCCGGTGTTTCAGGTGCAGCTGCCAGGCTGTCCTGGGCAGGTAAGGGCCCCAAATCCTCTCTGTCCTGGCGGGTTTTGTCCGGGAGGACCCTGAATTTTGTGGGTGGAATCTGAGCGACGGGCACATGAGCAGTGACACGAGTGACTCTCTGGTGTCACCTGGTGACTTAGAGCGCTACTGCAAATCAGAAATGAGCCCATGTGCAGCGTTTGCAAGCGATATTCGTGCCCAGGAACTGCAAACCATCACACGTGCGTAGGAACAGGAAACTGCGGGCTGGAGCTGGGCTCCGAAAGCAAGGAAGCTGAAACTGTTTCTTTGGATAAACCCGTCTGTAGAAATTCCTTTTTTGGCTCATCAATCTGAATCTGTAGGACTGAATCTTTGCAATCCAGAGACAATAGAGTTGTTAGTAACACTTAAACCTCTCGAATGTTACCAGTTATCTCTCAGAGAACTGGGCCAGCACTGAGCTACTCCCACGTGCCTGGAGTGCTTTGGGGAGGGGCAAGATGATGTCCCAATTCTGTCTGGGAAAATTAAAAAATTATTTCCCTTCTCTCTCTCTGACCCATAACCAAGTAGTTCTGTTGGACAACACGGACATCACTGCTTCCCCCCAGTTTGGGTGAAATATTCATAGAGTTTATAAATATTTCTTTTCCTCAGTCCTTTACTGCACAGAGAGCAGATCTACTCCATCCTTTTCCCCCAACAACACCTTTCCAGCCCAAATCCTGGCTCTCACAGGCACAAACTAAACAGACCAAAGGCATTGGTTGGATCATTGCCTGGAATTCCCAGTTCCATTCCCTGGATTGCTCAACCAAACACTCACAGCAGTCTCAACTGAGCCCAGAGGCTGCCCTCAGACTAAGCCCATCACCAGTGGTGGTGGTTTAGATCAGAAAGACATAGGAGCAGCAATGTTGGGGCCCTGCTGGGATGGCTTTGGCATGGCTTTTCCAGTGCCAGTGCTCCTGGAGCTCTGGGCTCTTAGACTCTGAAGCCTAAGCCTAGCCCCAACCCTCACCAAAAAGAATGCCTTGTGTAGGCTGTTGTATCCTCTACTGGAAGAGAGGGAGCAGCTCATCAGGAATGCACTTCCTTCATCTCTCTTGGCTCTGGAACGCTTTCATTATCATGCACAACCAGGATAAACAAGTGAGATTAGAAACCCTCTAAGCAAAATCTGTGCTCGGGCGAGTAGAGCTTTGCAGGCCTCATGCTAATCCTACTCTACAAAACACATTCCAAACATTTGGCACCTCCTGCATTTATAGGAATGAAGGACATCATGTCCCTACTAGCCTTCACCCCCTTCGGGGGTATAGATGGGCCCTACCTCTCAAAGCTCTTTGCCCAGTGAGCCTGCCAGGGAAGCAAGCTCATGGCTGCCCTTGGAACCTGCGTCTAAATAGTTTCATTCTGGCAGGATGATGTAGTGGAGCCTGGCTGTTATTCCTACCCCCTGGGTCACACAAGGTAGCAGTGACGTGATGGAAGAACTTGGGCTCTGTCACGGCAGCTCATTTGTCACTGCCCTGCTGAGACCTGCAGCAGAACTGGTGTCACTCTGTTTGGGGAGGAGGGGGATGGTCCCCGTGCTGCTCCACTGCCCACAGCAGGAGCTGTTTCTTGTTAGGAAAGTGAAAGGCTTTTTTCCACGCTGCCAAAGGCCATCTGTCTGTTTATTTGCTGTTGTTCACCCTGCTGGGAGCTGGCCCAGGTGTCCTTCCCTCCATGTTACTGTAGGTGCAGAGCTTTGTGCTTTGCCCTCTCCTACCAGAGCCTTTGGCATGGGCAGGTTGAGGTGGCTGCAGTTGTGTGAGCTGGCACCTCTGCAGATCCTGGGCAAAGCCTTTTGGGTAATGCCTCTCCTTCCATGAATATCTGAAGACAGGCTGACTTGGGAAGTGCTTGCCAAGAGATGCTGATCCTTCAGTAATTCTTCTTTTCTTTGGTCCCTACAGGAGGCTGCCAACAGAAATGGGCTTGGCCAACACCTGAAGGGGGTGCTTTACCAGCTCTGAAGAAGAATCCCCGCTGCTTTGCTCCCAAAGGGAAGGGCTCTAATGCTATCCTGAGCCTTGTAAACACAAGTGTTACTTCCACTCTGCTCCCCACGTGCTGGTCTGTGTCTCTGTGGGTGAACAAGCAAGGAGCTGCCAGCAGACTGCACTGACGAGCAGAGCTGAGTGTGTTCCTGCCCACGTTATCTCAGGTTTGTTTGGGCTGGGCCAGGCAGGTGTGCCCAGGGGAGCTCCGGGGCTGTACCCGAGTGCAGATTCCAGAGAGAAAGTGCTGCATTGTTCTCTGCCTGCAGTCACCTTGCCTGAACCCGGCTCTGAAGCATGCTGGCACAGAGGGATCTGAAGGGCTATGGTAAATGTTAAGGAAAAATTCTAACACAGATCAGGAATACTCAACATAGCACTGAACTTCTGAAGGCAGATATTTTGGATGTTCTGCAGAACTGCAGAACTGTTTGTGTAGCTGCTGTGTCTGGTTGAGCCCATTGCTATGCGCAGAGCAGCAAAGAAAATGTTGCTGTTGGACTTTTTCCTTCACTTCTTCCTTCTTGAAGCCATGATTGCAGAGCAGATTCAATTTTTTTAAATGTCAGAAGAAAGGCCTAAATACAGTGGTTAGTATTGTTTAGTATTTTGCAAACCATGATGAATTAGGACAGGGTGAACAGTAGGAGAAATATTGGAAGTTAATTCTAATCTTGCCTTTTATATGGGTTACAAGTTATGTCACTAGGGACTTGTATTCCAAGCTGGAGACAAGCAGCCCCTTGTGATTGCTGGTAAAATCCAGGAGGCAAAATGGAGCAGCAGCCAGCTGGGGAGACAGTGCCTTCACAGGAGCTCCTCAGCTCAGTCCTGGTGCAGGTACAGGTCCCTGGTCACAAACCTGTGTGGTGGGTGTTTGACTCAAGGCCTGTCTTCTGAATCCTTTCCTCAGTGCTCCCAAGCTTCCCTCCTTGGGCCATGAGCCAAAGAATCAGGCATATCAACCAACAGACTGTTTGTTTTTCCACGGGCTGTGTAAATTGTGCTGGTGTTATCAGTGAAACCAGGTCTGCTCACGGCCTCCTGCTCCGCGGGCGGTGGAGGGCTCTGATCTCCTGCTCCTGCGCTTTTTGAGGGTGGGGCAACACCTTGCATGAGCTTCCAGAGCACCAAACACAAGGTGAGTACTCTGTAACTGCTTCCAAAGAAAAGCTGGCCCTACCACACCTGTGTATTTGCAGCAGATGTGAAAGGGGTAGGACATCATAACTGTGGTTGTGCAGCTAGAATTGCTGAGCTTTTCAGTGGTCCTGCCCTTGCTCTGAAATAAGGACAGGAAAATGCTGTTGTTTTGAAGGTTCTGTTTATCTGGTTAGAGGTTTGCTCTGGACAAGTGGGATGTAACAAGGCTGGAGCAATTTTGAAGAAGGTCCAGGTCTGGATTTTTGTTTAGATATGGAGCAAAAGATCTGTATCTTTTTGTATGGTTGTTTCAGTTCTGCTCATAGCCCTATAGACAGTGAATTTACCCGCGGGAGATTCTGCCCTGTGCTGTTGTTCATAATCAACAACTATCCTTGAGGTACGCCCTGATAAGGCTCCAGGAATCCACTCATCCTGCTGTGATAAAACTCCCTGTGCTGGTGCTCCAGCCCTGCACACCTGGGCACAGCCCTGGGAGCAGCCTCTGCCTCTCTTATGTACTGGATTTGGCTCATACCCAGCTCTGTCTCTCTTTTGCTTCTCCCATCCTCACAAAACCAAACGCTATCTGCTCGTGTCTGTGCTTCAAAAGCCCTGCCAGGAACAAAGAGAAGTCCAAATATTTGTGTTGGGCTGTTACTCTTTCCATTCAGGCAATAAATGACAGACTGCAGCAGAGTCTTTGTCTGCTGTGTGGGATTTCCAGTGTACTGGCTCCAGCTTCACAACCTCACCAAGATGAAACACCTACAATTAACAGTTGGGTTTTAACTTGAGGGAAAATGACTGAGTGTGATTGAAATACGGCCTTTAAAAAAACCCCCAAAACCGCCAAAAACCAAAACAAAAACTTACAAACAAACCAACCACAAAGAAAACCTGAGAAAAATCATCAGACCCTCCCTGTGTCAGATGAGAAGAGCCTGGTCTCTGTGTGCAGTTTCATGCAGAACAGCATTTTCAGTCTGGGAGCTCTGTTGGTGATTTCTGTCCCAGTGCCTCTGACACAAGCTGTCAGTCTGGACACAAATATTTCAGAGCTGCTTTCCTCTGCAAAGTTCCAAACTTAAAGTCATGTGGAGGCCTGATTTTCCTTGGGACTGAACTTCTTCTTGTCTGAGCTGACCAGGGGGATGAAGATGTTTGCTACCAAATTAATTCCTGAACTTCAGATCTCTGCTTCTTGGAAGCTGCTGGGCTTCAGTGCTTGGTAAACCCAGGAACAGAGTGGTGAGACAGCTCCAGGTGTGAGCTAGCTCAGGACACAAGCTGGTCCAGTGTCACTGGACCTGTTCATAACTAGAGATAAAGGAAGGAAAGGCATAATGCGGCCTTGTGGGATTT
Organism: Pycnonotus jocosus; assembly: GCA_013400435.1. Lineage (NCBI taxonomy): Eukaryota > Metazoa > Chordata > Aves > Passeriformes > Pycnonotidae > Pycnonotus > Pycnonotus jocosus. Next base: position 36,128 of record VWYP01022827.1, read on the forward strand.
CACATACCAACATGCCAGAAAAACTCTGTTTGCTTTCTCAAGCAAATTTGGTGCTCCCTGCTAGTGTCACCATGAGTTTTCTCACTCAGAAGTTTCTTATCAGGAATTCATTAGCCCTGAAACCTTATGGATTGACTCTGCAAACATAAATACTCCCTATAATTACATTCTCTTTGTGTTGTACTTTGGATGATATCTTTAGTGTTTCATTTTACACAGTAGACAGTACTAATATTATAACCTCAAGTTAAATCATATCTACTTTGGGTAACTGAAAAGATATCAAAAGTGACAGGAGCTTCAGAAAAAAAGCTAATATCAGAAAAAAAATAATATCAGAAATCTTTCTGGCTTCCTTTTTTATCCTATCCATTACACGTAGCAGAGAAAAGAAGCTCTGTGTGAGTCTGCTTCACCTGCTGTTTCCAAGAAGGATCCATTTTGGCAGACTCTTTAAACTCCTTCCTGCTTAGGTCACTTCTGAGATCACGTACGAGCTGAGGAACCTCCCAGTAGCCTGTTTCACTAAGCACTCTGTCCTGTTTTGCTTCTGGGCTCAGGCTGGCACTTGACAGTTACACCTACCTGTAATAAAGAATGTAGATGTTCCAGGCAGAGAGTAGAAGGCAAATAGAATCTATATTGTCCACATTAGAACTGCCTAAATTCAATTTATTATCACAGCCTGACCCTAACCTTCACTGACTGACACCTTTGAGGAGTGAGTAGCAGAGGGATAAATCCTTTACTGCCCCTGAGTCTTCATTACTGCCAGTTGGGAGAGGCCAAGGGTACAAGGAGAGAATTTTTCTAAACATATTTATTTTTCAAGATAAATGAAATATAGGTCTCAAACCCTTTGCCAAGGCTACGTGTGCATCAGTGTTTGAAACAAGTTTATTGATAACAGTTCTTGCAATCAGTACAAGGAATTCTGTTGGAAATTTTCTGGAAAATACATGTACACAGCAAACTTGTTACAGCCGAGTGCATGATAAGGGGTATTACTCTTTAATGAAATTAGAGGGTAAACAGCGAAGAGGCCTTGACATTGGGGTTTTTTTTGGATAACACATACACACCCCCCCCCCCAAAAAAAAAAAAAGGCAGATGGTAAGCCAGCAATGTATAAGCTGTTCCCTTTATGTAGCTACAGAATAGGTTTAACACTGCCTTAAATCATTGCTCTTTGTGAATCTTGAAACATGTTCTCATTGCTTATGTTCTCCTGAAATTTTTCATCTCCCCTCTCCTCTGATAAGCCATCAGGCAGGCATTCTGGCAGGCTTGTCCACCAGCCCAGTGGTCCTTCATTCCCACTTTCAACCTGTGGCCCTCCAATGAGGAGGCATTTGTATGGAAACAGCCTAACACTGGCAGGTCTGCTCTGAACTGCTGCATGAGCTTTGCTCCAGAAAAGCAATGAGTGACCAGCCCAAAGCTGGGATGTGCTGTGCTGCTCAGGAGCTCAGTGACTCGTGCTGTGGATGTAGTGATGCCCTCACATGGCCCTTGCCAAGCTGCTGGCCAGGGCCAGGCAGGACATTTCCTGGGTGATGCAGACAGCTGTGCCACCTGGGTCATGGGGAGCTGGCCAAATGATGACATGGGGGACACTTGATTTGCTGTGTAACAGCAGACCCTCTGTGATTCAGATAAGAGCACACTTATGTTGTTAAAATGGTATAATTTGCTCCAGGCCCCATTTGTGCATAGTCTTTCTAGAGGAATCCAACCACAAGAATTTCCCTGATCAAATTAGACAGGTTGGCTCGACGTGGGTGGGTCTGTGGGTGGCAGTTCTCATCCTCAGTGACAGGGCTGACTTGCAGTGCCTGGCAATGTTTGTGTTTCCATTGTTTCTGGTATATTTTCTCTTTCTATATGTATTTCTTTAAGTGCTCCTGGGGCATCCTATTTAAATGTGGGAAACTTTCCTCTGAAGCTCACTGTCAGAAAAAACTAAACCTCCCATCTCCCAAGGCCTGTTGCTCCCAGCTCTCCCTCACCTAGGATGATCAGGATGAACATGCAGGTGTGACAGGGAATGAGTGTGCATCTTGCTATGGCTGTTCCCACCCATGTCCAATGGCTTTTTCTGTGTCAGAGTCACGGGTGACAGCTCTTCTCTTCCTTATACAACAGGCTGAGCTCACACAGTTATCAGCAGGTTTCTTCTTTATCATGACCTCAATTTCATGTCCTGTGACACATTAAATTGATGTCACAATGACTACACATGTCTTTCAAGTTGATTCTCCTCCTAAGCATGTTGGCTGGCATTAGCCAGCTCCTCTGCTGGCTCAAGTCAGTGTAATTAGAATTGTTCCATCTGGCTGAGGGAGCCCCAAGCTTCTACATGGGTGCTACAGTACACTGAGAATGGTTGAATAAGGTCTGAAAACATGCAGCCTGAGGATGATGAAGTACTTGGAGCTTTTAATGAAAGATATTGTATTAGTTTAAAAAATTAAAACTGTTGACAGAAAAATCTGATTCTCAATGTAAAATCTGAAATCTAAAGCAAGTCGTGCCAAGCTCAAAGCCTAGTCTTGTGGGCCATGGGATAATGTCACAAAAAATTAACAAGTTTTCTTAAAACAAATAGTTCCAGTATTCCTCTCCTTCTCGTTTAAACTCTGTTCTTTTGCTTTTTTGTTTTCTCTCTTTATCCATCATATATAGCTTCTGAAGGAGAAAATCTTAAACATACAATCAGTATTGCTGAAATGATACAATATCTTATTTAAACCAAACTGACTGTTATGTTTTGAATGGAAAATGTACTACATTGTTCCCCAGGCTTAGGTATGTAGTACTGTGTCTACACAAGAGAACTCAAACAGGCCTTTAGGGTCCTGGATATGGGAAGGGTCAGGCTGAGACTGAATGCCAAATTAAAATTATGGGGCATTTTCTATCTCCTGTAAGTCCCACAGTGGACAAGCTTCCCAATACCAATTCCTTTGTGTTCCTCAGAAATTTATACCTTTGACTAACATGATCCCAGGCTTTCCTATGGCCTCTTACTGCGGCTGATCACTGGCCCCACCATATTTATTGTATTTCATCCTCTATACTCTGCAATTCCACTGACCTTATTTTACAGAGAGACAGAGGTATAAAGGGGTTACAGAAGTCTGTGCATGACTTAATTCTCATTATGTTGTTGCTAATGAAGAGGTGCCCAGAGCTTCCCAGGAAATCCACCCAGGACTTTGGAAATGGGTGTTCAAACCCGCTCTTCCACGCCCTGTCCATGGAGTCAGACTACTCTTTTTATAATGTTGAGCAAGCTCATAACCTTTCTGCAGAAGAGGAGACAGATAACCTTGTTTACTGTATTTTATCTTGTGGTTCATTTATGGCTCCTTTCTGGTTTCCACGTGTCTGACTTTGTTTATTTGCTCTAGAATGGAAGGGAACCCCAATTAAATACAAGTGGTATTAATAGCTAGTTGCGTGTGGTTCTGCTTTCTGTAACCAGATTATACTAATGTTGCTATTCAAGCCTTGAAGCAGCAAAAAGTGTCCCATCCTAATTACATAACCCCAGCCGAGGTCCCTTGGTAATAGGTGAGTGCGTAAAACTCTTCCTGACAAGCTTCTCACGAGTCAGAGGATGTTGGTATCCTGCTTATTAGGCCATGTTAATTTTTAAAAAGCTCTTGTCAACCAATAGCCCAATAACTTTTCTTCCCTCTGGGTTTTGTTAGGTTAATCCATGAGTCATGGAATATTTGACTACGAATTCATGACTCATGGGAAAGCACCACAGCCATCACAGTCCTGGATGATCTTGCTGCCAGGTACTGCCTGGTCAAGTGCCTTCCCAATGCTTGGGAATGGAGTTTGGTGATGGACAGAGAATTCAAAAAAAAACAGGGTCAGCCTTTCTTTCTCTTGCTTTTATTCAGATATTTGCTTTTATTAGTGATGGTGTCGTGTTGCATTTGACAAGGGACTAATGACAAATGCTGAGCTGTGTACGTTTCTGATCTTTAATTGAGCATAACCATTACCGCATTAGTTGCTACAAAAATCAAAGTAGTACAGAAATAATGATAAGAAATTAGGTCTTTTAAGGCCTTGTCATTCACATAGATAAGGGAAAGGGAGAGATAGCAGTCTAGGGGATTGAAATACCTAAATACTTCTCAGAAATGCATCTCTGATTTGTCAGGCAAGAACTCAACAGCTAGAGACCTTCAGTCCCAGGCAAGTCCTTGACCTAAACTGCATTTCTGGGAAATTGCTCTGTGAATTCATGGACCAGAGAGCTCAGGTGTGCACAAAACAAAACAAACAAACAAACAAAAAATCCCCAACAAACCAACAACAACCAGATTACAAATAATTTATCACCTTGCCCATGGGTCTTCCTTTGCTGCAGGGTTACAAGTGCTGGAGTATAGATATGGGTGGGTATGATGTCTTAGCAGAGCAGTTGGTCTATTTTATATACAAATATATACATATTTTTAAAAAATTTAATGTGTTTGAAAGCACTAAACACAAAAGAAATCTTTCTCATGATGCACTGAGAGCTTTTTCTGCATGCCACTAATTGCTGCAGGCTTTCATGTGGGAGAATGGTCTCTCCAGTTTCCTAGAAATACACAAAGACAAGGAATCATTGCTTTGGAGTGTTGCAACACGGGGACAGATCCCAGCTGCTGCACCCAGCAGTGTCCAGCCTCGCTGCAGGGAGCTTCTGTGCTGCCTTTCACGTTCCTGTGAGCAGCCTGTCCTTGTCACTTGAGAAAAACTGATAACAGGTCCAGATGAAGAGCCTGAGTTTTTCTTTTTTCAAGTGATCTTTCTGTGTATCCATAGGAGTGCTACTAGCATGGTAACTTTCAAGGCCTGTTTTTAGAATAACTCCTCATCCTGGGCTTTCAGGGAAACTTTCAGCCGCTGCCCAAAACCAAAACACTGAAAACAAACCACAGAATGGGGGAGAGAGCTGGGCATGACACAATTTGTTTATTCAAGGACGCGGTTTGTCCTTGACTGTGTCACTCCTGCCAGATGTTTGCCCAACCTGTCCCAGGGAGGCTCTAGCATTGATGTGGGCAGCCTGCTCCCCTCCTGAACCCATCAGCAGGGGGAGAGATCTCCTTCATGACTGATGAAGCTTCTTTTGCCTCGTCCTATCTCCTGTGGCCATTCCTCACTGTTATTTACACATCTGTAAGTAAAGGAAGCTATCATTTCTGCCCAGCCTTTACACTGGATGAGTAAGGCCCTGGCTGGAACAATGCCTACTTAAAATTGTATGTGCTACTGGTCTGCTTGAAAACAGAGACACCTCTGAGCCATTTAGTCATAAAGAGGAAAGTTTATTAACAATCCCTTCCCAAGGCATGGCTGGAAGCTTGCTGGAAGCAGTTAGGAATCCCAAATGAGCTGATCCTATGAGTGAAGTGCTCCTGGCTGTGCCTCCCTTCTCCTGGGGCAGCAGTGCTGGTGCACCAAAACCCAGAAAGAGCTCAGCTGCAAAGAAAATGCATGAGAATCCTATTTTTAAACTGGTGCATGTCCCTGACCTCCCAGGTTCACGACAGAGAGGAAGAAATGACTGTTCTATAAGCCTGCTTTCTTCTGTGGCTCTTTGCTGTAATCCAGCAGTGAAAGGGTGTTAAACCTGCTCTTAAATGGGCACTTCTTGGAGAAGGAAAAGCAACCTGGCCACTGATTCATAACAGGACAGATACAGGTTTCTCTGGAAAGTCACTGCAGTCTTGTAATATTGTAGATTTCGTTGGTGATTTTTGTCTGAAGGCTGCTTTTGAGAAGGATAGAGATGCCAAAGGTGACAAATGTGAATTCACTGTCCACCTAGATTGCTTTGGAAAGATTTTATTGGTCTGAAGTGTTCTTTCTGACCGTGAATTTGAGCTCTCTTCTAGAGAAAAGCGATGATCCTTAAACCTGAAGGCTTCCCCTGTATTAGATGTGCAGAAGCCACCAAAGCAGGGGCTGGTGCTGGACCATGTTGTAGCTGCTGCAGAGGATCCTCTTGTCTTGAATGGACATTGGAGGGGATCTCAGAGCTAAAGTGAGGCCCATATCCCTCTCTGATATGAAACCTTGGCTTCACCAGGACTGACATGAGGGACCCCATGGATGGCACACACCAAAGTGTGGCTGCAGCTGTGGACAGAAGCTGAGGGTGGTGAGAGTGGGTCTGTTCCAAACCAGGACTGAGCAAACATCTTGTAAGGAACTGCACAATGAAACCTGCTGATTTATGGACAAGCAGTACTTGTTCTGGCAAAAAATAGCTTCCAATTAGCCTGAAAACAGACTGCTCTGGGTGGATTTGCAGACTCTTATTTATTGGCAAACTTCATTTTAATATAATCAGCCGCTTGACAGGCAGGTTAGGTAATGATCCTTGATGTGAGCACTAACAGATTTGAACACTGAGCATAGCCTTTAGTGCCCAGAGCCTTCTGCCAGTAGCTGAAATGCATTTGATATTAAAATGTCATGGGAACCCAGGAAGCCCCTTGCCAGAGCACCTTGCTGAGTAAAATGCTGCCTTCAATAATTCACAATGTCTGTTCAGTAAGCTGGTATGTATGTGCAGGGAGGGGGGTAATAAAACATCTCAGACCTGGCCTGCCAGGATAATTCAGTGGCTAGTTAAATCTCTCAGCACTATTAATCAATAAAGCAGCTCACAGCATAAATAAATCCAGAATGTAATATGACAGGGCTATGAAAGCACATGGAATGCAACTCTCCCTCTCCCGTGTGTGATGCTAAGTGCCATGCTGCTCCAGCAGTTATTTGAATAACCTCAGTGCTCTAATATTTCAAACATCCAGACTCCCACCAGTGTTATCCCATGTTTGAATGTCACCTATATGTTTTAAACTTTCTGTGTATGATGCAGGGAGCTGGCTGTGAAAGTTAGGGAGCAGATTGCAAACTCCATCACTTAATTCAGTGTCTCATTTCACTGATCAAGAGCTGATGTTGTGAGTGGAGGATCACTTCATTCCTAAGACAAAAGCATTTTACTAGAGCTGGAATCATGTTTCTGCAGGTCCCTGGCGAGGTATGAACAAACGCTCTTGACACAACTTACACTGCTGCTGTAAATCTGTAGATGTTTTCAGAGCTCCAAATTAATCTACTGTTTCTGCCACTGTAGGAATGCAACACAACAAGACAGTGTTCAAAACTCACTTATCCTGGTGAATTTGGTGCAATTGTACTGTAATCTCTGTCCTATCCTTACTGTAAGTGAGCCAGAATCCAGACTACTAGGAGACATTAGAAACCAGTACGATTAAACAACATAATTTTAGTTTTCCATTAAATTCAGTCTGTAGCTTCCCTTCTATTCATTAATGCCAGGCTAATATTTACTTCTACAATTTACAGATATTTGTAGACCTTCCACATATTTCTTGCACCAAGCTGATCTTTAGCCAAGCACTGCATATTCAGTACCTTCACTCCTTCCTGATGAATCTGGCAAAAATTCCAGTTTTCAGGTTAGTGTTGGCTCTGCCCAGATACTGGTGATTATGCTCAGCCATTAGGATGTTTGTGGAAAGCGGATGTGTAACTGCCTTAACATGTCTGAATTTGCATCAGATTTTGAATGTACATGAATACAGAGTCTGCTTTTCATCCAGATGTACTCTGGAACTCTGATCTTTCCTCCTGTGCTACTCTGTCCATCTTCTTTGGCTGTGAAGTATCCAGGATAAGTTTCAAGCACACATTTCTGTGAAGAAAACCATTACGCAGCAGCAGCACCTACAACCAAGCTACAGCACATGTTAAAGCTCATCTTCAGGCTTCAGTGCTCATTGCACACAAAGAGGAGATGTGGGACCAATTATAAGGCTCAGCCCATGTGCAGTAACATGTTCAATCATATCTTGCTCATGCGCCCAAGCCTCATAGTCCAGCGCTTCCTCCAGAAATATTGATTTGCTGTCCTGGCCCTTAGTGCTCGTGTCCCTAGGGCAGTTGCTGTAATGAAAATATTACACAGAAAGACCTTGGAGATTCCCTCTGCATCAAGCAGAACTTTGATTTCAAAACAGAGATGCACAGCAAGGGAAAGAACTTGTTCTTTGTGATTGTATCTGGGCAAGGATTCCCCCACGCCTTTCAGACACAGTGGTTCAGCTTCATGGGTGGCTGCTGGGAGGCTTCTGATCTCTCACTGGGCACTGTGAGGAACACCAGGCTGGAGCTGCTGAACTAGAAAAGCAAAGACAAGATCTTGGGAAGGATGGCTGTCTGGCCCACAGCAGATGCTTGTATTAAGAAAGTGGAGCTGTCTAGAAAGGCATCATGAAAAGATGGAAATTTCCTAAGGAAAATATTTATTCTGTCTTTATTACAAATCTATACTCTGAGTTTGCTTACATAATTCCCTCACAGTTCTGTAGCTTTAACCAACTCCCCAGCTCAGAGATAATTACATCGTGCCTCTGCAGCCAAGAGGTAAGGATGGCACTCTTGGATTACAGGAGGTAGAAACAGCCATATTTATGACTCCTGATTAAAACATGGTATTGGAAAAGAGTATTACTTAAGTCATCAGGATATCACTTGACCATCGCTTTCCTTTACATTTAAATTAGAAGAAAGAATAAAGTTGCATTAAATTAAAATGAGAGTTTCAAGACAATATTTCGAGGCTTCCCACAGTGGGTGTATTGTATGCTTATATTATTCTCCACCCATTGTAAATCTCAGCAGCAGATCTTCCTCCACTGATGTTTTGCATTAGTAAATTGAACTCTCTACTCTGTCCCCTCAAAGATTAATGCCTCCATCTGAGGAAGTAGCTGAATACGTGCTGGCAGTAGTGCTTTCATGATTAGCAAATGGGAGACTGTGGGAGGAGAACAGAATTTGCATGTGTTGGATGTTGGCCTAAACATACTCTCACTGAATTCTGGACATCAGGGAAGAATTGATACAGCACAAGCTTTTAATCAGCAAACCATGGGGAAAAAAAAATTTGAAGAATCCTACATTTAATTAAAAAGCTCTCAGCCCTCTTTGTTCCAAAGTGAACAAATGCATCTGCAGAGTGCACTCCAAACATCTCAAAGCCATATTTGCTATCAAGGGGCATCACATTTTATTAGTGGTCCTGGGAGGAGTTTCTAAATTTTGTAGAAGTTCAAAATATTTTCACCAACCTGTTTTTTTGAAGACACACAATTGAAAGATGTTTAATTGCTACAAATGTTAAACTGATCATTCAAAGTAAGTGTGATGCTTCATGTGCCCATGGCATCCAATGCTACTTGGTCCTGATCCTAGTACAGACTTTTATTCTGCTGTCTTCAAGTCCCTTTTGCTCACTAGAAAGCTGCCCAGTGAGCCTGCTTAAAAACAAAACAAATTTGCCTAAAACAAAACCAGAATGTCAACAGAGAGGAGGTTGACTTTGCCACCTGGCTCTGTAAACAGCTGCATGCAAAGAGCTACCTTAGGACCCACGTTTAGTCAAATCTAACTTATGTTTAACTGTGTTTTTTTTTTCACGACCAAAAGCATGTGAAGGAACAAATAAGCACACTGAGTACAGAACAAAGGACATTTATCGTTGGGATATTTTGGCCTGTAATTGAACAGCAGTCATATCAACTTCCTCCCTCACCCAACACTGTGTGTCTTTGCTGTGCTGGGGAAGGAAAGGCAGAAACACCTGTGGGCACTGGAGATTTTACCACAGTTCTTGCAAGAGTGCACTTGCTAACCAGAGTGCTCTGGCTGCTTTCCAGCCAAGGCAGATACAAGATTTTGCCTGCCTAGAGTCATCTAAATAGTTTCAAAACATTTTCTTCACTTCCTGCCTTAAACTTTTGCAACTGTTACCTTCTGCATTAGAGACAGTGGCTTTTAACAAGGGGAAAAATTAATTCCCAAGTCTGTCTTTTGCCAAGTACCATTTTTATTTGAAAGTTTGATGATGTTTGAAAATTTTTACTGGTTTCTGCATTAGTTTTAAAATTAAACCCTTATGATCATTGACAAAGGCCTGAAATTGTAGATGTGGATGACACAGAAGTGTTAAAGAAAACAAGTGTCTAAGTATGTTTTTTAAAAGCAATTTTAAAAATAATTTCTCCTGAAATCATAAAGGTACTCTAGTCTTGTTTTGGTTTAAAGGTTACATCAACAGAGGCAGCTTTCAGATTCCCACTGAAGAATGTCCTTGTCACTTTCAGTTCCCAACAAGCAGTAAACTGCTGGAATTTGAGATGCCAGTCACTACCAGTCAGGCACTGCTACTTTTATACTGGCATTTAGTACACACTGTCATTTTCCCACTAACATTTTAAGTGGAGGAAGGTACCTGAACACCAGTTATCTAGGAACCAAGGACAACAGGCTATGGGCCAGATATCGTATCAGCCAGCCAATGCCTTTGTGTAGATAACGTGTCCTGACGCTGTGAAGTGCTGCTTTGTGCCCAGCTTCTGCCGAGAATGGTGATAAATGCAGCCACCCAGCGTCACCACACCGAGCACCTCGTGTGCTGCTGGGTGTCTGCGGAGCCGCTGGCATCACCCGGGCAGTGCGTGCTTGGAATTGCAGCGCTGGCACAGGGCGCTCCACGGGTCGATACCGCGCAGTTGTGTAAAAAACAAACCTCAGGCAGAGCGGTGCTGCCCACGAGGCGCGTTGTTTTCTCTGCAGTTGGAATATGACGCTGTGATAAGGGTACAAACAGCAGCGAGTGCGCAAGCGGTGCGGACGCCGCCAGGGCTGGTGGATTTGGGCAGCCTGGAGCAGAGGATGGGGCAGACGCGTGAGAAGTTCCCGCCAGGGAGGGAATGACCTGGGAATCCACACCCACAGGGCAGAGCTTGTAGGTCACTGTACAGCAAGAGACTGGGGATGGGCAAACCACACAGCAGGCTCAGGGCAGGAAGGGTTTCTTATCGCAACAGTGATTCCATGCCGAGCTCCAGAGCAGGACATCGAGAGGAGTCTATCGGAGGAGAGCTACATGGAGGCACCCTCGGGCACCTGTGGAGGCCCGGCTGGCTCTCCGCGGAGGAGCCGTGGTTCCCTGGCACAGAAGCGGGTGGAGAAGGGACGGAGCCTGTGGAGGAGGAGGTGGGCTATGCTGGGGGAGAGGAAGGGGTGCTGGGGATACTGGGACCAGATCCCCCTGGACACTTTACAGCTCCTGGGGCGAACTTCACCCAACCAGACTCTTTTGTTTAATTGATTGAAACATCATTTGGTCTGTTCAGCCTGGAGGAGATGGACAGGAGACCTTATTGTGGTACAACTTTGGGGTTGTAAAGTGAAAGGGCAGGCACTGATCTGCGGTGCCAGTGACAGGACCCCAGGGGATGTCCTGAAGCTGTGTGAGGGGAGGTTCAGGACGGATATTGGGAAAAGGTTCTTTGCTAAAGTGGCTGGGCACTGGAACAGGCTGCCTAGAGAAGTGGTGACAACCAAGCCTGACAGAGCTCAAGAAGCATTTGGACAATGCTCTCAGGCACGTGGTGGGATTCTTGGGGCCGTGCAGGGCCAGGAGCTGCACTTCGATATCGTTATGTGTCCCTTCCAACTCAGAACATCCCATGATTGTGTGACCTCCCAAAGGCAGGGCGGGGGGTTGGCAGGAGCCCTCCCTGCTCAGTCTCGGCCGGCAGCGCGGGGGCCGCGGCAGCGCGGCGCTGACTCAGGCGGGCGGCAGGCGGCGCCTTTAAATGTGCCGGGCCCGGCCGCTCCGCCTCAGGTGCCGCCGCCGCCG
>VWYP01022827.1:47967-127832 GCA_013400435.1 Pycnonotus jocosus
GGGGGCCGGGGCTCGGCATGGGGAGCCCCGCCTGAAGCGGGGCCCGAGGAGCCGCGCCGGCCCGGCCCCAGGAGGAGATGGGGGAGGCCCGCTGCTGAGGAGGCAGCTTCGCCCCGGCCGCTGACAATGCCCGGCTCCCGGCCGCTCGGCAGGAAGAGGCAGCCCATGGACGAGGGCGAGGTGGGCAGCGCAGCCCGGCGCGGAGCTGCTGGGGCCGGCGGGAGCGGAGCTGCTCCGGCTNCGGGAGCGGGGCTGCTCCGGCTCCCGACCGCTCCAGGGGGGGCGGTGGCGGGGGGTGCCCCCGTCGCGTTTGGATTGGGAGAGGTTTAATTTTCTTTAAAGGCAGCTCCTTCATCACCGCCATCCTCCTCCTCCTCCTCGTCCCTTTGCAGCTCTGAAGCCGTCCCGGCCGCAGCCTCCCCGCCGGCCCCCGGGACCCCCCGGCGCAGCGCCATGGAGACGGTGGGAAAGTTTGAGTTCAGCAGGAAGGACCTGATCGGGCACGGAGCCTTCGCCGTCGTCTTCAAAGGCAGGCACAAAGAGGTGAGAATCCCTGCTTCTTATTTCCACCCCCCGCCGCTTCTGCTTTTCATTTATTTATTTATTTCCTGGTCTGGGCCGAGCTGGGGGCAGCGCGCCCCGGTCACCGCATCCCCGCCGGTTGCGGCGGTTGTTGCCAGCCTGGGCATCACCCCGGGCTCGGGGTGTTTATTGCTATTTATTTTTGTTCTCCTTGGAGTTTCTTCCAAGCAGGCGTTGTGTCCCGGCAGGAGCCGGGCAGGTAGCTTCACCTTGGGGCTGGGAGGCCATCAGCTGCCTGTGGGGTGCCCACAGATCGACCCAAAACCCGTCCCCATCTCCTAAATAAGAGAGAAAAAAATCGCCACACACTGTCTATAAAAGGAAGTCTTTAGTTTGTTTCGGCTTTTTTGTTTGTGTGTATCTGTGAAGTCTTCTCCTTCTCCACTTAATTTTTCTAGGAGGAGGAGAAATCTCTTACTGGTAAATAAAAGGAAACCAATCCGGCAGTGGATTTTCCATCATTACTGCTCGGGATAAGCCACGGCTCCCACAGTGCATTTATTTCCAGTGATTAAATAAGAGGATAATCATTGTATAAAGTAGTAACAAAAACCTAAACCTTGGGCTTTTTTCTCCTTGGGCTGACAAGCATAATTCAGGAAAGGGCAAGTCTGAACAAGTAAGGGGAAGGCATTAGGATGTGAAGTGAGAGGCCTTTACCGGTGCTGTAAGACATTTCTTTCAGTAGCATTTGTAATCTGTTAAGAGGCTGCTTATTCTAATGTGAATGAATGGTGAAATTTACATTTGTTTGTGTTACTTATGTACCGTTTCAGAAACCTGAGCTGGAAGTAGCTGTGAAATGTATTAACAAGAAGAACCTTGCAAAATCACAAACACTGCTGGGCAAGGAAATAAAAATTCTTAAGGTAAAGGCAGACTGACTTTTTTTTTTCTTCAGTCTTTGTTCTATATGCCCTTTGTTGCTTCTAGCTTATGGTATTTTTTTTTCTTTTTCTAGGAATTGAAACATGAAAACATTGTTGCCTTGTATGACTTCCAGGTAAATACATTCAATTATGCCAAAGCATTCTATATTTGGGAAAGGTTGAATGGAGTTTGTGAAATTTCAGTTTTAAACAAATGTTTGTATTCAGATGTGTACTGGGGGCAGGGGAGAAGCCTTCTGATAAGTTAGGGAAAGATAAGCAAACAGAGCAGATCATGTGTTAGTCGTTGGCTGGACCACAGAACTCATGTGCAGTTGGGAGTTGGGGTGGGAGCTTCTGCTCCAGGATGTTACACAGTGAAATACAGTGTGGTGAATATCTCCTTTCTGGAAGCTTTTAAGTTCTCAAAATGTTAGAAATAAAATTAACAGTAGTTATTTTTGGCATGCCCCCTTTTTTATTTTCTTTCTCTGGTCTGGATCCCCTTCCTGAGAAAATTTCTTTTTCCTAAGCCATGTGAAAATAGTGCAAGCATGACTTTGTAGCATATGATTGTCTTCAGCTCCAGAGGATTTTAATTTGCATTTTTCTGTTGTCCTTGTGGTCGTCACTAAGTGTTAAAAATTGCAGCAGGCATTTTCCCCTCAAAGTCAGCCCTGTAGATCTAATCTAGAGGGGCTAACGATGATCTGCTGCGAAACGCAGATAATCCAACGATTTTTATTTCTTTCTTCACCTTTGATTATTTAATCCTGCTTGGTAACGGGGCAAGTTTTCCTTGCCATTCGTGAATGTTTTTTTAGAAATGATGTAAAGCCGAGGATGGAAGGGTAGTGCTGGTGAATGAAGGGCTGTGGTACAGGGCGAGTGACTGCCGGCGCGGCCGGAGCCCCGGCTGGCCCTGGCCTGGCTTATCGCGAGTGTCCTGCCCTGTCGCCGATATCACGTGTCCCGCAGGCCGCCGTGTTTGTTGACATTCCTCCTTCTCCCGTGGATTGGCTCCGGTGGCCTCCACGTCAGCCCCGGCTCGGCGGTGCCTGCTGGGGGCTGTAGTCCGCCGCTGTCACCCTGTGTCCCGCAGCCCCCGGCGCTGCGACACCCCCGGCTCCCTCCCTGCCGGAGCAGGGGGCTTTGCAGGGCTGCCTTGGAGGGTGATTGATGCCTGGCGTTGTTTTGACGAGAGGGGGATGTCAGGCTGCTCTGGCGGGGAGCAGGATCGCTGCTCGGGAATCTCCTTTGGATAGCTGTGCTTTGCTCCTGAGCCAGCCTTCAGAGCCGATCTGGCAAAGCAGAGGCTGCCTTTGGGCGGATGAGTGCTGCAGAGGAGCTGGGAAAGCTTCCTGTGGGCACAGGCCACTTGAGGCATTAGATCTCATGTTGGGTTGGTTTGGGTTTTTTTTCTCTGTACCTTCCTAATTTGCTTAATAACTTTTCACTCGAGACAGTGAGTGGCTGCTCCTGCACTTTATAGTTTACATTTGTATGTAGCATTTATGCTGCTGGGTTTGCTTACTGAGATCTTTCAAAACTTTTGTTAGATTCCTCTCCCTGCTTCAAATTGCTGCTGAGTAGGAAGCAACTCAAAGACATTTTCTACAAAAGGAGCAATTTTTCACTGTTACAATTATAAAAATGTCCTTTTCTCCTTTTGTGATGAGCTTTATTAAATTCTGTGTTTTGTAGTGTAGTCTGGTGAGATTTTAGCAAGAAGCTATGTAAGATACCACAAAACAGGAACCTGAGAATGGTCCAGGGCTCAAGACATGCCCAGGTTTGTGTTTAGTTACCAGCTTTGTCATAGAGTCCTTGTATGACCTGAGTAATTTGATTTCTTAGAGAAAATGAGATTATTTAGAGGGCATTGGGTGTGGACTCTCCTCTGGTGTGAGGTGATCTATTACCAGACAGTCTGTTGCAGTTAACCCACATATGTTGTGTGTTTAGTGTCTGAATGTTTGGCCTTGCTCTGTGTCTGCTTAGGGGTTGTGTGAGAGTAAATTATCTGCAAAGATAAAAGTGCAGGTGTGTGGAAGGCTGGCTTCTGCCCACCTTTCCTTACTTTGTGGAAAGGGCTATTACTTACATTGCTCCCCTGATATAAGATCAGTAGCTTCATTCATAGCTGCATATGTATTTATCCTCAAAAGTATCATGTTTGCAGTTAATTGAATCCTTACTTGTAGGCTTTCTAAAAGATGTTTATTCTTGTATTACAACATAGAGCAAAAGGGAAAAAATACTTCCTGTGAAACTTATTGTTGCCCTGTAGCTTTGTCTGTCATTGCATTTTGTGTCCTCCCTTCCTCTGCACTGCCTGTCAACAGTGACTCTAACTTTTACTCGTGTATTTCTTTCACATAAGGAAATGGTTACCAAAACCACAGTGGCTGTAAGCGAGTGATTACACCCAATGATGCTTTCATTTGCATTTTCCTGGCTAAAAGCTCATGTTAGCCAGACCTCTCACAACGTGAGATTTTTGACGTAAGGCTAGATTTGCTCCAGACAAACACTTGCAGTAGTGATGTTTAGTACTGACAAGCAGCTCTCACCGTGGCACCCTTAATTTATCCTTCAAATCTGGGAAAATTGCTGTGTTCCTTCTCATTTCGCAGATCTTTGTGATATTGGTTCATAAATAATGACAAAATAAGAAACTTCCTAGGAATAAATGATTCTGATGAATGTTTAATGTGTAAAAGTGCAGTGACTGGACTTACTGGAGTCCTTAGAACAGCATCAGTACATGAGAATGGCTCACAAAATGAAATATACATATTCCCATTATTATGTGCTCACATATTAATGAGAGGTGCTGTTAATAGTTTAGGAGCCTAATGCAAAAACCCCATCTCAAAAAGAGGATAAATCTTATTGTATCACATTTCTAGAAATGCTGTCTATTCAGTGTCTGTGTAGAGTTACAGTTGGGTTTTCCCTAGGCACAGGAGATGTTTGGCAGACAGTAAAAGCTGTGTTCCACCGTGTGTGGGGTGTTTTAGTTGCTACTGAGCACTGCCTGACCCCTTAGCTGGCTTGCAAAGGGGCTGGTGCTGGGATCCCCCCAGGCTGCAGCAGTCAAAGGGAGTAGAGTGGTACCAGAAATGCTTTTGCTCTGAGGACAGCCAAATGAGCCCTTGTTCCTTAAGTTGGAAATTAGTAGCAACAACTTATGGTTTCTGCCAAAGGAGGATTTGATATGGAAATAAAGTTTGTTGGAAAACTGATCTGCATGACTCTGAGGATTGGCTCAACTCTCCATGCTCATTGACAGGGAAAGCTTAGCACATGTGGTCTGGTGTGTGGGACTTGCCTTGGTTTCCTTTGTGTCTCAGGACATTAAATCTGTGATCAGAGACCATTGATTAGCTGAGGAGATTCAATGGTAGGAGGGAACCCTTGAACTTGACAGATCCTGGGAGCACTGTGTGCCAGAAAACTTCTTCCAGCACTAGGAGGAAGTTCCTACATAGGTAGCTAAAATCTTTGGGCAGTGGGAGATTCTGGGTGTTCTTTCCCTCCCTGTTCTGTGTCAGCTTCCCCAGGTAGAATAGGTCTCAGCTAAAGATTTCATATGTGGCTGTGTTGGTGCTAGGGCAGAAAATCTGCTGAATCTGGACATGTCATGCTTTAGATGTTAGAAAGCATTTTCCTGCATCAAATAAGGATTATTTTACTGGCAATTTTTCCCTAGTTGTGTGCTGTGAGCTGCACTTGCTTCTTAAAGCAGCCTAGCTATGACTGTGCTTGAGTGGATATCTGGTGGTTTTTGTGTTAGGTTTATTTTCCTCAATTTCTGCAGGGGTGGGATGGCCTGGTTGCAGCCACACAGCTAACATCACACAAAGCATTGTGCTGTGACGTTTCTGGCTCAGCCTATGTTACCTGAGGGTCTGCTTTCTACACTTTGGTGACAGGTTGGCTTATTATACTCACCAGTTTGGGATGAGCTGAGACAAATGCTTAACTCAGTCATCTGGTACAGACTCACCGAAAATATTTCTGCAGCGATGACTGTATCACCTGGAGACAAAGAACACAGAGTCCTTGCAGTGCAGTTTTTTTTCTTGTGCACATGGATTAAGGCATGGGTGGCAGAACAAACACTTCTCAGGTTAGTGATCAGTCACCCTGGGCTGGTCTTGGGAGCCAGGTAATAACAGCCTTGTGTTGCTGCTGTGTAGAAAGTCCTTGTGATCAATAGAGCTGTGGCTGCTGGGCTGTGATGTTGTGCTGTGCTGGCTGCACCATCACCCTTCATCTGGCACAGAGCCTTTAGATGCTGCTCTGCATGTTGTGTACGTGCCTCTTGCTGTCCCCCAGGACCCCTGGAGCTCCATGGGCAGCAGTGTCCTTCTGTGTGCCCTCCAGCACCGCTCCCCTCTGCTGCAGCACTGCGCTGATGAGCGTGATGCCGGGTGAATCAGTGCTGCTGCAGTGTCACCTCATGCCTGGCCACCCCTTGTGCCACCTCATGCAGGATCTTCTGTTCTTCAGGCACTGCTGTTTACATGCCCTGTCTCAGGAGATGGGGCTCCACTGAGGCACTTGGAATGACTCAAGAGGCACTCTGTGTCTGGGAGATTGCTCTCCTGAGGTCAGGCTGCCTGCTTAAATTCTGTTTTAATTCCATCCCCTAGCGAAGCTGGCAGGTTGCCTGGTGAGTGGGTGTAAAGTGCAGCTCTCTGAACTGCCAAGCAATCCTCTTTCTGTTTGTGCTGCGGACAAGAATGGGGAGTCTGCTATCCTGCTCCGTCAGCATCCTCGCATCTGTTGAAGGGAATCACTCTTACTGAAGATTGGATCTGGCTTAATTTAGAGCTAGGAGGGGAAAGGATGAAAACACAGCCACCCTCTGCCAGTAGTTTTGTAGCGAAATGCTTGAGAGTTTAGTGGCTCAGGATGGCCATGTTTGTGGAGAGTTGAGTTCTGTAGTGTTGAACTTTGATTTAACACTGGCTTCCCCAGCCAAGTGTCCCACTGTGCAGGTCACAGAAACATCCAGCAAATGTTGACCACTAAATATAGACCTCAGTCATGGGCTTTTTTTAGAGGGAGTTGTCTTGCCACATTTCTGAAATTATGATCACTGTTTTACTCATGCTGTGTGTAAAGCACATACCTGTGTTCCTCTCACATGATTAAGGTGTCATGGAAGAGCTGGCAGTGTGGTGGTTAATGGCCTCCAAAGCTCCTGTGGAAGGTAGCATTACTCAGACTATAATGACAGATTAAGGAATGTTTCCCAGGAGTAATCGGAAACTGAAAGGCTGTTGTGTTCACAGTTTGATAGCAAAGCTCTGGTGGCTGCTGTATCTGCTGCTGCTTTTGAAGCTCCACCAATGTTTCCACCATGAAAATTTCCACTGTGTAAAACTTTGTGATGACTGAACACATTTGGAGTGAGCAAAGCAAGGAGGTGAAGATTTGGATGATGGATAGGGAGAGGTGTCTCCTAATCAGTGGCTGGGTGGGATTAAATTCATGGGAAAAACACTGTTTGAATTTATTTCAGATATTTATAGGCTCAAACCAAAATGTAATTAAAAGATTTAATTTTGTGACCGGACTGAACTTGCCACTAAGCTGTGAAACTGCAATAAACCTGTGTGTCTCAAAAGCTCATCTTAGTGCTCAATCTTGTGCAGAGAACTGAGGGTACAGTTCACTTTCATGCATCTTCCCTGCTCCACTTGCTTTTTCACCACCTGCCTCTTGATACCGACTGAAAAGCTTTGCACAGACCAGCAAACAGAGGGTTGGTGCTGGTGGTAGGAATCCAAGCTGGGTAGCTCTGGGGTGGTTTGGCAAAACACCCAGAGAAGTGGATGTGGGTATTCCATGAGGCAAACTGCCTCCATCCCAGAAGTGAGATACAGTGGGAATAAGAAGCTAAGCATGGGGGTGATCAGCAGAGGTGGTGGTCTTTGCAAAGGCAAGGAGAGGTTTTTGGTTTGGTTTTGTTTTCAGAATAAGTATATATGGGTTTGCTTGATGTTTTTTTTGTTGTCTGGCTGGTGGTTTGGTTTTTTGTTTCCCTGCTGTTACTTATTTTCACACAGCAGTAGCAAATGGCAAATTTGGTGGAAAATGAACTTGAATGATGTGATCTTCCAAGGCAATGTTTCTCAGGTGCAGACCTAAACATACTTTGCTTAAGAGAAAGCATCTTAATTGTCTTCAAATGTTGCATTTCCTGTCTGAGAAATGTAATAACAAATGTTCACAGCAGAATCCAGGGACAAGCCCTGCTCATAGATAGCTTTGGAACTTCTGCTGTGCTTGTTGTATAGCAAAGAGGCACTTTAATTGTGCATTGTCTCCTGCTTTATAATGTGCAGGCCTTTAATACTACCATAGACATAGAGATGCTGTCAGAATGCAAAGTGAGGATATCAGAGCTGCTTTTGTTTACTAAGCAAGGTTGTTTCAAGGGGGGCGATAGAAATGAATCAAATTGTGCATCACTGGTTGCTTAGGGCAATAATGTTCAGTCTGGCTGCAGGAGCACCTGGCTTGTCTCCTAGCATCAGAATAACAGGAGGAATTAGGTCAGCTGAGCTGGCATAGTAGGGATCAACCAGACAGTGCGGTTCCAGTGGGGGGGAATGAAAGATGCATAATTTTAAGTCATTAGGGATCCTATTTAGCAAAGCATCTTACAAACCTCCAGGAAGGGGGAGACTCCCAGCCAGCTGTGTGCGTTGGTGGCCTGGGGTGTGAGAGCTGCTGCTGTGATGGGGACTGCAGGGACTCAGGGAGTGGTGCCAGGCAGGGCTGGGAGGCAGCCCAGGGGCTGCGGGGTGGGCTCTGCATGTCCCTTGGGTGCTGTGTCACCTCACCCTGCACTCACCCCAGTCATTGGGAGACTCTTCATTAGCATTCGATGCTCTTTTCATTTGGTCAGCAATTAGCCAGCATATTAAATAGGTAAAAAAGTGCTCATTTCTCTGTTGTTTAAATAGTGCAGGTTTGGTCTCCTGTTTCTCTGGCTTCTGGTAACTGAATTTTTTCCTTTCTTAAATTAAGACTGTTCTTACTTACTTTCATGTTCTTACATGAAAGAAAACTCACGCTCTTTTCCTTACACCCTTGTTTCCATACCTTTGTGGTAAAAAGTGTGCTTGTTTTCTTAAATCTGGTGAATGAAGTGTGAAATAAATGGATGGAAAAGTGAAGACTTGCAAAGGCCAGTCATACTTGCAGCTGCCATAGAAAACCCTGTGAGGTCGGACCTCTTATTTTCAGAGTTGCTTAAAAAAACCCAAAACACACCTGAAAAACCCAAATCAAAACAACTCTTACAGAGTATCAAATTGTGTTTGGTATATAGCATTAAAAACGAAGCAATTCCCAACTTTATCAGTGGGACTACATTAATCAAACTAAAATCAAACCTTAGGACTGAGTCGCTTTGCTCGTATTTGCAGATAGCTCAAAAAGTTAATGTGTCCCAATGAGTGTGATTAAAACTGAAATATCCACCTCAACCCTTAGCCCTCCCCCTAGTACCCCTGCTCATTGGGCAGGCTCATAAAATGCAGCTTTAAGGTATGCAAGGATTTAATTCCAGTACATGTGACTGAGCTTAATGTAATGGGGAATTCAGCCTTAAATGTTCAGTTTATAGTATGGTGCTGATACAGGAAGGAGATGAGGAATAAATGCAGAAAAGCAAATTGGATTTGATTGTTTTTGTTATTGTTGTTAGAATTCTGAAGTTTCCTCTCTTGATAGCATTAACATACTGCATTGCCATTTGCACAGGAGCTTGCTTTTGTTTGAGAAAGCTTCTAGATATTATTCTGCCTGTTGGCAAAGGGGTAACTACTTCCTTCCACCCCATGTCAGAAAGTCCAAGCTCTTCAGGATTCTGTTGCTCTTTTTTTCCTACATTCTCTTATCCTTGCTGTAGCCTGTGTTCAGTGGTCTTTGGGCAGTGGTGTCTCTCTAGGAGCTGGCTGGGGGGACCCAGATGCTGTAGGAGCAGCAGTGTTACCCCCAGAGCAACGTGACTGCTGTGAGAAGGGATTGCTTCTCTGTGTTCCAGCAGCACAAGTCTTAATTTGCTCTGATGTGCATGTTCTTGGTCTTGCCTCAAAGCTCTGTGACCTGTGAAACCCAGCATTCTGTTTCTGTACCCCATTAGGAGGTGAATCCCATATTTTGGTTTCTGTGGTTAGGCTCGGTGGCGGCTCCAGCTGTGACTTGCTGTAGTGTGCTGCCCTGCAGAGGCCCTGTCTGCCTGCAAAGGAGGGTCAGGTTTTTCTGCTTGAGCTCTCTGCAAGTCTGTTGAGTCTCAGTGCTTTGTTTGAGGCCAGCAGTGAATTTGTGAAGCCAGCAGCAGGGCTGTGACTGGCACTGCTGCTGTTGCTGCCTGGGGGGACAGTGGGGCTGGGCTGAAGGAACCTGTTGGAATCTCATGTTCAGTGGAAGGGGTAGTGGAGTTTCTTTGGGTCACTTGAAGGCTGAGCTGCCTCACCAGCAGTGATCCCATCTGGCTGTGCTGGTATGAGCTACCTGGAAAAGAGCAACTCCATGGCCATGACGTTGTCCTGTTTGTTTTCTAATGTCATGCAAGCAGACTTTAGAACTGTTGCCAGGGGGATGGGAAATAGTCTCCCTCCCTTCCTGAAGCCTGTGTAGTACCAGAGAACGGTTTTCCTGCTGTTTTTAATCTGCCCTGAGGTACAACCTGTCCTGAAACAGCTCATCTGTTTTACAATGGAGAGTACAGTAGTGCTTGGGATGGGGCAATGGGCAGTGCTGACCCTTGGCATCACTGTTCTTCCAGTTCTACAGAAGTCTGCCTGCTGCAAGGCCACCTGTAAACCATTTTTGTGCTGCAGGGCCTCCCTTTTGCTTGCTCTACATCCTAGAGCAAGCTGGCAGGTCAGAAGGAAGCAGAACGCAGTCAATGGCCAATTGTGGACAAAAGTTTGTGGGTCTTGCCAGATCTTGCTTCTGATGCTTGCTCCATGGGCTCTACATTAAGAAATTAGAAGCTCTCATTATTTGGAAAGTCACAGATTTGCTGACTTGGGAAATAACACTTCCCAGTCAGTAGCACTAGGTTTTACCTTTCTTCATCCAAGTTAATTGTCTCCTGATTTGGAAGCCTGCTCAAAATGTTCTTGAGTTCCTTATTGATGATGTTCAGGAGGAGTGAGGAGGATAACCCAGGGCCAGAGAATAGAAACACGAGAGGCTCTGAGACGTGTTTTTCTTTTCACTTGAGGTCAAAAGGCATGTGAATATCTTCTGGCTATTTGCTTTAGATTGGTTTTCCAAAGGATGAGCACTGAGAGGTTCTCCCACACTTCTGATTGATGTTGCTATTGTCTCTTATCTTGCTTCCGTTCCAATCGTTGCATCAGAAGATAATCCTTGCATATCATGATAGTTTTCCTTTCCCTTTTCAGAGGCTAGCTTGCTCAAGCCAAGCTGTGAGCCATAGTGAAACACTACTAAGAGATTTTACTTTTTGGAAGTTTTTCCCTCTCTTGATAACAGCGGGTTTGTTTTTCCCAAACCCAGTTGGCTTGGGAGCACCTGCCTGAGCTAGGGACTTTCCAGGTGCCATTGGCCTAAGAATTGGCTTCTGTGAAGCAAAGTTGTGTTTGTTTGGACTGTGTTTGTGACTCCACTGCCACTGTCAGAAAGCAATGACTGGAGACCACAGGTCAGAAGGGCACTGACTCCATGAGATCCTGCTGACAGAACAGGAGGATGTGGTGTGCAGTGGTTCTGCTGCAATGAGTGGGGGAAATAGCAAAGAAAGAAGAAATGGAAAAGCTTAGCTTTTAATTGGTGTGGAGTTATCTTCCACTGTCAGACCCTCAGTTTTATGTTGTGCTTCTGTTGTGTTGGTGCAGTTGGTTAAGTCCTGGCCCTGCTTAGAGAGATCTGTGTGCAGCAAAATTATCTTTGCTTGGCAGCATCTCTGGGTGCTGTTGGAGAGGTAGTGTTGAGCAGCTTGTGGTAGATATCTCCTGAGAGGCACAAACCCTCTGCCATCACAGGGATGCCAGCAAACACCCAGGAGAGTAATAAAACTAGTCTTGAGACTTGAGTGATTATGGCTCTTCTACTGTAGGCAACAGGAGCCTTGTCAGCCCCATAGTGCTCAGCACATGGGTGTAACCCTGGAGCTACCCTCATCTTCAGTGTTCCTCCTGCATCCTCCAGTTGCCCTAGAAAAGAGGCCTTGTGTGGAGTAGAAGTCATTCTTTGCTGGTTTTTCCCCAGAGTCTACTACAGCACTGGTCTCACACGGATTGGTGAGAACACTGCACTGCTGAGAGAATCCTGGAGCGTTGTGTAATCAAATTTCCACTTTCTTTCCGTTCTGAGCACCTTTCTAAACTTGGTGGCAGGCTGAGTGCAGGGGTAGAGTGCAGAGGAGGATTTTTCTGAGGAAAATTCCTCTCTCAGGCTTTTAAAGCAGTGGTAGGAGGATGACTAACTGTGGGTACACCCAGACATTTCCCTTTGGACACACCTAAACACACTCTTTCCAAGAAGAGGATCATGCCACCTTCCATTATGGGTGGAGAGAAAATTTAAAGGGAGACAGGACTGTTGGGTCTTAATGTCCATAAGGCCATGCCTCCTAGTGTCACAGTGAGGAATTTTGACAGAGCACAGTCTTGGGGTGATCTGTGGTGTATTGCTAAATGAGGTTTCTTCATTTCTTTGTCCTTCATCAGCAGATGTGTGTTATTTGTGGACAGCAGAGGCTGTTGCCTATTTTTACACTCAATTAAATTGTAACTTCATCGCTGGGGCCTCGGCTGCAAGAACAAGTCAGGCAATGATCCAGACTGATTAATTATCAGCTTAATGCCTTTGGCAGAGGCGTTTTGCTGCTATTGTGGGGCATGGTCAGGGTACTGTGGCCCTTTGTGATGACAGGAAAAGTTAGGGGTTGTGTCTGTGCTGTTCCCTTCATTGAGCTTGTTTAGTGACAGGATTAGGCTTGACTGTATGGACTGGCACATGTGAATAAGAGGTCCCGAGGAAATTATCTGTTACACTTCTTGAACATAAGCCTCTGCAAAAATACAGCAAGCTGTAATACATTTCTTGATGTGGAAATGAGTGGGTTGGGCATTTTGCTTTGGTTTTTAGAGAAACTGGTAGCTTGCAAAATTTGGCTTGCAGTATTTTTTTCCCTGGTTTTATTAATGAAAAAATCATAAATATAGCGGAAGGATAAAAATGGACAAGAAGTAGTTTCTGCTGCTGAATCAGCTTGAGAGAAGTCCATTAGCCTATTTGAGAAACTAGAAGTCTCTTTAGACAGCTGAGTCTATTTTAACCACAGTAAGCTCTACTGGCTTTTTCCAAACATGAGTTTGTTTCTGGGATTCTTCTTGAAAGAAATGCTTAGTTTTGTTGACAAAATTCTACAGATCTTTCTCATGAGTTGGTCTTGAAATGCTGAAGCTGCAAATGTGTAAGTTTGTTCTCCTTGTGATAGGCATCTGTGATCTGAAAATACCCTTGCTAGATGTTCCTCTGCTGCTGTGGGTGCAGCAGGAAGGCCAGTTCTGCCTGGTGAGGTTGAATTTTCAGAGAGTGCTGTTGCCAGTGATGGTTGGGGGAGCCACCAACTTCTCTCCTCAAAGCCTTTCAGGCATTGCCCTCTTTATCATACCAACACAGAGTGAAAAGATAAAACCACCAACCACCAAGGTCATGTTGATGTTGGGAAAGTCAAGCAGAGCATCTCCCATGCCTGTGCAGGTCTTTGTTTAACCCTGGTCATTGCATGCACTGGCTGCCAAAAATCAATGACTTCCTTGGTGATGTTTGTTTGCAGAGTCTTTAAATAATGTAGAGTGGAAAAACAACCAAACGGCAGAGTGTACATTAGCTATTGGCTAATAAGTTATTACAAATGTCTTCTGGACTTGGTTTGTGTAAGCTCTGGTTCCTCTTCATTTTCTATATAGGTAATGATATGCTGAGCTTCCCCAAACCCTGCTGCCACTATACATGTTAAAGTGCAGAGTTACTGAGCTGCAATGATCACAGCACATTTGGCCAAAGAGTGTCTATGAAAACTGTTTCTGTGGCAGTGATGAACTTGGTCTGGGCTGCAAAAATGACTTCAGACACTTCCTGTGTACCCAGCAGTTGCCTTGCACTGAGTTCCCTGAGCAGCTGCATTGCACTTCTGGTGTATCTCGAATTTTCTTCTACCTTCTACAGGCTGGAATTTCTGTAGAAGTGAAAAGTCCTGGGTGTCTTGTATCAACCTTGGCTTTCTGCTGTTCCTGCTAAGGACAGCAGGAGCTGGTGGGTTTTGAATGCTCTTGAGAATTCTTCCTCAGTGCTTTGTCATGTGCAAGGCTTGTGTTGATGCTTGGGGTTTTCTTCTCACACTACTTCCCTGGGTTGGTGCTTGTAATCACAGGCTGGTTTCCCTTTTCATCCAGTGTGTGTATGAAATTGGATGACTTAATGTGTGCTGCTTTCAAATGCAGAGGCTGAAAAACAAAGCCTGTTGAAAGAAGTGTTTGTCATGCAAGGAAGTGCAACAAACACTTTTCTTGAAGTATCACAGAAAAGTTGTTTTTTGAGCAAACAAGGGGACTTCTAAAAGCACAGCTGGGCTTGGCAGTGAGAACAGCTGTAAGACTCAAGGGTGGCCCTGGGCTCTGGTGGACACTTGAGCCCCTCCAGGGAAGGTGGCCAATTCCCCTGCAGCTGTGGCTGGGTCTCTAAAATCACAGACAATTCATCTTCCTCCTCTCTTCCCCCAACTAGTCTTTAGCAAACATCTGGAAACCCAGATTTCACATTGTGAGGTTAAAAAAGGACAGAATAGAAAGTGAGAGGTGCTGAGGACTTGGCATTGACAATGGCAGGGAATTTGGTACAGCTTGATGAGAGACAGAGTCCTGTGGACAGACCAGGGTGAAAGAGCCGAGAGCAGACAGTAGAGACTGCTTGGAAACTAAACAGCTGCCAGGGTGGAGACTGGGGATTTTGAAATGCTTTGGGTCGGAAGAGGAATCAGGTGCACGGGTATCTAAACAGCCTGTGAGTAAAGTCATGCTGCCCTGGAGCCCTGGAAATGGAATCTCTTGCTCTGCCTCTGCTTTCAGGACTTCTCCACTCACCCACACAGTTGTTGCCTGTGAGTGTCCCCAGGTGGGCCTGTGTTTTAGGAGTGACTTCTGGCTTATAGATTTTATGTTGTAGGTCTACTTCTGTCTGACTTCTGTTTCAACAACAGGATTTAGTCATTTGATCTCCCTGGTATCCAGGGTTGAAATATTTGGCTGTTTTCATGTCTGTTCTTTGGCAGTGGTTTGGTGGCTCTGCTGGACACGTGCCAGGTAGCTGCCGGTGTCACCATGTGCTGCACAGCCACCAAGGTTCCTCTTGTGGCTCTGTGGTGCTGTGTCTTTGTGGGACACATCTCTGCACTATCCTGTGCTTGTACCATGGATACAGGCACATTTCCCAAGGGCTGGGGAGAGGTCAGCTGAGGCAGGAGGTGAACTCCCAAGATGGTGAGAGCATCACAGTGCAGCACCTGTAGTGACCTTAGGAAGATGAGCATTTGGCCTGGACTTTGCTGGTGTTGACCCCTGTTACAATCCAGAAAGCTTTAGCCACCTGATAATGGCACTGTTAAGGCATGTAGAAAATATGGGTGGCAAGTGTTAAGTTTTTTTGTCTGAGATCTTTCCTTTTTGCCCTCTCATGGAAGGTGAGTCTCTTGGGCATTTTTCAGCCACAGGATTGCATTGCAGCTCCCGAAATTGTGCTGCTCTTATCTTTCTGTTCAGCCTAGTGCTGCTCATGTGGGCACAGCTGCTATAAAGGGCCAAGTTAAATGTGGAAATGATTAAGGCTCTAAGATAGCAGTGTGCCAGCATCTGTGTTGCGTGCCACTGTTAATCCCTGGAGCCTGAAAGGACATGGAGACCCAAGCCACAATACAGGAGATCAGCTTGGTTAAACAGATGCACTCTCACAAGCCAATAATA
The DNA here is from genome assembly GCA_013400435.1 of Pycnonotus jocosus. Taxonomy (NCBI): domain Eukaryota; kingdom Metazoa; phylum Chordata; class Aves; order Passeriformes; family Pycnonotidae; genus Pycnonotus; species Pycnonotus jocosus. Next base: position 63,446 of record VWYP01022827.1, read on the forward strand.
TGCTGAAATACCTGGTATTTTCAAAGCAAGCAGTCTTCCAGGAATTAACCTATAATGTTTTTACCCTTTCTTCAGTCTGACTCATAGCAGAGAACAGATTATCTATTTAAAAGGTAATTCAGCAATTAAATGTCTGAGATATTTCAGTGCATAAATCCCTCATTTTTCCATTTTCTATTTCCCCAGGAACTGGCAAACTCTGTCTACTTGGTTATGGAGGTAAGCATGTCTTTTTCTTTCTCTTTTTTAACCTCCTTTCCCTCCCTCTTTTCTCTTTTTTAATTTTTTTAACTCATTTCAAGCAGACGAGCATGTTTCATAAGCGGTGCTTTGTGCTGGGAGCCTCACCTGTGAGGCTTTGTTAATCTAATCTGCAGCTCAGGCCTTGGAGAGTGTGGGTGCAGAGAGCAGCCAGGGGATTTTTCATCTTGCTGCTCTCAGAAGGTCATGCAGGCACAGGCTTAAGCACTCAGACACTGAACCTCAGGGGTCAGATGGGTGCCAGGGGGAGTGTGTGTTGCAGGCATACACCAGAGAGAATGTTCTGGACACAGATTACCTGCAGAGCCCCTGAATGTTTTTCCCTTCCTCTGCATTTCTCACTTGGAGTCTTGTTGACTTTTCTTAATGATGTGGAACACTGATGTGAGGAGTTTCAGTTTTCAGCTGTGTCCACTCCCAGGCTTTCCTCAAACAGCTTTCTGGTGGTGTCTCCAGTGGTGACCCCTCTGCTTTGCTCTGGTTTTACCTTTCTCTCTGATGTGCTTGGACAGGGATATGCACAAAAGCTGGTTGATGCTGGTGTATCATTATGCAACATAACATTTAGGGGGAAATAGGACAGGAGAGGAACCCAGAGGAATGGGGTTTTCCCTGCCAGCTTCTGAATATGTATTTTGACATATGTGATTATTCATGTTTAAATACTGTGATAAGCCTGCCATCCTAGTGAAGTTTACTGTTTTTCTTTTTAATCTTTGGTTTGCCCTGTATTGACTGAGCTTTCTGTTCTGTTTGCAGTACTGTAATGGTGGTGACCTGGCAGACTACCTTCACAGTAAGTACAGCAGTATGGAGAATATCCTCTGTGAGGTTCACTCTTCATAATCATTTGAAAACTGAGAAGCCATAACAATAAAAGCTGGTTTTGTAGTCCTTTCTATAGGAAAGTCCTATATAGGTCAGTAGTGGCTATTGTCACTAGTTATATATTTTAGTTACAATGGCCTTATATGTTAAACATATTTCAACACTGCTAGGGACACAATTTGTCTTTTCTTGATGACTGGCAAAAAGCTATTTATACTGAAGCCTTGCAGTTCCGTAGTGTTGGATTAAAATAAGATCCCAAGAGTACATTCTCTAAGGTGTTCCCACATCTAGGGCAGAACATATTTCCTGTTTCAGCATGTTGAGGATGGCTGTGGTGCAGCCAGTGGTGCTGTGAGGGTGACAAATCCAATAACTTTGGGGTCTTCTGGAGAGTACAGCACAAGTACCTGGGACCATGGTGCCTTGAAGAACCTTTTGGTGAGGCTCAGGGGTGTCTTTGCCATCAAGCCAAATGCTTTGCAGCTCATCCAGCTCTACTGCTGGACTCAGGCAACCCCTCAAGGTATCTCTCAGTGCAGCACAGGTACAGGAGCCTGGCCTTTGTGAAAATCACCTTGCACCTCAGTACCTAGAACAGGTAGGAGGGTGAAGGTTTAACAATATACTTGGCTGCACTCAGACACAGCCTTTTTTTTTTTTTTTTTTTTTGGCCCTAACTGAGTTTTTCCCTTTAAAGTAGCTTTCTGGTTGTTTTGCATGTTAACTAGAAGATTACTAAATGTGAAGAGACAACTTTAATCTCATTTCATGTGTGGCTCTGGGTCATGGTAAAACAAAGTTTGTTCACATTGTTCAAATTAAAAGCTAGTCAGCTGGATAATACTTCAGGCTCCTTATTGAGGTATGTGATGCCTAGAAATGGCAAAAATGGAAGGATTAAAAGATAAATTTACATTTGGCCTACAGCTAGTGTTGGTGTCCCTAGAATGATAATTTGGGGCTTGATGCTAGCATGTCACACTCTTCCTACGGGGTAATGAATTATATTTGTGGACTTGAATTTTCAGGAAGGGTTTAGTACTTGAAGGAAAAAGAATATTCTGTCTTTCATGTATTTTGTTTGTTTAAAGTGTGGGTGAGATAGAAGTGACAGGCATTTGTGTTTTAAAATTTAGGTTTAGTGTGCTTTGTCTTAGATAGGTTTTGCATCTGTTGGGTATTGATTTGCACTAAAAGGGGCATCTCTAGTGGTTGCAGAATGCTCTTATGAACACCAATGGAGGATGGTTTTGTGTTCGGTATTTTCTTTTTCTTTCTGAATGCAAATGCAAATTTTATAAATCAAATGCTTTTAAAAAATATTGAAACTTCAGTTTTACCAGTGCATGGGCTTTGAAAGCTAAATATTTTAGCTTTCATGCACTTGAAGTGAGCCTTGATCTTGAAGCACTGGGCTGTGCACTCTTGTTGGCCAATCTGTGTGTGTGTAAATGAGAAATTATAGAAACAAATGACAGAAACAAGGATTTATAGAAAATCTTCTGGTCTATTCTACCTCTGTGTGTACACTGTTGTCTTCCCTTCTGCCACTCTCCTCCTCCCAAAAAAAACCATCAAGAGGAAGGTGAAGCATGCAACTAGTGAGGCTGTTAATACAGTTCAGTTCCTGGTTTTCAATTGAAGTTACTCAGGAAGTTGGTGGCTTGTTTGAGAAAGTGACAATGAATTGTATTTTCTGAATAAAATTCACTTTTATCCCAGTTTGGTTTGTTTGAGTGTTACCTGGTGCAAGACTTGATCCTTCTTTGCCTGAGCTCACATGAGAAAGTTAACCTTTAGCTGTTTTTACCAGTGAAATATTTTGGTTTGGCAACTGTAAAGATTGTTGTGACTGGGAAGTTGGTGCTTAATTTTATTTTAGCTCTTAACACTTTTTTGCTGGTTGCCAATGAAGAAAACCCAGCAGGCACCGATTTCCAGAGGAGGAGTCATTAAGGGACTACAGCAAGAAGGTTGAGTTACTCCCATCACTGTCAGATCCCAGAGCTTAGATAAGTGTCAGCTTTCTGCATCCCACCACATGCTTCTGTGGGGTATCTCCTCTTCCAGCTTCTGCAGGTGCCCAGGGTGCTTTTGACAGGAGTGATTTTTCACTGAGAACTCATCTTGGAAAGTTTAGATATCTTCAGTATTTGACTGGTACTCAGGAGGCTCATCTCTATTGAGTGGTTATTGTGCTGCTTCAGTGATTCTGATAATTGTGTGATGGTGTTTAATTGCAGCATCTACTTTCCCACTGGCTCCTCAGACATTTGTGCTGGTAGTTCCTGTAACACTTAAGCAAGCAGCACATGCAAATCCCCTGGTTCTCATTGAATGAGTTGCTTGTAAGGTTCCAGATCCATTCTGCCCTCTAATTACAGGCATTAGGCAATGTGGTAATTCCATGTTGAATCCAAAGGCACTCTAATTCTCCTTGTCTTCATGACTGGAGGACGTGCATAGGTGCACGTTGCAGTGCACTGTGTGTGTCTGGCTGGGTTATGGTGTTGGGCAGCCCCATCCATCTCTGTGATCCCACCCAAGGCTGTGTGTTCTGCTCAGCACAGCTGTTGTGGTAGTGATGGTGTCCTTTAGTGGCACAATGCAGTTTCCCTTCTGGGAGATCTCTAGATGTTGCTTTCACTGGAGGCCATCATGTATTGAGCTAGGAATGGCAGGTCTCTGCTGTGTGTGGTAGAGCTGTGGGAAGTGTTATGGAAGTGACCAGCTTCTGTACAGGAATAACTGGAATTCTGTGTCCTCAGGTACTCAGGAGGCCAGAGCAGGCTGGTCTGAAATTCCTTCGTAAGCTCTGTGAGTTGGCATTGGCACAGGCTGTTATGGATGCTTAATAAGAGCATATTTGTGACTTTCCTTAAAGCTGTTGCTTTCATATCATAACAAGGAATTTCTTGGTTTCACCATGACACACACAGGGAGCATTGATCTTTCTAGTTCATCCCAAGTGGTGCAAGGCACCCTGTTGCAAACCAGAGGTGTAAAGCATTGCTCTGTAGTTTTTCTCCCTCTACAGCCAGGTAATTAAGAAGGTCTGGTCCTATCACTGATATATCTGGAATAAGTCTTCTGACTTGTACAGAAGATTCACAGGAGTGTCACTGACTATGCTCTGCATGGGTAGAGAGGGTAGGTACAAGCCAGGCCCCAAACAAGTCAGCTTGGTCTCAGACTTCAGTGTGACTTGGATTGGGCCCATGTTGGAGACACTTGTGACACCTGTGGGTAAGAGGAGATGTTCTTTTTCTTAAATAACTTCTCCAAAATGGTGTTGTAATACCACGTCAGAAAGTGTACTCCAGTACATCTATACTTGGACCAGCTATCAAGGGCTGTTTACTGCAGTTTACCTGGCAGCCTCTTGCTGGTTGAACTTCTAAGAACAGGCTGACCACGACACTTCTTAGATGGCTTCATCCTTTTTCTCTGCCTTTAGAGCTCAAGGCATGTGGGCCCCACAGTGACCCAGAGTAAATATTTTCTCTGATCTACTGACCTGAGCAGCCCAAGGCAGTAAGCAGAGTGCCTCATCACTGAAGTGGAGCCCATGAAAATAAACACAGGGATATTATTGCTTCTCAGTAATGGCAGAGTAGGGCTTGTGAAACAGCATCCTCTGCAAGAATGTATTGCTCACCACATCCCACAGGGATGCCCAGACTTTAATGCAGGATCAGTATTTTGCCAGCAGTTTTCTGGTGAAGATGAGAATATCCCCTTTTTGCAGGGACAGACTTACAAGTTTGCTATTTGGGATGTAGCAAGGGAAGAGTTGTTTTGCTCTCCACTTGTTTGGATTTTTTTGATGGCACCCAAATTGAATGAGTTTTCTGTATCTTCTCCTTCCCTCTGCTGTTTGTAGCTGGTCTGGGAGGACTTTTGTAGACCAGTATCCTGAAGTCATTGGAAATGTCAGTTGTATTTATGTTTCTGTCCTTCAGTTGCACATTGTTGCTCTCACACAGGAGACTGATGGGCTCAGTATGAGAGATAAGGAGTTTTTTTTCCAGTATTACAGCCTGTTTGTTAATGGAGGGAGGTAAAAGGGTATTGCCCCTACCCTCCCCAAAGAAATGACTGTCCCTTCTCTGTTCCTGAGGGCAGAGCCTCAATTTCCCAGTCCTGCCTTCCTACCTGGATTTGTGAGAATTAATGCTGCCAGAGGATCCAGCAGACTTCTTTGTCTGATTTTGCAGCACTGCAACATCTCCATGCTCCACTCTGCTACTGCAGTTGCACTGGAGAGAATTTGTCTTCAGGCTCAGGACACCAGTTTAGATTCTCTGTGCCAGGAAAAGAGTTCTTTTGCAGATCTGAGAACATTGTATGGACTTCTGTGAAGTGAAAAGCTTAAATTCTCCAGGAATAGGTAGTTTGGAAGCCTTGTTTTCTATGGATGAATGGATTTTTGTGATCTTGGTAGCAATGTTGTTGTTTTCAGCATTATAAAGAGTTGGAATTTACATCAGGGAGGCTCAGCTAGTTTGCTGAAGGCTGGTGGCTGGTGCTGTGTTAGCCTTATAGCCACCAAATTATCTAAAGGAGAGGGTAATGCCTTAAAGCCATGGCACACTCTTGGCACTGCAGGTCAGGACAAGGCTCTCCACAGTTCCTCTGCTAGAGGCAGAGTGTGTTTTTGATAATTGCCTGCTGCCTTAGTAATAAAAATTAACAAATTTCAAGTCTTGCTTCATTTTGGGGGCAGGTGATCAGCCTGTCCTTTCCTGGGCCTAAGCTGAATTGGGAAAAAAACCCTTTTGAATTCCTGCTGCTTTGCTTAAAGATGATGTTTTAACTATTCCTGAATAGATTTCCTTGAATATCAATTGCAGAAATACTGCAGAGCCCTTTTGTTGGAGAGAATACTGAGCACAGCTAAGAGATGCTGGACTTTTCACAGACAGAAAATGGTATGGGACTGAGTACACTGCAATATTTCAGCAGGAGGTTGGGGAAAGCTTTGTTAAAGATGAGGCAGGGCTTTCCTCAGAAGATGCAAGTGTGTTTCGAAGACTTGCATCTGAGCTACCTCTTAGTATCCTTAAAATCCCTTCACAGGATCTCCCCTTCTGGGAGAGGAGTCTTGTGAGCTGCAGAGTGCCAGTTCATGAGGAAAAAGGCTCAGTGAGGGGAGAGAAATTCCATCAGCATGTGCACTGCTCTCACATGTTGTGAGTCCAGGACCACCTGATAGCCATGGTGACACTTTAGCTGTGCTTGTGCCTTCTAGAACCGTGAGACTTGGGAGTGGTGGGAGTTTATTTTCTGTTCTAAGCGCTGCTTGACTTATCTGTGTCCCTTGCTGCTTCCCATCCATGCATTTTAAAAGTTAGATTTTTAATTTCCTGTGTTGTGTTAAAGCTGTGTGCAGCCTCAGCTGTGTTTTCATAAGGATTCCTCCCTTCTAGCTGACTGGATAGAGTGGTGTTTTGAAGCTCCTGCCAGTCCGTTTCCATGTCTTACTAGAGAACAGCTGGAAAAACTCTAATGAAGTCCCAAGTCATTTACAGGGACTTTTTACAAAAGCAATTATCTTATTCAAGTGGAATGGTGCTTGCTTGAAGCCTGACTTGCTCAGTGACTGACAGGGAGGCAGGCTGGTAGCAGTGTTGATCCTGGGGTTTGTTCAGCAGGCTGTTCCCAGCTTTGGCAAGAGTTTCATATGTATAGTTCTTAAAATAACGAGAGCTGATGTTGCACTGCTCTGATTAGAAGAGCCAGTTGAAAATTATTTTAATCCCTTCAATATTTATTTTCACACCACGGTCCCTGGGAAGCCTGTATCTCAGGAGAGGCCATTTCAGAGCTTCTATATTAGCAGATTTTGATCACTAATGCATTCTTTTTTAAAAACTGGCTTGTGAAAACATTTTGAGGCATTCTTGCTGTGTGTAGGATGTTGGGATGTAGGGTGGAGGGTGGCAGGTGATGGTTGGCAGGGGTCATTTGGTAGGGTCTCTTGTTAAGTACTGGACTGTGGTTCACCCAAACACTGGGTTTGGGATTAGAGTTCTGGTTTGGTGGGGTGATGATGCACAAGGGTTAGGCCTAGACTTGGATTCATACCCTAAAGGTACAGATCCCTGCTGGTCACATGCCCTAACCTCCTGTGAATTTAACCTATCAGGTTACCCTTCCTGGGTCCAGCATGAGCCTTAATGACCCTTGCAGGCATAAATCCTGATCCTATTTGCCTTTCCTCTTAGCTCCACCTTTAGACCTAGTCTTTGTGATAAAGCTCTGACCTTGGGTATCCAGCTGCTGCTGACCATAGCTCACAGGCAGACACAGCCCTGCCTGCTGCTTGTCTGGATCTGCCTGGCAGGTCTTGCTGAGGGAGGCTCTAAACCTCACCAGATGCCACTTTTGGACACAGTTAATAACCCAGAGTCAGCACCCAGGGCTGGCCTGAGTTCCTCATGAGAGACACGGGGCTGGAAACAGCCCTGACCACAGAATAAGCTGGGAATGCAAATGCTCTCCCTTGTTGCCTGTAGGAATCATTCAGAAATGGTGTGTGGGGAAAAGACATCATATGTGGGAATAAAATGACAAATTACAGTTAATTGCTGTGAGACTCTGCCCTCTGGGCTCCTCAGAGAACTGGCATTGTAAGTTTTTCATCTGTGGTTATTTTTCTTTCCTCCTTCCCAGCTATGCGGACACTTAGTGAAGACACCATCAGGCTCTTTCTCCAGCAGATAGCAGGTGCCATGAAAATGCTGCACAGCAAGGGCATCATCCATCGGGACTTGAAGCCACAGAATATCCTCCTTTCCTATGCTGGAGGCAGGAAATCAAATCCCAACAACATTCGCATAAAGATCGGTAAGACACCGCTACGAATGTCACCCGGAGTTTGTGAGGGATAGGTGGAAACCTCAGTCTTACTTTGGGGAGCTGTCTAGGAAGAGAAAAGCATGGTTCCATTTTAAAAACACCCTAATGTTTGTTATTCTTTGCTCTTCTGCTAAATGTAGCCTTCAGCTGCCTCCAAGCAGTAGGAGCAAAAGCTTTCTGCTCTGCCAGGACACAGATTTAACACAAAAGAATTGGGCAGGCCTTGCTCTGCCCTCAGTTGAATGGTGCCTCCCTCAGTAAAAACAAACACCAGGCTGCCCTAATTGGCTTGTAATCTCCAGGCTTACCAAGAAATAAGCAGAAGTTGTGACTTTTGTCTTCCGCTTTTAACAGTATTGAGGTTAAATATTGTTGTCTGAAGAGCTGACAGTAGTTGCTCTCCTGGCTGGCCTCAGAGAGTGCAATGGGTTGTCAGGCAGACCCAAAACTGGGAGTTTTCTCAGTCTGAACCAGAGACAGGCTTCTCAGCTGCATCTTGAAGAAATTCACATTCTGCACATCAGGCCAGTGGCACAGATGGACCAGGAGTTGGGATGAGTGCTCCAGAAATCCAATTACAGAGCACACATATTCCCTGTGGTCCCTCCAAAATAAGATGATATCACCCTCACACGTGGGCTTTTGGTTACATTACTACTCAGAGCTGAAACTGACACCAATTTAGGTAAAACTGTTCCTCACCTTAACCCTGTGCTGTGGAGAAAGTGTTGGTGCTTTCCTTCAGCTGGAAAATGAGGTCCAGTGGAAAACTTTGAAATATTGCTGCTTGTTCAACTGAAGCATCTTGATGTGTTTTTTGTTTTGTTTTGTCAAGTGCAGAGTTAATATCTGTAAAGGAAGGGATTGGGAGCTGCAAACACAGGCAGGAGGACCGTGGGCACAGCTGCTCTTGGGTGTGATGTAACCTGCAACCCTCCTTGTGCTCCCTGGGGAGTACATGATGCAGGGAGAATCTGGCTGTACCAGGTCATTAGTGGCAGATGACAGTGTAAACAGCTGTGTCGATGTCCTAGCTCAAAATATCTGGTAACCTTGAGAGAACATTTCAGTGTCATATGATCAGATGCTGAGTAACCTGCAGAGGTAATTCCTTTTAGTATTCCTTGTTCCTGGCTCTTCTAAATGAACTGTGGCTCAGTTATATGTCCTAATGCTGTTGGTACCCTTCTAAAGGAACAGAGCAAGACTCATTTTGGTAGTGCTGGTCTAGAAATGTGGGTAGTGGTTGAGTAGTGGTTCCTCCTGGATGTGTTTCACATGACAGCCTTTTCAATGGAGAGAACTTTCAATTCCTCAAATGAAAGGCTGAGACAGCAGCAGATGAACTGGCTGGTTATGAACTGGCACATTCTCACTGAAGTCAAGAGAGCCTTCCCAGCTGACATTTCAGAGTGCAGGCAAATAGGTGCTGATCCCTGAAAGAGGGATGGGAGTTTGTTCATCTGAATTCTGCTGGAGCTTGATCTGTCCTTTTGTAGTGTCTGTACTATTAATAACTAGCACAAGGATGCTGCTCTCAAGAAGAGCTGTCAAAGTCTTGCTAAGATGGGATGGAGGCTGCAAAGATTGATGGGAAGTGAAGGTAAAGTAGGAAGAATCAATTGGAGGAGGTTCAGGCTCTCTAGAAGTGGTGTCTGCTCCTGACCTGCCTCTGTTTCTCTTTGTAGCTGACTTTGGGTTTGCCCGGTACCTGCAGAACAATATGATGGCAGCAACATTGTGTGGTTCACCCATGTACATGGTAAGTGTGATTTTTCTAGAGGATTTTCTGTGTTGTTCTTGCTTTGCTTGTTTTTAGCTAGTCTTTTCCCCAGAGGTGAGATTTTACTTGCCAGATACCAGCTGTTACAGAGGGAGATGCCTGAAGTTCTGGCTGCTGGTAATGTCAGACAGCAGGTGCCTGTGTTGCCATGTAGCTTCCAGGTGAGATGTGGATAAACCATGCTTCCAGGATGGCTGCTTAGGCTGTGAAACAGATGTGGATAAGAAACCAAACTGATCCCCTTTACCCTCATTGTACTTTCCACTCTGGGATCAGGTTGTGATGAGGTGATCTCTTGTGCTCATGGCAGCAGTCAAGGTGTCGGTGTCACATCAAGTCAGTGAAAGGAAAAAATGAGAAAACTAGACAGAAATAAGTGTCAAAGCCAGACTTGTAATAGTTCCTGGGGACGTGGGTGTCTGAGCTCAAAGTAAAAAGATGATGTGAGTCAATTTAGGTGGAAGTTTTTACAGGTGCCCTGTGGTAAAAGGCACCTCATTTCAAACACAGTCTAATCCACTCTTAAGTTTTTTGTCTGTAGTCTGTGGGCAGAGTTAGGCTGGAGTGTGCTGCACTGCACAGGCGTAGTCTGTTCCACAGAACCTCCTCAAGCAAAACACACTTCCTCTCTCTCCCTTTTTTTGAAGCTTGATGTTTATTTGAACTATGCTATATGTGAAGATGATGTAACTCTCCTCTCCCATGAGAGTTTCCTGAGCTTTCTATTTTTAGTGATACTTTTTCTTTCAGAGTCTCTTGTGAAAGTAATTGAAAACACCCAGCTTATTTTCTGAAAGGGCTGGAGGAAGCTAGTGATGACTTTTTTTTCTATTTGTTTTTTATTTTTATTTTAAACAACACTGGATGTTACAAGAAAGCTCAATGTTTCATATTGTTCTCTGTTTATTGATGGATTTGAAGGAAGATGGGAAGGGAGGGTTCAGTTGGGATTTAGGGGAGGTTTGAAGTCTTTCCCTACTGCTATTGTGAGTCTTGTGCAGGAGCCCTGGGAACATCTGCTAGCAAGGCAGGACTTTATTCCCTGCTTTAGCTCACAGCCTATTGCTGCTTTGTTTCATTTTGCTCTTTTAAAAAACCAGAAGGTTATTTTACCCCTACCAAAAGGAGCTTTCTGTCTGAACCACAGTACGATCCATGCCATGGCAAGACTTGAAATCTTGTGCAGTTCTTGTCCTGCTGCTTTGGCTTTGTTTGGTGTCATGCCTCCTTCCCTTAGGGACAGACCAAGCTCCTGTCCATAATTTACTTGTTGCCATTTTTTTTTCCATTACGTGTAGCCTTTACTTCTAACAGAGCTAAAAAATTGATCCTGTTCCATGCTGGCAGCACTGCAATGAAATCTGTGGTTATAAACACATGGGATTAGCCAGCCTGCCCTCCTGTCCCTCCTCTGCTGCTGCTCCTCAGGCTCTGCCTGCTGAGCCAGAGGCTCTGGGGGCTTGCACTGTCTCCAGCTTCTGGAACAAGCCTGGGAGGGAGCAGCTGAGGGCACAATGTGGGATTAGAAACCAGAGTCTGAGGCACAGCGGGGCTCAAGCTGTTGTGCTGGAAAACTGCCTTTAAACCCAAACTGTGACCTTGGCACCAGGCCTGGAGCTTAATTAATGTGCTGCCATCTTGGGCTAAATGAGAGAAATGCCCAAGTGGTGCAGCTCAGGATGGAGGCTGGAGCTTACCTGTGCAGTGGGAGCCTTTGCTGCTCTTGATCTTGCTCCTTGCTTTGGCTGAGAAGATCTTTGTGATTTCAGTGGGGCTTCTTCTGGTGGATTCAGCAGAAAATGATACACCGAGAGAAGGGGAAGTACTGAGTTTGCCCAAAATACACAATGTTAGGATGTAATTTTGCCTTCTGAATGAAAGTCTCTGCTTCCCCTACTTATATAGGGAAGTGGCCCTTTCAATATAGTGTTACAATCTTGTTGGGAGTAAATCTTTCATGGTTGTTGGGGAATCTAGCTCAAGAGGTTTTATAGCATAATAGTGACTTACCTCTCTTGGAGTTGCTAAAAAGCCACAACCCTACCAAAATGACTTCTTTTTATAAAAGAAATTTCCCTTCTCTCTCCCAAAAGGCACCAGAAGTCATTATGTCACAACACTACGATGCCAAAGCTGACCTCTGGAGTATAGGAACCATCATTTATCAGTGTCTAACAGGAAAGGCTCCCTTTCAGGTGAGTTGCTTAGATGTGATGTTTGTGACTCTGTCCTGCTTTTTTAAAAATCTGTTTTCCTTCTAATTTGGTTACTCTGAAGCTTCTGTCATCTCTAATATCAACTCCCATAGATCCAGCTTCCTGAAGGTCTGGCTGTTCAACACTTTGGCAGTGTTGTGCAACAAACCACGAAAAATTAATAAAAAGGAAGCAAAACCAAATAGCACAAAAGAAAGGCAGAGGGAAATCTATGCTCATGTAATAAGACAAAATTTATGAAGTGAAGGACTTTATGAGCTTTAGTTCCACAGCTCTTTAGGATTTTTCACACAAGACCTGGAATATTTATGCAGTTACCTCATCAAGGAGGATGAAGTGAGTTCTGAATCTGTTGCGGGAAAGAGTGGGCAAATACTGAAGTAAACTAATGGTATGTTTTGATTTTGTCTAGAGCCAAGAACACTTTTTTTCCTTCAGGGTAATTTTTTCCCTGCTACTATAAGAATCTTCCACTCCAATGCTTTATATTCTGTCCACCAACTTCCTCTGTTTTTAGAGCAGGACTTCATTTCCTTTGCATGTTTTTTTATAAACCCCTACAAAATGCCTACTGAAACTTCTGAATGGCTTCTGTTTACTGGCTGCATCCACTTGTCATCAGTGTTGGTATCTTTGTTTGAGAGGAGAAAGTGACTCTTAGAATGAAAAAAAATAAATATTTGTGTGTTAAGAAGAAAATGTGAGGGAGGAGAAAGCAAGCTCTGATGGCACACATAGGGGAGCGTGGCATGGATTCTCCCTTGCATCTTAGTGTCTTTTAGTCTCTGAAGGCACCTTGATACCTACTCATTCAAATGATTTAATTACTGTTTAATTGGTGACTTTATCATAGGGGTTCTTTGTCTCTGATTGAGGCATGGCAATACCCTGCCTTGGAGTGGGCAGTGAAGGGACACTTCAGTCCCTGCCCAGCAGTCCCTGACCTTGCTTTGTGCTTGCCTCATTAGATAACTCTCTCTCAACATCTGTTGAGCTGGGAATGGGGGGGTTGTTGGTTTCTCTATTTCAATTTTCCCCACACCCTTTCCTCTTTTGGTGGTTGTATTTTGAAGCAAAATGTCAGGCCCTGTTTGTGGCTGCAGGAACAGCTGTGGGTGTGTTTGATCAGGGAGAGAGAGGAGCTCAGCCCAGATGGTTCTTTGTGCCCTATCTATTTATTTTGTCCATGCATGTCACAAATTGCCTTCCAGCTTGAGATACAGGTGAAAGAAGCCTGTCTGGGGGGGAGCTGGTTAAAGGTTAACTGGCTTTCTGTCTTCTTTGGCATGACTGTATTGTAAGAATTTGCTGATGGTCACTGAGCAGGCAAGAAGCTGTTGTTTACAGGGGTTTTAGGAGAAAAGAGGGGTAATGGACAGAAGAGATTGGGATACCATGAATAAGAATGACTGCTTTTGGGAGGGAAGAAAACAGGCAGATTCCACACAGTGCCACCAGCAGACCCAGTTGTACAGGGAAGCCAGGAACTGGATTTCTGAGTGAACCTTTTCAGGCTAAATCCTCATGGTGCCTTCCTTCCCAGGCTGGCAAAGACAGCCCCTCATCTCTGCCTAGCTGAAATTCCCATGGGAATCTGGAGCTCAGTGACATCAAACCTGCTGTGCTTGGGTGCTGGAGCTGTCACTGCCTGAGCCAAGGAGGCACCTTCAGGAGGATGCAAACAAAAAGGACTCCAGTGTTATCTGCAGAGAGGAGGAATGAGCTGCCTAAAAATAAAATAGGGCTTCGGGGAAATGGGTTAGATGGAAAAAAGATCAGATGTGTGGAAAGGCTGAGGCAGCTGTCAATCCTGAAAGTGCTTGTAAATCAAGACAGAGATGTGTGTATGTGCACAAATGTGATTTCTGGCTGTCTCAGAGTTAAAATTAACTATAGCTGGGTCACCCAAGGCAATTTCCCAGAGCCATTCCTGTCCCTTCCCTGCCTCACTGCACACAGACAAGAAAGAAGCTGCTGATGCTCAGATGTGAACAGTTGGTGTAGGATGGCTGGTGAAGCTTTCTTAAGGAGCTTTTTGTATTAAACATGCCCATAAACAAAACAGTGAGGCTGCCATAGGGATGAGATTAATGGGATTCATAATCCCTATAAACAGATTTGCTGAGCGCTGTATTAATGTGGAATTGTTAATTTGCCTTGCCCAATAAGTGGTCTGGACTCAACACCTTTCTGTTGCTGAGGACAGGGTTTGAACAGTGCATTTCCTGCTCCTGCTGACCAGAACTGGGAAGTGCTTTGAGAATGTAGTGGTTTGCTCTTGTCCTTACCTGAGTTGAAAAGATTGGGACCCCATGCCCACCCTGAGGTGGTGCTGGCTGTGTAAACAAGCGACAACCAGAAGCAAAGCTGGAGGCAAGAGAAGAAAGATTTACACAAGGTCTAAAACAATCCAAAACCAATCTAGTCCTTGTCAGATGGTGTTTTAAATATGATTAGTTAAATGACCTCAATCTCCTTTTTCTGTTTTTTTCTTTTTCTTTTTTTTTTCTTTCTATGTGGGGGGAATCACACTGGTATTTCTGGTGGCTTCTGTTGTGTGACCCCTTTTAAATCTGGGCAGCTCTTGGTAAGCAGACACCTCACTCTGAGCACATGCAGGTTGTGTCAGAGCTGGCCCTGGAAGTGGCAGTGGGACATCAGAACACCATGAAACCTGGATGTCTGCTGTCCAAGCCTTTGCATGAATCTTGAGCTTTCTATGGGCATGGTGCCCTGTGTCTGGGGGAGAGTGAGCCAAAGAGCACAAGAGAATTAACTAATGCAAGTTTTTCTGCTTGGTCTGGCAGCTCTGAAGGAGTTAACCTACCTGTTTATGTTCTCATCTCAGCTAGCTGTTAGGTGAAAAATTAATTTCTCAGTCTGGTGTACCAAGTTCACTGCTTTAATTCAGAGTTAATTCTGTCTGCATAAGTACTAGGATTATGTATCACTTGCAGCAACTGCTATGTTGTGAAATGCCTTGAGGAACACCAGGAAAGGGTGGATTTTATGCCAAGAATTTGAACCCCTGGTTTATTTGTTAGGCAACTTGTTCTTCTGTTCCCAGCTCTGTTCCTCTGCAGTGCCCTGTGTCCATGGGTACAGGAATTCTTGGAACTAGTGGGTAATTCTGCTGAGACTGGGTGCAGTGATTGACTTGTTGCTGTAGTCAATGAGCTACTGGCTTTTGGATCAGTGTTTGTGGGTCTTACTATGCTCTGTTGGCAGTAGAGAGAAATCAATGGACTGCTAAAGAAAAAGGTTCAGGGGGTGAGGTTTTTGTTTGCTTGTTTCTGGTCCTTAGGCTTTCAAGTCCTCTCAGTGCCAGCCACTTAGTTGTGGGAGTCTTAAAACATCAGAGGGTATTTTCAGCAGGTTTTCAAGATTTTCCCTAGAGCTGCTGAGCTAGAAACAACATTGTTTATTTATTTTTTCTTTCTAACATATCCGAATCCCCTTTCTGTACCTCTGACTCCCCAAGGAAAGGATTCAGAGGGCAGGGCAGGTACCATACACCTGCTGTGGAGTGTTGAATAGACAGAGCTCTTCAGGGAAGGTGTGAATGTCTCTGGCCCTCTTCTGTCTAAATGTTGGGCTATTGCATCCAGTCGTGGCCCAAGTGTGACAAATGCACTGCAGAGTGCTTTTGAAAGCACCACCCTACCCGCTTTTCACATGCATTTCACTTCCAGGCAGCCAGCACTGAAGGAGGTTTGGCAGGGTTCTGCTGAATGCCTTTGTTGGCGCAACATATTTCCATTGCTGCTCAGGACAAAGTAACAGAGTGGCAGGATTGAATTTGTCCAGTTGCCTCTATATATAGAAAGGGTAGACAAAACCAAAATGCAGCTGCTCTGTAGTGACATGAGGGGGGTACTGAGGGTGTGAACTGACCTGCTGGTCTGCCCTCCTGGTCTTAGGGAAAGCTGAGTTGTTCTGCATCCCTGGTTCTGATAGATGGGTGCTGTTCCACAGGTAGAAGTTGGCTCTGTGTACCTTGAATGGTCTGGTTGTTACGTGCCTAAAGTGTGCTTTTTCTGGTGTTTTTCTTGGGCAAGGTGTATCTGCCTGGAAGGCAGATTTTAAGTTAAGTTCTTAGCTTCCCAGATGAGGGAATTCAAGTGACATTTTTACTGTATTACAAACATTTCTGGTTTGTTTTGTTTTTTCTTTTCCATGATTCTTAAAGAAGCTCTATTTATTGAAAGAAGAGGTGAGCAAAGTGGCTGAGCTCCTAGTGCTTTATGAATTGTGTGATAGCAAGAGAGCACTGGACAGGTTACTGGAAGCAGAACTGTGTGACTCAGCCAATTAGTAATGAAGTTACCTGAAGATGCAGTTGGTTTTTCCAAATTAATGGTGATCCATGCCTGTCTGTGCTGGGCACTCACTAGAATCACTCTCTTCCCTGGTATCTGCACTGGGGGCCAGCCTTTAATCACAGGCTCTTGGGCAGCCCAAGTGAGGGAGTGTGGTCTGGGTGGGGAGAAGCCTGGCAGCCTGGTGTGGTCCTTGCGGAGTGAATGGGGATTGTACTGAGACAGCAGAACGTGGAGGAACAGCATCTCTACAGGGACATCTCTTGAATTTGTACAATGAGGAGGAAAACTTCATTAAGAATTTTGTTTCTGTCCAAGCCAGTGCTTAGAAACTTTCTCTAATGAACTGATCTTCATATATGTGCTGCTTTGAATATACTCTCTCTTTATTGCCAGGAAAATTTCTGACAAAGCAGTGTTTGAAGTAGATTAGAGCTTCATTGTATTTGTGAAACAATTGAGCTGTTGCAACAGGAAATGACCAGAGCAAACAGCCAAGGCTTGTATCTCTCTGAAGTGAATGAGCCCTTCCCTCCCTGTGCTGGAGTTCTGCCCCTCTTTGTACCTTGTGTCTGTCAGGAATATTTGTCACCACTCTGGGCAATGTGGCCAGGCCATTTGGTGCAGTGTGTATGCTTGCCTCCCTAGAGTTTTCCAAATATTAATCTAATTACATTCCAAGGTCTACAAGGGGAAGGTGTAAAATGGAGTTTTCCTGAATTAAATTCAGTGGCAGCAATTGGAAATTATGATGCAGTTAGGCATCTGTGTAACAAGGTGCTCTGCTTTAATTTTGATTTTTTTTTGGTGTAGCTCCTGTTGGTAAAGCTGTGTAAAAAACACTGCCCTGATGAGTACTATTTCAACTGTGTGTTGATACAATCAGCTTTTGAGGCTGCCTTTGGTTTCTCTTGAGGTTTTTTAACTGAACTCTCAGTTATCCTTAATTTTCATCTTCAGCCAGAGGGAGTAGGTGATGTTGAAACAGCATCTTATGTGGCTGCTTTTCCAGCCATACCGTGTTAGTGGTATTTTGATGGCCATCTGCAGATTGGCCTGTCTGATTTGCCATTTTAAGCATCTTAATTGACCTTAAATGCTTCTCATTTAGAAACAGAACTAGGTGGAAGGCTCGAGGGGTTTTTGAGCCTGCCCTGAACATCAGGAGAAGCTGCCTGTTGCCTCCTCATTCACACTTTCCTACACACTCTGCTGCACTAATAATTAATTGCAGATGAATCCCTCTGATCTTCCTGCCCTGTTTATGTGCCTTCATGTCTGTGTTGTGCTAGCCAGCCTGCTCTGCCTTTAATAAAGAAACTTTGCCTAAGCAGGAAAGCTTGAGACTCTAGGGTTAATTTACTGGCCTGTATTATTCATTGCATGAAAACAAGTGGGGAATTTATATTAGGGGATTTTTATGTGTCTGTACTTGTCTACTGGTGACTTTATTTTTAACCTCAGCTGTAAACCTCTTGTGCCTAGCCCCCACCTTTTTTTTTAATCTCATCTCTCAGAATTTGGAATCTTGTCATTAACATCCCCTGCAGTTTTGTATATTACTGCACAAATAAAGTAGGAGCTGTGGCTTGAGCCCTTCTGGTTTCCTGGAACTAAAGTAGAAAATCCTAATTCAGTTGCTGTTTGTCCATGTTCCTAGCCTCTTCACAGATCCCTTGCCTATCAACAGGCTCCCTGCCCTTCTTCTAAATGCCCTGCAGCATTAATCCATGTTCTCAGCAGGATCTGCCATTCATCATTTGGGACTCCTCACGTCTACAATTATTCAGTCTCCTGGGTGAGGCTATTAGGCCAGCTCAAACCTGAGCATCAGAGCCCACTGCAGTGAAGCTCAGCCTGTGCAGGGACAGAGCAGGACAGAACCAGGTCAGGGACACAATGGCAGCAGGTTGAAACACTGTATTTTCACTGCAGCACAGGGCTGGCTTTTCAATCTAAAGCAAGCTGCAGGTTCTCATTGTCTGTGCTGGTCCAGCAACTAAAAAGTGCCTCTGCTCTTCAGAGCTACAGTTGAAATAGAAATGCTTATCCCTTTCCTTCATGGTCAACTGCTTCATGTGCTGGTTTCTTTCTCCCCTACAGGCCAGCAGCCCACAGGATCTTCGCCTCTTCTATGAGAAAAACAAGATGCTGATGCCCAAGTAAGCATTTTTCCAGTGTCCATGTTTGTAGGCACTTGTTTACTCTCTGTTTACACCTGTCCTTGCATGCTCCTGGCTTGTCACTTGGGGAGGTGACTGAAATATTTGGCCTCCTGCCTTTCCCCATTCCTTAAACCAGCAGTGAAAGTCTGAGGGCAGGAGATAGGCAGGGTTGGGATCTGCCTATCTGCTGCCCAGTTCTGCCTCTGCAGACACTGTTCTCCTACACTGCAAAAATTCAGGATTGTCAGTGATTCCCAGACCCAGCTAGAGGTCCTGTCCCACACATGGCTCCTCTGAGGCTGAGAGCCTCAGGGCAATTCTGGGATGGTGTGAGCAGCCAAACTGCAGCCTCTGCTATAACCTGCCATACCTGACCGCAGATCACATTCCCATTTCTCACGTGTCAGGGCAGCAACTGCTTGTGTCCATCCTACTACTATAACCTCCCTGGAAATGGACACTGCTGAAGTTTCCAGGGGGAAGAGAACTGCTCTCATCCCTATGGGGTGTATGTTACCTCTCTGCTCGGTGCTGTGATTTGTCAGGGTATTTTGGTTTTGTTGCTGTGGTCTTTCCTTTTCTTTTCTGAGTTCTGAAAGCAGAAGCTCATGCTGGCTCTGAAAACCTCAGCCTGGTACAGAGACAGGACTGAAGTTCCAGATTATAAATCTAAAATCTGCATGGCCTTTTTAAACCAGAAAGTTAGCTCCCAGTTGGCTGCTAATGCAGCTCTACATGCAGGAAGTTGATAGGGTTGCTGTATATGGATTTTTCTTTTCCCTTATCAGTTCAGACAGCTCCAAAGGATAACTGGAAAGAACTGTCAACTGGAGCTCTTATCAATGACTTGTGATATGCAGCTAATTTCTCTTTAAGTATTTCCTTTTTTGATTTGGCGAGAAGGCACAAATTTCTACTAGGATTACCTCTGGGGCACCTAGATTGAACTAGAGGGTGTGATGGAGTAAAATAACTGAAAAGAGACAATCTAAAGCAAAAATGTGACTGCACAGTTGGAGCGACTCTGTGTGAGCAGAAAGCAGAGCTGCTGTTTTTCCTACACGGCCCAAAACAGGGCTGCTCACCTTTGAGTGAGCCCCTCTTACTAAATGAGAAATTAATCCATAAAACTAATAAGTTTTCTTGTGTCGATCCCACTGCCCTGCTGTTGTTTGGCTCGTGGTGCAGGTGAGGGGAGAAATGAAACTGAGCTGTAAGAGGAGAGCATGTCTGTTCTTGCAGGGATTTGTCCTCTTTGAGTCCTTCACACAGTCTGCATTTGCCATTTTCACTTATCTTCACTTTTGAACCACCAAATTCTTCCAAAATTCAGATCCAAGCTGGTTGTTTTTCTCACTGTGGAAGTCAGATCTGAACTGGCCTTTGTGTAAATGGCAATTCCCTCTTTCCAAAATCAGCTTGTCTCTTTAACGTGGGCTGCAATCTGTGCTATTCCTCAGTAAACATGAATAAACTGCTTGAGCACCCTGCCAGCACAGGATGAAACACAAAACTACTCCAGAGACCTCATTCTCAGACTGCAGCAGTGCCAGGATTTGGTTTCATTTTCCTTGGGGCTATGCAGGCTGCACACACTTCCTTGCCATGGCCAGGGAAAGTGTTTTGGCTTGGGAGTGGAGTGGGGAAGCAGTCCCTGGCTGCTCTGCTGCTGCTGACAGGTGAGGAGATGCTGTTCTGAGCATTTTGGGGAGCCCATGGCAGGAGAAGCCCAAAGGCCTCACCATTTTAATAGTGTTGATCTAAATCATTAACATTCATTGTGCTGGTTTGCATGGCAAAGCACATCCCAGGTCATGGGGCCAAGGAGGCAGATTTGTTGCTTATGTTTAAAAAGATGGCTCAAGAAAATAATTCTGAAGGGGTAGCAATGATGCTTTGGACATAGGAGGTAAGAGGAGACAAACAGGCTGTTAATCTGCACCCTCTTCATCTGTGTTGAGCCATCTGAAGTCCATGAGTTGATGTCTCTGTTTCTTGGCCTTAAAACCATACCAAGGTGAAAGTCATAGCTAGGAAATGGACTCATTTTGAATGAGAGCTTTATGTGTCACAGATAAATAAATGATGATGATAACACTGCAGGGCTGCAGGACTCCAGCACTAATGCATTTTTCAGGAGGCTGCTCACTGTGGCATCTTTGGGTTATTCCATTACACAATGTGCTTCCAAGGGATACCTCTTTTGATGGGGGGCTCAACCTGAGTCTGCATCCCTTCCAGAGTCCTGGTGTCCTCCTCCTGTGTCAACCTGAGAAGGTGCACAAAATCATTCTGGCATCAGGGATGGAAAAGCAACTCCTCCAGTACAAACAAGGACGAGAGATGCTTGCCATCATTCTCTGTTCTTGGAATTGCTGGGTTCAAATTCCTGCCCCAGCAAGGCCTGGGGCTTCACAGAGAAATAACTAGGTGGTGCTGAAATGTGTAAACACATTGCTTGCCTCCCATCTCCTGTTTCTCTGAACAGGACTCTGGTAGTGGTAGCTAGCACCCTTTTTTCCCCCCACTATTTTTTGGCTAGCTTCTGTTTTACCCCTGTTTGTGGTAGGGTGTGTTGGTGGAGATGGTATAGGAATGGTTTTTTTCTCCCAGCATTGGTCGGGCTTGGCCTCAGGGCAGTGACTGATGCCAGAGCCACGTGCAGAGCCAAAGAGCTAAAATTACTGTGCCGGGCACACATGTCATTACCTCAGCTGACCCAGCATGGGGAGAGGGGAAAGCCTGGCAGAGCATGGGGGCCGTGCTGGGAACAGCCATGATAAACAGAATTAATACTGAGAGGAGCTGCAACCACCCACGCTTCACCAGGAGAGCTCTACCCCAGCCCAAAGCCCCCAGCAGCACTTCTGGGGATGGAGAGAACTCAGCAGAGCTGAATCCACTTATGCAAGAGCTGGACTCTGCTTTCTGTGCCTTAATCCATTCATTTATTCCCTGCATTTTTCAATCTGGAAGGGTTATGAAGAGCTGCCCTGGCCTCTCCCCCACATCTGTTTGTGAGGTGAGGGAGAGCTCAGTGCTTTACCAGCTCTTTCGTGTTTCAAGGGCTGTTGAAAATAGTATTTTCTTCCAAACTATGCTGAAAAGTGAGGTAATAACTGCACAAATTTTAGCTTGCTGAGGTGGCAGTTGCTCACATCCTAGTGGCCTTTGATTAATATATGCTGTATATCAAGGGAGCAAATAGACAAAGGTTACTTGCTAGTCTTACATAAGCTGCACTGAAAAATAAATGCTTTAATAAAATGGTAGTAATTGGTGATACATTTCACCACCAGTGTCTTAATTGGAAGCTTCCCCTTGGAAACTGCTTTGTTCTAGTGATCTTATTCCCATTAGAGCAAGTAGGAGTAATTTTATTTATTATGTGTGAAATACTGCAAGTGGAATGGGCTTAGCTGAGCCACCAGAGGGTTGACACTGTGAGGGGAAGGATCTGCAGGTGCTCATGGGAGAAGCCACTAAAACAAAATTAGCTGTAGCCTTAACAATGGCAGTGGGGAGTGAAAGCCAGAGACTCAAGAGACTTCTGATCAGCCTCCCTCCAGTGAGCTCCTGGTGTTCCTGCCCCAGCAGGCATGGAGTCACTTTGCATTTGCCAGTTGCCTTCCTGAATATGTAACAGCAGTTGAAGTAGACCACAAATCTCTTATTTTGCTTTTGTTTTCGATCCTAGCATCCCCAGGGAGACATCAAGCCACCTGAGGCAGCTCCTGCTGGGCCTTCTGCAGCGTAATCATAAGGACCGCATGGACTTTGGTAAGGCTTCCTTCCAGTCTGAGTTCTGCTCCCTGTCTCCATGTCTTTGGGCACTGCACAAGCCTCTCTACTTTTGGCTGGTGCTAGGAGAAGCATCCAGACACCTGGATTTCACCTGTGCCTGGGGGGGATTGCATAATCTTGGAGGTTTTAGTTTATGTGCTGGAAAGGTCAGTGCTGATTTCAGTACAATTCTGTAAACCAAGGAGACTTGGCACACCTTCAGCATATATTTGTTACTTGTGTTCCCTGTCCTGGCTTCTGCTTTTATGATCTCTCTGAGCTGTGGTTAAGTGTGCTGCTAGGTAAAATGTCTTGTGTGTCTGTGCTTTCCTGTCACAGTTCCTTCCCAGAGCTACAAGCTGCACTCACTTAGTGAACAATCCAGTCCCTACCCTCTGTTTCTCAGGGTTTGCTGTGATGATCTGAGCCAGGAGATGTAGCTGCTTGCAGACCCTTCCCTCCTTCTCCAGTTTCTTTGGAAGGAAGCCTTGGTCCTTTTCAGGCCTCGAGCTGGCAGTCTCCAAGCCTTTGTCTCAGTCTCCTTGACTTGACCGACATGAGGATTTCCTTTTTTGTCTGAACTTCTAAACTGAGATCAATCACTGTGAGCACAGTGGTTCTGACTTGGCAGCATCTTACAGATGTGTTTTAGCTGAGCTCAAAGGTCTGAAGAACCTCCTGGGAAAGCCATGCCCTAGAGGAAAGCAGACAGTGGTGGAGCCTTTCCTTGAATCCCTGAAAGGAGCAGGTCATCTAATGGCAAACACATCCTGTGTGTGTTCAGGATGCTGCTTTTTAGTCAGACTTGGGGTGAAATAGTTTGATGTTTCTGGGGTTTGAGGCTTGGTTTTCTGTTGGGTTTTTGTTTGCTTATCTGCTCAGGTTGTTTCCTGCTGGGCAGCACATGCTAGGTGATGAGGAGGAGTTGTTTTGCATCCTCTGTTATTCTTTTGGATTAGAGATACCAGGAAAGCCTTTCTGGGGATGGTCAGCTGGGTAAGCAACTGTGGATTACCTGAGGTTGATCATAGTTATCCAGTGATGAATGCAAAGGACTGGTTACTGGAGTGTAGAAGTGGGAGAATGAGCCTTTTGAAAAGTGAGTTGTTGAAGCTCCTGCTAGACTGGCTTGGATAGAATCATCTGGCAGGGTTATTCCCTGCAGATCTTTTATCTGGGCTGTGCATCTCTACCTCCTCTGTTATGCTGCTGTGCATTTCAGAAGAAGATATCTTTGAGGTTCTTGATTCCCTACAGTCAGAAATTGTCTGGCAAACCTTTTTAGCCCATATAAGCTGGTTTTGCACCTCTTGGGAGTAGAGTGCATGAGTCCATATCTAACACTTGGAAATTTGAGATACAGATTTTGGTATCACTCTGGACAACAACTACAGCACATCTTGCAGTATAGAAATTTCTCCTGTCCCTAATCATGTATTTATTAATAAATTGGCATATCCCTAGAGGAGAGGGTTTCCTGCTGCTCCTTGTTCCCTGAGACCTCTGCCTGGAGATGTCACAGTGGCCTCCCCAGAGCACCCCCAGAGCTCAGTTGAGTCACACAACAGCAACTCATCAGCTTGAAACTTCATATGCTTGTGTGTCCCAGCTGCTGTTATTGCCAGGAACTGATGCTCTCTGCAATCTCAAGATTATCTAGAGGAAAACCAGGAGGGTTTCAAGTTGCAAGTTTCCTGCTGATGATTACAAGCTGGGTTGTTTAAATTTTGCTTTGCAAGCACAGCTAATAAGCAGTTTGGAGCGGGGAGGGGGAAAAGTGAAAGAAATCATCATTTCCACCCCCTCAGTTGAGTCAGCTTGGCTGAGGGATGGTACCCTCCTCTAGTGCAGCAGGCTGAAAAAGAAGCAGGAAACCCCAGCAGCTGAGCAGCTCCCACAGGATGAGGATGTTCTCCATCCACAGCAGATCTAATCTGTGAGATGCCAGCTTTCCCTGCCAAAGATTTCCATTCCTTGTCTTGGGCTAAGCTCCAGACCACTGCACTCTGGCTGTAGGACGCTGGCATGGCAGTGGCAAGGAGAGGCTGGGGAGACAGAGATTGTTTTAAGGTTGAAAAGCAGACAAACAAAAATCCCAGTGACTACATTCTGGAAAGCTCAGTCGTCAAAGAGGAGCTGTTTACAGAAGAAGTTTGTAAACCTTGGGTGTTGCAACAGGAAATCCATTCTGGGAAAGAAGCTGAAATGTTGATCAGTGTTGATCCATGGCTGACACTCCCAAAAGACTTGAGTTGCTGATTGTGATGGGAGAGAGCTCTGGCACAGAGCTGCAGTGAATCAGAGGTGAAGGAGCTGGGAGAAGTGGCTACTTGTGAGGACAGGCAAACATGTAGAGAATGTTCAGCAAGCCAGGACAGAAGCTTTTCTTGGCCTGGATCTGTAGAATGAATTCCCATAATGAGGGGAGGAAGCAGCAGTTGTGTTTGATGTGAAAGGGAGGGAGTTCTGGACTGTGGTTCTGGGGTGGCCCCTTAAAAATGCATTTCTGCCCTGAGTGCATGATGGGTTTGAGCCTGTGTGTTGTGGAAGATCACTCAGTGGAAGTATTTTTGTTCATCATTCCTATTCCCTGGAGTGAGTGGCAGTGCAGTGTGACAAATACGGCTCCCCTGGATCCCTACATTTAGGGTGATTCACCATCCTGATAAGCCAGAGATCCAATTAATTTCCCATCCATTTTTCATGAGCAGGTCCTGCATCCAGTCTCCAGCCTGTATTCTTGACCCCTTCTAAATGCAACCTAAGTCAGTCAGCTTCCATTGTTGCCTAGAAAAATCACTGTATAACACTGTAACTTCCTGTGCTTTATCTGTAAACTTCTCACAGTCATTTTCTTTCACTGAGTCATTGTTCTTGATTTTTTTCAGATGAATTTTTCCATCACCCATTCTTGGATGCAAGTGCCTCTATGAAAAAATGTAAGTATTGCATTTTTGATTACAATTCTTTTTGAACCATGGCCTGACTTCCTTTGCTGTTAGTTCAAAAGGAAAGAAAAATAATGCTTTATGTTTCCTTAGTTATTTAGGCAGGGATTCAGTGTTTATTACTGTGTCATGTCCAGATTTTGCCATCAAAATGTATTTGATTTTACTGAGTTATCTTCAAAGAGATGATTAAGGAGATGTTTAGAAACCTAAAGTAGAAGCAAATGTAGCTTTGAAATGGATTCAGCTGCCTTGTGTGAAGTGCTTGGCCAGTGGGGTGCTTGCAGGTACACAGGATTATGCATCATGGTCCAGCTTTTCATCCTCACCTGTAGGACCATTCAGGCCAGTGAATGGTGGAAACTGGCACTCTTGGCCCTGCCTGCCAGGTTGGCTGTGCAAAAGCCAAATTTTGTGCTTACCAAATCTTGTTTCATCATTTACATCGAAGTTCTTGATCCATCTTGTTTTAGAAGGGCAACATTTGGTGCTCTGTGGGACCTGGCCAAAACAAAGGCACATTTCCATTGCAAGTTCTCTCTTCCTCCTTTTGATTCAAAACTTTGTAAAAGTTGCAGCCACACATGTTGTGGTTCAGAGATCTGTTTTTGGTGGGAAACAACTTAAATTGCTTCTAGTGCATGGGGCATCATAGTCCTTTGGCCAGGAGACTTGAGTTAGTGGAATTGTGTACGGTTGTCTTCTTGGAAGGGATTCTCCTGGACATTTAATCTCCTGAGTAAATATAGCACCAAGAATCTTCATCAGTGACTAATTTAGGGTGTGCAGTGCAAGGTCTTGGAGGAAACATATCCAGCACAAACCCAGTTTCCCTCTTGGATGTGTGCCATGGGTAGACACACCTTGTCTGATATCCACGTCACTCCTGACACTCTCTTGCTTTCCTGCTGCCAGAGCAGGACTTCTGAGTTATCCCTGATGAGATTTTACCTGTGCACTCAGGTGATCGTCCTGCGGGCAAGAAAAGATTCTTCTGGTTCAGGGGTGCTTTCAAAGCAGCCAGGGCCCTAAACCCACCTGTGCCAGGGGGATTTGGGGCCAGCCCTGGAACACGGCGCAGGAAAGGACTCTGGCCCTACAGGGCTGCTCCTAAGCCCGCCCAGCTCCTGGCACCTGCTGGCCTGAGGATGTGTAGGAAAAGCCCTTCGGAGTCTGATCCCCCTGTGGGCAGAAGATCTCCTCCTCAAGATGTTCTTGCAGGCCCTCCAGCTCATCTCCTACCTCCAGCCATCCCGCTGCTTCACTGGCCAGGGGAGCAGAAAACCGCAGCAAAACGGGAGAGGGTTCTCCTGACTTGGCCCCAGTTTCCTGCCTGTGCACACCTGCTGTGCAGGAACCAGAGGTGCCATTATGAGCAGGAGACTGGAGCTCAGCCTTTGCCCCCAGCTGCACCAAGGTTAACGGTGTGGGGTCAAGGACCAAAAAAAAAAGCCCCTTTGCATAGGCATTACCTGCCTGTAAACTCCAGACCTCTCTGTCACCCTGCTGATCCTCACCTCAGGACATGCATCCACAGCCTGGAGTCCTCTCCAGGCAGGAGAGACTGCTACTGGTTTTGAAGACATGGGAGAAATATCAACCCATTGCTGGAGATGTTCAAGCTGTGGTGCACAGGAATCTGCTGGTGGAGAAGAGAGTTCTTGTAGTCTGCTTTGAGGTCTCTGCTACTGCCAGATGCCAGTGATGGATTAGAGCCTCTGGGAAGTGTGCTGAAGAGCCTGGAGGAGAAAGGCTGCCTGTGGTTCTTTTGATTTCTGAGAGGAGAAAGAAGAGCCAGTGTGTCAGAAAAAGTCGGGTTATGGTGATCTCCATAAGAAACTCACCTGAGATTTATGGAATGCTGTCTAGCATTGCAATGGGCTTGACCCTTGCACAGCTGTAGTGTGTCTTGGCAAGGTTGCAGTTCTCAGGGAGTGGCTCCCCTGACTCTATGTTCAGAGCTAGGGTGAGTCCAAAACCTTGCTGTGCTTCTTCATCTCAACATGTGGCTCAGCATTAGGAGTGTAGGAAATACCAAAGAGAAGAAGAGCTGCATCTAAACCATGGTGGTTGTGCTCAGACTGAATCAGAGCCCTCAGACCTGCAGTGGGGAGCTGGGGAAGGAACAGTGTGCCTTGTGTTCTTGCTCTCCTTGAGAGCTGATAATTAGCTACCACCAAGTCATTCACCTCTGACTTTTTTAATATAATGTGTTTCTGGAATCCTGGAAAATTTGAGTCCTCAAATGTAGATCATTCTCCAGGTGGATAGTTTTGAAGCTGCTAAGGCAGGGGCATGCCCCTTGTTGAAATAGATTTGCATGTTTTTTGAGATGCTTCAGCAAAATCAACATTTCTTTCAAAAATCTTTCAGTAAGACATTTTTGACAAGCACCTCTTCTTCCCTGCTGTTTCGAGGGATGGTTGTTTTCATGTCCCTCCTCTCATCTCCCTCCCTGGAGACTGGGTTCAAGGCCCTTGGACTTTAACTAAGATGGTGTACTTTATTTTTGTTTGTTTGTTTATTTATAATTTATTTTGTATTGTGGGTTTTATACCTGTGACCAAGCATGTACTTTAGATGTGTAAAATTTTATTAATAAAGTCTGTAAAATGCTGTGTCTAGTCAGCCTGTCGTCTGTGTGTAGCCAGGTCTGATCAGCATACGGTATGGGGCCGTGTGTTACAGTAATAACACAGGAGAAGGCATAATTAGATGCTTGTGCAAGTCTTCTCTCAGTAAACACATTGTAATTGGTACCCATGCAGAATATTTTGGAGATTTTTCTGCTCCTGCCTTTAATGAATGAGCAGCTGCTGCCTCTTTGACTCTGAGTTAGGAGAGCATGAAAGGTGAGCGGTTATGGTTCAGAAGTGCACGGGTGGTTCAGTGTCTGAAATACCTGTCAGGCTTAGCTTGGCTTTTGCCATCTTTTTAATCTTTATGTACATAAAATATTCAGGTGAAAACTAGCAGAAAATCCCTGTGACTTCTGCATATCAAAGATTTTAATGCTGCAGGCTTTTAAACTCTAAAAAACAGCTTATTTGGACAAGTCCTTTCAGAGTTTGCACTCAAACTTTGTTGCCTTATCAGAGATTGCAATGAAAGAACTTTTTGATGAGTGGTTTTAATTGAATCCAGATAATCAGAAAAGTGCATCTCTCCAGTGTATGTAGAACTCAGATTCCAAATAAAGCTTTTCTATAAAACTTGAGGGTTGGATATTTTTAGGACAACTGAGCCCCTGGTAGGATGATGTGTCAGAAGTTATTTTTACAAGTATAGGATCTAGTATCAGAATCCGCACAGCTGGAGCACAGGCTTGCCTTTATGGCTCCCAGCTCTCCCATTTTGAAACCAGTTGGCATTGGTTACACAATGTACAGGATGACTGTTTTGTTGCTGGAGCAAGTTGGAGAGGACAATTATGAAAACAGACTTATTTACATTACAATTACAATCCAGCCATTTCTGGATTTGGGTGGGGGCCTACAATTCATGTTAACATTCCCCACATTCAGACTCAACTGAAAGCATGATGAGCCAAGTGTTTGCACCCTTTTTAATTTTGAACTGGGAGTGTCTGGGTGTGTGGAGGAGATGGAAGCAGGCGTCTTTCTTTCAAGCTGGCCTACATGGCTGACACTGAAAAATGCCCCAACAGGGATGTAGAGGTCAGGGAGGGTTTGTCAGAGCCAAACCTCATGGTTCTACATGCATCAAAGTCTGTTTGGAGTGTCAGGACCTTCTGAGTTGGAGCTCACAGAAGTTACAGTGTGAATTTGGGGAGTTCAAAGGGATTTAAATAAGAACAGTGATTAATAGAGGCTGTATCTAAAGGAGTGCTTCATGCAGCTGAGTTTGAGTTTCAGATGATAATGGCAAAGTCTGCCAGCTTGTCTTCCCTCCTGATTAATGAAAAGCTGTCAGAAGCAAATAGTCAAAAATAGAAGTGTCTCAATTCTAGCCAGGTTTAAATCAATAATCCAGAACCAAAATAGACTGGAGAGGACCTTGTGAGAGAACTGGAATGACTCTAACAAAAATGCTAATTCCAGGAAAAATGAATGGTGATGCAAGTCTTGCAGCAGGCATGTGTGGATACAGTAGAGAATTCACTTATCTTTTTTCAAAAGCACCTTTCCATAACAGGAAGGGCTTTCTGTACATGGGTCAATTGTTGTATAGCAGCTGGCAGGATAAATAGGGAGGAGAGACCTTTTTTCCCCTCCTTTCTATTAGGGAAGGTCCTAGGGATTGCTCTGCAGGCTCTGTGGGAGGATTGTGGAGATCAAAAGCAGCCTGATAGAGGCAGGACAGAGCTCTCCATTTTACAGGCAAGTTCTCAGGCCTCTGTGTGTGTTCCCTGAGCGTGGGGAGGGGCAGCAGCTGTGCTGGCTGTGGGCAGAGTGACTCTCCATGCCAAGCCTCTGACCGACCTCCCAGAACACCCATCCTTGGGATCCCTCTATCCCTGCTGCTGTACAGGAGCCAGGGCAGTGTGTTACAGCAGCACAGCCCATCAAGAGCACTAAATCTAGTACAGAATAGATGCAGAAGCTAAAAAGTGTGTCCAGCCATCCCGCTGTGGATTCCTACTTGTTAATGCTGCCAAAGGCTGGAGGAGATCACTGAGACCTGCTTAAACTGTTAAAGTGGTCAGTCACTTACATTAAAATATATATTTTAAGTCTACACTGCTTTGGCTTCTCTTTCCTCTTGTTGGATTTTGTAACATCTTTCTCAGACTGATGAATTCAGTGTCTCAGTGATTGCTCTCTTTGTGATAAAAGACTCTGGTCCAGTCATCCTTTAACCTTCTTTGATAGGCTGCATGGAAAGACTTCCTAAAGCCTTTTATTAAAAAGCCTATTTTCCCATTCTTGTATCATTAGAACACTGTTTCAACAGTTAATTGCAGAGATAGGGACTTTTATTTTTCTAGCCTGTTGAATAGAGTAAGTACTTTGTAGTATCTAATGGGATGAATGACAGAGATAATTTTACTTCAGACAGAAGCATTCTTCTTCCAGGTGTTATTAATCTCCCTTGTATTAGGTATGGAGTCGTTAGCACAGGTAATGTAAAAGCAGAAATTTGATAGAAGGTGCTAATTCTCTGCCAGCATAATGGAAGAACAGCAAAGTGTTCCTCTCCTCAATTAAGCATTGTCTCTGATTTCTATCTTAAATCATTAACCAAAATGGTTCCAGTCTAAAATTTGACTTTAGGCTGCCTTGAAGTGGGGATTTGGGGCTCTTCTGTGCTGGTGTACTGGGGAATTTGAACCACTAACTGCTTCAAAGTCCTTTGAAGAGCCATTGTTACCTTTGCCTGTCTCCCTGCTTGGCTGAGCTGAGCTCTACTGTTATTTACTGAACCTCAGTTGCATAAGTCATTGGAGTTAAATATTCTTTTCTTCTCTGATGCCTTAATCATCTTTCCTGCCTGAAGGTCAGTGCCAACCAGGCCTTTCAATGAAAGCTTTAGGCCTCTGTTACAAAGGCCAGTGCAACAATGAAGTGAATAAAATTGGCAGTTCCTATACTGAACATTAAAACATAAAAGGAAAGGATGTAGGGGTGGCCTGTGCTGTGGAAACAATTTCTGAACAAACATACTAAATGACCAAAACACGTTTAACTTGCAGAAGTGACCGAGGTGAGCTATAGGAAGCAATGTACGATTTCCTTGAGGAAATCCCCTTGAGAGTTTTTTTGTTGGGTTTTGGGTTTTTGCTAGGAGCCTGTGGCCTGGGATGCCTGAGTGGCTGTTTGGACAGCAAACACATCGGCTTTGAGTAGGCATGTGTTTAACTTGGCACACACTTCCCAATATTTGATGTATGTGTGCCAAGCCATTAGGTCTCATGAAGAAGAATCTGTCAGGGTATGGTCTAGCTCCTGGCTACTGCCCCAGACATGAGCAACTCAGTTCACTTTTCTGCTTCTCTTTCCCTGCATTTGCAAAGATGCTTTGGAGGCTCTTTAGGGCAAACCCCATCTTGCTGCCTGGGTAGGTCAGCTGTTGAGTGGGCATCTGACCTTGGTCAGGAATTCTCAGACCTGTGAGAGTGTGCACAGAGGAGTGGATGCATCACATAACTGAACACAATGCTGATTTTCTCTTGTTGTCCTTTAATTGACCACATATCATTCATGAGACACATGATGGTGCATGAGATAAACCTGATGGGAAAAGATGAAGAAGACTTTTTACTATTGCTTGATCTTGGTTTAACCACTTCTTTTGCTTTTATCTTTTGCTGGGTTTTAGCTGCTTCCGTGCCAATGCCTTCTTATCCCAGTTCTGGCTCTGGCAGTTCCTCCAGCAGCTCATCCACTTCCCACCTGACATCACCTCCTGTAAGTACAGCTCAGGGGATGCACTGTTTGTGTTAATGGTCTCCCTGCTTGTGTGTTTGAAATGAGATCTCTACTTTTGCACTCTCCTGGTGCAAATCACTGAAGACTGGTTCTGGCTGGGCTTGGTGCAGTGTTCTTTCCAGTTTAGAGTCTGGATGCTGAAGGTTGGCTTACTCTCCCCAAGACATATTTCAGTGTGCCATTGCCTGTTGGACGAAAAGCCTTTATGAAAGAAGTTGGTATGAACAACACTAGCTTGTCTTGGCAGGGAGAGAAAGCTCCTTGGAACCCAAACTGGTTGTTAATTCAGGGTATAGCTCTGCTTCTTTGGCCGCACCTTCTGTGCGTTCAAGCAAAGTCTCTGCAGCCTGACAGTATATCCACCTCCTTCTGACCAGCATGTCCAGGTACCACAGAGGGGCATTCAGCAAAGCTGTTTGCTCTGACCAGTCCAGTGGCCTCATGAAAGATGATCTGAACTGATGGGTTTTCTCTCTGGTTACCCAAAATGGTAAAAACTTTTCTGGAGGGCAGAATATTTAAGTGACCAGTGAAGTGACATTCCTCCAGCTCAGTGAACTGAAAGGTTGTTTTTGAAGGCTCTTGGTGAAAGCTGCCTTTGACTTTGAACTCAGCAATGTTGGTGGTGTGATTGGTAAGGGGAAAGGAGAAGGATGGGACCTTTTCCTTGCTGGCATGACTGCTTTTTTGCTCTCTTCTCTGAGTTTCCCTGGGCCAAAGTGTCTCAATTTGGTATGGAAAAGGCTGAGGTGCTCATGATGTGAGCTGGACAGAGAAGACAGGTCTGCTCCCCTCTGAATGTTTCATAACTGTGCCTCTGAGAGCCTCCTCCCTGTAGCCTGAAGTAGAGGGTGGTTGGCTGAGGCCCTCCTGGCCATAAGACTCCAGGAATGAGCAGATGGTGTGAAAAGCAGACCCAGTCTCCTGAGCTTTCCTGGTCTGGGAAGCTTAAGGATGGTGCAGAATCACTGCCAGACTGGGAGGGGGTCCCAGTCAGAGGTTTACTGCACCTCTCCTGCTCTGCCTTTGGAGGTTTTGCTGATGGAGGTGTGCTGGCTCAGTCTGGGAAAAATGCCACAGATTGGGTGGAAAAGAGACAACTTTGACAGCTGGAAAATTCCTTCCACCTGTATATACTGTGTGTGCAGAGAGAGGGAGTCCCCACTGGTGCAGCAGGAGAGTCTCTGCAGGGTGAGCAAGGTCTTAATGAGGCCCAAGTGAAAGCTGCTTCAAGTCTTTCTCAGCCTGGAAATGCATTAGGATAAAGATTGTGATCTGCTCTATGGGCAGTTCAGCTGCCTTAAAGCTTTCTTAAACCATCCAGCCTCCTCCATCTGTCTGCAATGTGACGGGATTGTGGAGCTATTCATCATTTAACTGAAGGAGGCAGGAAAATGGGACTTTTTAGGGACTGTCCTGCCTCTGACAGCTGTGAGCTGTTTATCTGCTGAAAGTTTAATCTCTTTTGGGCCTTTCTTTAGCTCCTTAGCAGCAGTACAGCAAAACAGGGTGGTCTTGGAAGTTCAGGAACACTTATCTCCATGTTACCAAGTGCTGCAAAAGCACAAATAGAGACCAGATGGTTCTGTGTTTAAGAACAAAACAGAAAAAACCATAACTCTAAAGAACAATCAAAAGTGTCTCTGAAAACTCTTCTCATGTTCCCAGCCATACTAAAGTGAGGTGGTAGAAAATGCGTGGTTGATCCAGAAAACCTCAGCACAGGGATGCAATACCTCGAGTGAATTTTTCTTATCTGTGGAGCATCAGACACACTGGAAGTATGTTTTGTGTAACAGAAGATGCACTGTTCTGACAGAGACATAAAAGGCTGCTCCTTTTTCAGCAAACTGAACAGCTGCTTCTGGCAAACCATCAGCCCTGGTTTATCAGCAAAATGCTGTTTGTAGCCTCGTACGCTCAGTTTAAAGGATGGAGCAGAATGATGAAGTAGCTGTGCTGAAGCCAGTGTTTGTTTTCTCCTTGAATTAGCAGTCCCTTGGAGAGATGCAGCAGCAGCTGCAGGAGAAGGCTCTGGCATCTCCTACCCAGGATTCTCCCGGGTTTCTGCAAGGATCCAAGGACTCTGCGGGAAGCAGCAGCAAGAATTCCTCCTGTGACACTGATGACTTTGTCATGGTCCCAGCGCAGTTCTCAAGTAAGGTGGTTTCTGAAAATGCAGGTGTTCTGAGCAGAGGGGCATGTGCATGTTAAATATAGATATTGAAAAGTTGAAAGAGTGATTAAACATGTTTTGACTCAATAGTAGGAATGGTTTTGTTTTCAGGCTGGCTGAGACATCTGGCTCCCTGGCTGGTTTCATAGGATATTTTGTAATTACCTTTAAAGACAGGATTTGAGAGTAAAGATTACTTGAGGACCTCAATAAGAGATTGAACCTGGAAATCCAACTGGAAAAGAAGATAAATAGGCTCACAGGGAAAAGTCTCTCTCTTACAGAAGCTTTTACCTTGTTATCCTGTCTTCAGTTTCACTCAGCATCACAGTCCAAGACAGGATTTCAGCCAGCAAGCTGGATTTTACACTTGAAAAAAAATCCTTGAGAAAAACTAAAATATGTTGTTTTTTCTTCAAATACTCTAAATTTCATTTTAGGACCTTTATGTGTTTATACTTTGATAGGACTGGCTTGAAAATACAGATGTCCATAGAACCAGGGGCTCAGTTCAGCCATCTGCCTAAATATGTCCATGCACAAGTCCTTACTTAACAGCAGAAGGAAATTGTTCAACCTTGCCCATGTGTGTGATGCTTTGCTGAGTTGGAACTTGGTGATAGCTGCTGTGATTCCTCCTTTCACAGTTGCACCACTTCTATCAAAGCAGGAATTTGGAGGGGCAGAGTAATCTCTGGAAGATCTCTGCAGTCCTTGTGATAAGGAGGAGCTTGTGTTTTCCCTGGAATCAGTGGTGGGACCAGTACACACTTGCCTGGTGCTGGTCATGTTCCCAGTGTTCAGATGTTTGTTTGCTGTGTATCCAGCTGCCAGCTCATTTGGCTGCCCTGGATTTTTGCCATGGAGGACAGGGATGTTCCAAAGCACTAGGAGTGTCTTGTACCACTTTTACACAGCAGCCAGTGACTTGAACCAAGTGAACATGGACCTCTTGTCAGGTTTTGGTCCCTTTTCAAGAGGGCTTGCTTTCAGCCTAAATTTTCCAAAACTTCAGGGTGTAAGGATCAGCAGCATCCAGCACGAACTTCAGCTTCAGCCCACATGTGGTTTGCAAAACACTGACTTCAGGAACAGCTTAGGAGGGCTTGGAGGAGCAGGAAATTACACACAAAATCTCAACTGCTATGAATGTATAATGATTTTAAAGAAAATTATCTTGAATTAATCTGTTTCTGCACTTCCTTGTCCCTCAGGTGATTTAACTGCTGAGGCTGCAGGAGGGAAACCAATCCAGGACAGCCTGATGTACAGTGGGTAAGACCACCTGAAATTATCCAGCCACTGGAGCCAGCTGGGTGTTTGGGACTGTGGTGTTCTGGTGGATGGGAGGGAAGATGTTCCTGAGTCAGCCTTTTTTTCAGGGATATTTGTCAGCTGCCTGGTTCTGACCAGTTTCAGTTTCATGTGCAGGATGACAGTCCCCAGAGCTCCCACTGATGAGGTGCTGGGCAGACACAGCTCTGCTGCTGTGCTTTGTAGGAGGGAAACAGGGTTGGTTCCCAGGCTCTGACAGCTGAGTTCTTTCTGCTTTCCTCAGGAGTTCCCTGGTGACTTCAGCAGGCTTGGAAAGCCAGGGGAGGACACCATCTCCATCACCCCCATACAGCAGTTCTCCAAGCCCATCTGGGTAAGAAAAACTGTTTGGTGGTGTCTGTGTAAGACAGAATAATTGAACTCTCACTGACTTCCAGGGGGGATTTTATTGCTGTTGGTATGCTGGGCAAGATCCACATCTCTTCTCTTAATTAATGGGTAACAAGAAACACCCAGGAGAAACTCCCCAGCCTTGGGTACTGATCAGTCCCAACTGCTGAGCCTGTCTCTCCCTCTTCTGGCTCTTGAGAGGAGCTAGGAGAGAACACAGGAGAGCTGGAGTTAACTCTATTTCCTGAGAGGGTAGGGATCTGTTCTCAAGCAGAAGGTAAATGTACTCCACTTCCCCTCAGTGCCCAGCCCTCAGAGGTGAGGAAAATTCCAGCTAAAGACCCTTGTTTCTAATTCATGCAGTGAATTAGAGCACAACACTTCATCCAAGGCTGAAGTTCTGATGGACTTGAGTTACTGGACAAGTGTGGGGGAGTGTTGCTTATCTCCCCTTACTCTGTTGAAGGGCAGATGAGGGCCTGCTGAGTTGTTTGTGGTTTGTTGAAAAGCTCCTTGTGCTGTGTCTCTATAAACTAATGCTGATACTGGACCTTGTTTGTTAGTGGGGGATGCAGGAGTAGGAGGAAAATGTGCAAACAGGCGTGGTCATGGGTTTCATTCCAACTAAACCAGTTGCTCTAAACTCTGTTTTGGCCTTTAGGGGTGTTGTAGGTGACAGCTTCCCACACATAACAGCACCAGCTGCCCAGTAGGGCCAGACACTTTTGTGTTTTGAAGGTGTTAATGGTCTGTGGAAGGTGATCCCTTGATTCTGGGCCCTGAAGCTTTAGAGTACACTGCTGGTGTTGCTTCCCATCTTGTTCTTGCCTGCTGGGGAAGCAGGACAGTTTTCCTCTTCTGTTCTGTCAATATGGCACCTGTCAGGGAAGGACGGTTTAAGGGGATTTCACACTGGGAGATGGATGACCCTAAAACCTTTTTTAAGAAGAAAATATCGTCCCAGGCTGTGTGTTGAACACATTTGTCACATGAACAGAGCCCAGAAAATGACAAAACATAGCCTCAAAGCATACAAATTTAACAGAGAATAATATAGCTCAGAGCCTCGCTGACGTGATCAGATTAATTGGCAAGCGTGTACCACAGTGTGGAGTTTAATTGCATGAGGCTTCTTATGCCATCTCCTGCTAAGCTTTTTAACAGCTTATTCCTTAACTGATTCCTTTGCATTCTGGAGATCAGTCTCTGTTAAAGGATTTGGCCTTGCTTCTGGGCAGCAGCAAGGAGAAATTCATGGAATTTGACCATGAATGCTGCCCACTTCTCACTGCTCCCCAAACTGGCCTCATCATTTTCTAGTGGATCCCAGGGTGGCCAGTCAATGCCAGAGGCTTTGATCTAAACAGGTTTCCACTCTCACTGTCTTTCTTACTCATTCCCAGCAGCTTCTGTGGAGCAGATGCCAAACCCTCTAGTGCTACTTCCCACTTTTCTGTCTGCCTTGAAGTAACACTGAAAAGCTCATTTTTGTGCTGTTCGGGATGGGGGGTAAGACATCAGTAATGAAAGACTGGAGCAGTCCCTCTGAGTCCAGAGGATAAAGCTTGCTCTTTGCTCTGTCCCCTCACAGTGCTCAGAACCAGGTGTGCCCTCACTGGGTCTCAGTGCCCTTCCCTGTAGATGGCACAGGGCCTGTTGGTCCAGCACTTGACTCCAGTGGTGCAGAGGACTCCTGGTTTTCCCTCTGCCTGCTCACTTGGAAGCAGCAGCTCTCCCTTCCATGTGTGGCTCCAGGCTAGCAAGCAATGCTGGCTGCAGTCCAACTGGGACAGAAAGCAAGGGCTGTTTCAGAGTGGCCAGCAGTGGGTTTTCCACAGGATGTCATGGTACACTTTAGGACAACTCTCCTTGCTCTTAATTAAGAGATGAAGAACTGGGCAGAATTAAAACATGCCAGTCGTTCATCCTTTTTTAAATTCATTTTTTTAAAAAACACTTCCTTGAAGATGCTTAGTAAGTCTAATGAAAGGTAATTTCTTGAATGTACCCCACAGCACTAGATTTAATATCATTTTCAAAGAGCTTTCAGTTACTGCCAAGTAGTTAAACTCTCTGCCCCAGCTTTATCTCTTGGATTTTGCCAGTTTAGGGTCAATTGCATTCTTCAGGGCTTGAGGCCAGTTAGCAGGTTTAGTGTACATCACCTCATTTGGATAATTTCCTTTGCAACTTGCGCCGTGTGAAGGAAATAAGGACTTGGTATAACTCTGGAGGAGAGGGAGGATCTTTTTTTTACCCAAGAACTTCTTTTCTGATAAATAATTTTGACCAGATAGAAAAGATAGCATTTGAAATGTATGTTCAAAGTGAGTACAAGGTTTCACATGAACCTTCAGATTTCTTGCTAAAGCATTGTTTTGTTTATGTCTATCACAACACCGTGTTTTATACTCATGGAAGGCAGATACATCAAAGCCTCACCTTTTTCCTGAGCCACTGGAAACCTTGAATGCCTTTATTTTATTGTGTGTCAGTGAAGAATCAAGGCATTCATGCTGCCTTTTGGAGACAAAAAGGAAATTAAGAATCTCTTTTCTTGGTGGAAGAAATAAGAACACACAAGGAAGAATATATGGAACTTTAAAAAGTTGAGAGAGGAATGAAAAGATCAAAATCATTGGATCATTCAGCCTTGATGAAAGATCTCTTCCAGTTCTTTGGCTCTCCTGTGCTGGAGGAGTGTCTTCCCATGCATTTTGAGGAGATCTGCAGACACTTTACTGCAGATCAGCTTTGCTCAGTGCTGTCACCATAAACCACAGAACGCTATGAGGTTCCTCAAAACAGAAATTCTGGTAATGGGATGCTTTGAACTGCCAAATAAGTCACAAACTCTCCTTTCTTCCCCTGAGTACAGGTGTGTTCTTGCTGAATTAAATATATCCTTTCATGTCATGTAAAATATTTCCATTCCAAGTGCTAGACCCCAAGGAGTGATGCTTCCAGCTTGTCACGGGCAGACCCAGGTGTGTGTCCTCACTTGACAACGAGGGAGACTGCAGAAGCCTTCATTACCAATAAGATCTTCCTGTAATTGTTCAACATCTCTGCAATTGGTGTTGGCAGTTGTAAATAGCATTGCCATGGCAATTAATCCTAGAATTCTGGGGCCTTTGGGAAAAGACTTGAGGCAGCTACTTAGTTAAATGTGGTATTTGCATGGGTTTTGTACAGCGTGGTGGACAGGCCAAGAGTCACCTGGGGGAGCAGGTATCAGAGATGAGCCAATTCACCTGCTTGGATGGAAGGAGCCTGAAATTTGCAGAATGGACTTGTCCCATTCTGTGTGCTTGGTATTGTTCTATTTTGTCCTTGATGGTTATATAGATACCATCTTCTGTCCCTCAAATTTATTTTCTCCTCAGTTGCCTTCTCCACCCTGTAGTACCTTGCCAGTTCTCTGATCTACTCCACTACATTCCCCTGGTGGTGTGAGACTTCCACAGAGATGCTGTGGCTGCAGCAGTGCCTGTGCATGAGTCAGTCACAAGTAGCTCTTGTCAGCAAAGTCTGTGCTGGTGTCCTTTGGGAGCCACACATGTTTAGCCCCGCTCAGTGCTGTCTGCTTGGCTGTGGATTTGGGCTGTTGGAAACTGGGCCAGCCATGGCCTGAAATAGCAGGGCTCTGGTTTTCCTGGAGGGCGTGGTGTGCTTGGGTGTAGGTTTTAGCATCAGGCTGTGGGTGGGAATGGTGCTGGAGGAAAGGTGCCTGTTTTCAGGAGATGTGTGGTGCCACTTCCCTTTGATATGACTTTGAACCACCTCCCAGTGCAATCCCACAGCCCCAGAGCAGCCCAGGGGATGCTCCCTGCGTGCAGTCGCTTCATGAAGATAAAATCTCCAATTACCTGCTTGAAGGCCCAGCCCTTACAGGAGGTTGTCTCTTTGTGTCTCCTCTCCACAGCCGGCCAGGGCAGTTTTCCAGCAGCAAGTACGGACACTCCGTGCCCATCCCAGTCCCCACTCAAATCCACAACTACCGTCGGATCGAGCAGAACCTGCAGTCTCCCAATCCATACTCCTCTCCCCGGTAAGTGCTGGGGCTGGCACCAGGGGGTTTGTAAACAAGCTGCTTTACACTTTCCTTTTGTACCTCTGTAAGTTTCCCTGTGTGTTGGGCTCTCCCCCTCGCTGTAGGGAGCCAGTGTGGTGTGTTTTGGGGTGTTTATGTGTTGGTGTTGAGATTTATTTGTTAGCACTGTAAATTTTGCCTGTATGCTTTTATGTAAGAGAGCTCCTGTCAGCTCAGAGTGAAGACTGAGCCACTTTGAGGCTGACAGCTTTTCCCATGCCAGCTATGGATGGATTGGGTGTCCAAGTGTCCAGGCAGAGAGAACCATCCATCTGGCAGATGCCTTTATAAAAGGAAAATTTGAGATAAACAACTAAAATGGATGGGGCTACAGAACCTACCTGACTTTACCTTAATTGGTTCCTGTAGACAGTCATGCCATAGATGATGCGTTGTGCACGAGTTGCATATTAATGTGGTTATGCAGCCAGGACTGAGTAAACCATGAGCAATTTATGCCCATGAGGCAGAGTATGTTTTTTGAAGGCTGTCAGGAAGACCCTGACGCCAAGTGTGCAGCAGACAGCTGACCTTCTGAGTTCAGAGGTAATGCCTGGTTCATCCAAGACATGTAGGGCTTCCATCTCTTCTCACATGTGATTGCTGGTTGGCAGCAGCAGCCCAGGGCACAGACTGAGGGGAAGGAGACCAGGACAGGACTTTAAGGAGCTTTACAAGAGGGGCACTCAAATAGAAGTGTCTAAGAGGTGTCATGTCTTTTCTAGGATGAGTTGTGTTGGTATCTGGATTAGTTCAAGTTTAGATTTTGAAAGTAGGGTAATACCTACATCAGCCTAAGTTTGGGCTTCAGCCAGCCTAATTCAGGATGAAGCTTATTTGAAGTGGACCCAGGAGTAGAGGTGTGATATGCTGATAATGATCAGGGATAGGGACTAGCAAAAGGCTTGGTCTGTGCCACTGTAACTTTAATACTGTTTTATGTTAACCTTTTCGAGTGTGTGGCAGGTTTTGTGGTAAACTCTGTCCTGTTTCCTACGTGCCTTGTGTTTTTGACAGCAAAACTTGTGGACACTGTTGGTTTTGGACCTCACAAGAGTCCTGGTTATCACTGAGGCATAAAGAGAGAGC
Organism: Pycnonotus jocosus; assembly: GCA_013400435.1. NCBI lineage: Eukaryota > Metazoa > Chordata > Aves > Passeriformes > Pycnonotidae > Pycnonotus > Pycnonotus jocosus. The sequence continues at coordinate 104,025 of VWYP01022827.1, forward strand.
TCTGGAGAAGGTGCTGTGCCAACCCCAGACCTGCTGATGGGCTGCTGAGTTGAGGCTCACAGCCCACAGCTACAGTCAGGGAGCAAACTGCAGTGTTTAGTCACCTCTGTGTGATGCTGAGGTTGGCATGTCCCTGCACAGGAACTCGAGGAATGGGCCCAATCAGGGTGACTCACAGGCTGCTTTTAGCATCTTCTCAGCATCTCTGGCGTCATGTTTTTCCTGCCCCAGGAAGCCATACTTATCTCTGGCCATCACTTCCTCTAATCAGCAGGTTCAGGAGACACCCTTCAGGAATGGCAGGAGAAAACTCCACCAGGCATTTAGTGTGTGATTCCACTTTTCCATTGGGTGTATCAAACAGGCCATTGCTGCTGAGTGCTGAGTCATGTTTGCTGAGTCATTTGATTGCAGACCTTGACGTACACTCTGGTGTCTGAGAAATGTCCCCCTGTCACCTGACTGGCTGCTGTGTGCCCGTGTAAGGTGGTGTGGTTGTGGACAGATGTGTGGCTTGGTGAGGTGCTAATTAGATGAATGTACCTCTGGCCACATCACCTGTCCTGCTCTGCTGGCTTACCCCGGGTCTCCTAGGGTGGCATTTGACATTCCACATCTTCCAGCAGCAGCAGTCACCTGGTGCTTTTCTTCTCCAAGTTCCTGATAGATAAAATTCAGCTTTCTGCATGGCTCCTGGTCTGGAGAATTAAAAATATGGCAGGGCAATACCTTCTGCCACTGAATATCTGAGTATATTCTCACCTTTCTCTTTGGAAATTCATTTTGCTTCAGGGCCAGGCACTTGATGAACATTAGCCTCTGAATCTGGAGCAACCTGAAGAGAAGTGATTTTTAGGTTAAAATTTTCAAGTATTTCCTTTTTTCCAAGCATGTGATTATAGCATGGATTTACTTGGCTGCAGAATGTGGTAACACACTGAATAGGGGCAGGGAGGTTGGCAGATCAACTATCTCAACTACTGAAATAGATTTATTTTTTAAAATGTATTTATTTTTCTGAAATGTGGCATGAAGTGAAATATACACCTAGAAGTGTGGTTGAGTAGATTTACTGACAGTTCATCAGGATGATTCTGCCATTCCTGGTGCTGCTGAAACCCACATCCTTTGTTCCTTCTGTTCAGATACATGAGGACACCTAAATGCAGCATACCTGGCAGAGTAGGCAGGATACCTTAGTGACAGCATCTTTCAGTGGCTCAAGTATGGAAGGTTTTTTATCAGCAGTCATTGATTCTGTCCAGAAAAACACCTACTGGTTGAGACTAATGTTCTTGTAACAAGAGAAAATATGTTTCCAAATTGAGAGTAGAACGAAGGACTCGATGAAAAGAACTGTGTTCTCATAGAGAGGAGTGCAATGGGAATCTTGGTAAAGGAGCCTGCAGAGGCAGAATGGCATTGCAATTTAGGTTGTGTGTTCTTAATGATGGGGAAAAGATTAACATATTGAGAAATAATTAATTAATGTGCAATAACCCCATCTCTCTCCAGACTGATGGTGTGGATGTACTCACTTTCCCACTAGTTTCCTCTTCTGTTTCATTTTAGCACTAGCTAATACTCAAAGTTTCTGCATGTGTGGGTTTTACAAATTAATTTTAACTCCCTAAGTTGAGTTCTCACAAGGAGTTGAAGGCGTTTAGGCAAGCAGTTCTGACTGTCCAGCCCAAAAACCCAAATTCCCCTGGGTAGTTGTGAAGTGTTTCAGATCTGACAGCCACACACTGTTGTGTTTTGCTCTGTAGCTCCTGATTTGAGTCCAAGCTGTGTTGCAGAGCAGTGCATTGGCACACTTTACCTTGGCATTGAGCACAGAGCTTTCTGCCTAAAGGCTGCTCTGACTGAAGGGCAAGTGGCTCAGCACAGGAGGCACATTCAAATAAAGCCCTCTCAGAGACACTGCCTACAATAAACATCTTGGACATGGCAGGATAGGAAACTCTTGTCTTGTTCAGGATTGATGTAGATACCTGCAAGCATCTGAGGTGTGTCTGAAAAATGACTGTCCTGTTTACAGCTAAGCTAACCTCGATTGTTCTTTTCATTTATTTGAATTGAAACTCTTGAGAACGAGGCTTATCATCTTAATCTGTTTTGGTGTAGTCCTAGAACAGTGGGATTTTGATCCAGGATAAACAATCATGAAGTTCTGCTTTTGTGGGAGTAACTGTGTGTGTGTTGGGTGATGCTGTTCTCCTTCCTCTCTTGTACTGGCCTCTGGAGTAACCTGTGTGCTGCTCTTGTTTCCTCTAAGGTCTGCTACGGTCCGGAGGTCCAGCAGTACAAGTCCTCTTGGTTTTCCCAAAACTGGTGCTTCCCCTCCTTATCCTGGAGAGCATGGATCCGTGCCCAGCACTAAAAAGCTCTCCTTTGGTGGTGCCAAGCCGTTTATGCCATCACCACAAGGTAAGATATCAGCTGGCACGTTGCTGTCCTGATAAAATCATTTGCCTCTTTCCTGTAAAGAATGGGGTTTTGACCAGCTGTAGCTGCCAGGTAGTAGAGTTCAGATTGTTGTGTTCCCCTGTGGTTCTTCTCCACAGATTATTTGACAAGTGTTTTGACCTCAGTAAAATGGAGAGAAAAATACCTGTTAGCACCAGGAGAGGCAAGCTTTGCTTTGGTGCCTGCATCAAACATTTTGCTGCCCTCAGAAGAGGGCATCTGTAAGTGCAAAGTATCTTTTTACTGGCTTGGGTTGGGGTGAAAACAAATGTAAGCCAATTATTGTCAAAGCAAATTTCTGACCAGCTTTGGAAGGGCTTGAACTTCCAGACTGAAAAGTTTTGACTAAATATATGGTAGCCTGATCTAGATGCTAACAAGCAGATCAAGTGGAAAGGGACAAGAGAAACCCCAATGTGCAATGGATGCAATTTGTTGTTTTCTATAAAAGGACAGGCTGATATAACTCCCTATCCCTGGTGTTTCTGATGCTGTATTTATTAGTCTTTGCTGATGGGGAAATACAGAATATTCATATTCTATTCCTCTGAACTAATATCACTGCAAAGTCAGACTAAAACTTGCTAAACTAATACCAGGCAGATTGTTTTTTACCTCCTTTTACAAGAGTTGAGGATCTTCTCACCTCACAGCTAGGGCTGAGAAGATGGAAGAGATAGCTGGCATCTCTCTGTAAACAGGTGGTGCATAGTGCTGTTCTTGCCTATGAAAACTTAATACTGAATTAACTCTTCTTTATTTCATTGCCTCACAGTTGGAACAATCCCAGAGCAGCCCAGCCAGACTGTTATCCCATCTTCTCTTGGAGCAGAAGTGAGAAGCCGTGTTCCTGCTGCCAGTGCGTTGGTCCTTGGGTTCCTTCGTTATTCCTGTGGATAAAGACAGAACTGTAGTCTCAGGGCATTCTAGGTTGGGTTGGTTGCTTCAGCAGCTTCTCTGGATGTTTGGCCAGCCAGGATCTCTGTGTGCTGGTGGGAGTTGATCCATTCCCATCCTGTCAGCCAGCATCTTCCAGTGCTGACAGACCCTGTGTCCCAAAAATACAATTTTGGGACTTGGAAGCCAATGGATTGAGTGAAGGAAAGGCAACTCAAACCCTCTAACACCCCCTTTGCCAGGATGCCTGCTTAATGTGTAGTTCCCTTGCTGCTGAGTTCTGACAGTCAGGGTCTCTGTCTCTGAATGGGTGGCAATGAAAGAGAGAAACTGCACTTTTATTTCCATGTTATCCCTATCTCATCCTCCCACAGACTCAAAACATGACCAGGCCTGGCAGTGCTGTGGCTCTGCTCAGTACCATGCTTAGCCATAGAAGGTTTGGATCTGGAGCTGTTTGAGCTGCAGGGATCAGGCTCCTGGGATCAGGCTGTCTTGGGGTGTTAGAAGCAGGCAGTGATGTGGTTTATCACTCTGTGCCCTCCAGGTTCCTTGACGCCTGAACAGTCTCCTCGAGGAATGGGCTCCCGGCTCCACAGTGCTCCCAACCTGTCGGATTTGCATTCCTGCAGGCAGAAGATAACCAAGCAGCACTCTGATCCTCTTGTTGCTCACTTTGGTCATACCCCAGTGAGCCAGCCTCTGCAGATTCACGGCTTGCAGCACTGCCGGCAGCTCCGATCCTCACCAAAGCTCTCCGAGTTCATGCAGAGAAGCCCTTTGCCAACCATAATGGGCTCCCCTACAAAGGTATGCCCAGGAGTCTGCTTTTGGGCCTCTCACAGCTTGATCTTCTGGGTGATTAGGGGATGAGCTGCTGCAGGAGCAGATAACTCTGACCTGGATTTATCAGCATTTGCTCCTGTGCTGTGAGGGCTATGCAGTGATCTGTGTGAGATGGGGTGGTGTCCTGCTTTTGTGGGCAGCTCTGCCCTGGCAGCAGCACTCAGGAGCTGAGCACAGCCTGGCTTGGGAGCAGGCAGGGGAAGGGTTAGGATTAGGGTTAGGGGAGGGAGCTGCCCCAATGGCCGGAGTCTGGCCCCTGGGGACACACACGGTGACCCAGCTGTGACACAAGCGTGTGTCCAGCAGGAATCCCCAGCAGAGGCAGCAGCCTTTGACAGCCCTGTGCCTCGTGGGGAGTGGGCACTCTGACAGCATTTCCTCTGCTTACAGAATTCTCAGCAGTTTGTTGTCCTTTCATTTTAGACTTTTGAGGATTAGGGACAAATAATTGTTCAGGGTGGGATTTCTACTCTTATTTCAGGCAGGTTGTTAAACAGTTTAATTTTGATAAATGGGGACCAAGAGGAACGTTTCTCCTTCATTTTAAATGCAGATCTCTGTTCTTTCTATTCTTCTTAGGCTGTGTCCCCATTTGAGTTTCCCAAAACCCCGAGTTCCCAGAATCTCCTCACCCTGTTGGCCCATCAGGGGGTCATGATGACTCCAACACGGAACAAGACCTTGCCAGATCTGAAGGAGATGGGTCATTTCCACTGCCAACAAACTGGGTTGGGATTGAGGCCTGTGGAAGAGATCAAGGGCAGGTGAGCCTGCAGTCTGCTTCATACAGTGGTGCTTCACTCCTCAATACAGGACAGATGGAGCAAATTTCAAACCCCAGCTGATGCTGAAGTTGTAGTGAGGCATCTGTAAACATTGTGTAGTTATCTGCTAGCACCTTTGTATTGCAAACTGGTATGGTGCAGATTTTAAAAGTCTTCCTCTAAAGGGACAGGCCATGGTCTGTATTTTTTAAAAAGGAAGATTGTCTGCAGCTTCACACCATGTTTAGTGTGCAGAGTTTCAAGTGGGGATGCAGGACTTTGTTACCAGACAAAGCAATTGCTCAGATGCTTGGCTTGCCCTCTGTGGGGCCTGTCATGGAGGAGAAGCTGTTCTGGGTGTTCCTCCAACATCAAACAATAGCACAGGTCTTCAGAAGAGAGATCTGTTGGAAAGCCACGTGCTGGCTGTCATCTATCATGAGCACTGCAGGACAGAAAGTCACTCAGGTGTTGCTATAAAGTTTTTCTTCAGTGCCTCTCTGCACACTGCAGCTTTCCCCAGTGTATTGGAGGAGTCCTCTGATATTAATTTTCATTCCTTTCAACAGAAATAATTTGTATTGTATTAATGTAGTGAGGACTTGCATTACTGCAGTTAGTCATGATAGTTTTGTGCTTTCTACAAGTAGCAGGAAGTGCTTCAGATGCTCTGTTGAAAGAAAGGGTTTTTTTCAGCTCCAGACTGTTTACTGTGTAGTGTTAAGTGGCTGTGGAGTATCACAAAGAAGTGAAGTTAGCTGACACCTTGCACCTGTTGGCTTTCAGCATCATGTTGTATGTACTCTTTTTAGATCTCTGAGCACAGGCAGACTCACTGACCTGCTTCTGAAGGCAGCCTTTGGGGCACAGATCTCTGAAGCTGGCAGCAGCGACAGCCTGAACAATGAGAAGCCAATGGAAATTGCAGGTAGGTGGGGAGACCAGGCAGATCTGGCAGGATGTGCTTGGCTGGGGCTTGCCTACACCCTCCTGCAAATGGGAGGCTGCTTTGCTGGTGGCTCTTGGCACAGGAAGTGAGTGCCGTGTGTGAGGAGTGCCGTGGTGTTGGCTTTCCCCTGCTCTGTGGGCTGCGTGTGCTGTGGAACTGCTGGATAGTGGTGTGATTTTTGTAGGCAGGGCTTCCTCTTTTGGCCCCTTCTGAGTGTGATAACCTGTGGAAGCGGTGGCTTGGTGCCAGGCAGCTCGTGTGTGAGTGGCTCTGCAGGGGTGGGTGTTCTGGGCATGCAGGCCAGGCAGCAAGGAGGGACAGCAGCTGCAGCAGTGGCTGGCGCCGCCCGGGCTCTGTCCCGTGGCCTGTGGTGCTGGGGATGCCTCCGTGGCCTGTGCTGGTACCCAGTGTGTCCCGGGAGAGGCTGCAGGAGCACACCCGCCGGGAAAGGCCCCCGTGCTCTGAGTGACCTTCCTGTAATGCTGGTCTGCACCTTTCAACTGTCTCCCCAGCTCCCTCAGGTGCTTACGGAGGGACCCTGCACTCTGGTGCCCGGGCTGGGGGCTCTGCCAGCCCATCCCCAGTGATTTTTACTGTTGGATCCCCTCCCAGTGGAACAACCCCCCCACAGACCACGAGGACCAGGATGTTTTCAGGTAAAGGGCCGATACCTACCTGCCTGTTCCAGTGGGAATGCCTGGGGGCAGAGAGATGTGTTGCATTCCTTGCTGCAGGGCACTGGTGATGGCAGAAGGCTGCTCAGAGCAATCTGTAGAGCTCAGCTGGTCTCAGCACCTTTGAGGTTCTCGTGCTGGCTCCTGCCAACCCCAGATGTTGCTGCTGTTTGCACTGGCATTAGTGCTAGAGAGTGGTTTTCCAGTATTGTAAGAGACAGGCAAACTTTGACTTTATTGCTTTCTGCTTCAGGAATAGTGCTGCAGCTGTTTCACAGAACCACTGTTGCTGAGAGGTCAACAAATGTAAAGATTGTGTTGTGTTCTGATTGTTCTTCCCATGGGTTTTGGATGAGCTATAAAAGATGTGTGACTATCTGTGCCCAGCAATTTCAGTGCACAGGGACTGTTGGGAAAGGGCCAGGAGGGCTCTGTGTGCAAAACTATTTGAGGTGTTACTTATGCTCTGAGCTGCTTAGGTAGGAGATGGGGAAATGCACTCCTGCTTGACAGATACTCCTTGTAAGACACCAGTGCTCTGGCCCTGTCAGCCAGCACTTGAGGCTGTGGTAATTGGCCCTTTTGGGATAGAGTGTCTGGGAGTTGGAGTCTGTGTTCAGTTTAAGGAAATATTCGGACATGTTTTGATTTGCATATTTTGCTTGTTTGTTTTTTTTTTGTCTTGGCTGTTCCACATCTGAATGTACTTGACTGTTGTTCTCAATTACTGCAGGGAAAATTTGGATGTGACCATGAATAAGCTGCTTGACTGGGGTGGGAGTACATGTGGGCTTGGTTCCTGTGTATAACTTGCATTTCCATCCTAACTAAAACCACTCATGTCTGTGATTGCCTGGCAGATTGGAGCCACTATTCTTTCTTTGTCTCGTTTACTTGGAGGGTGAGCTTTAAGACTATTAAACAAAACTGTATGAGGAGCCTGTAGCACAGTGGGGTTACTGTCCTGGCTACAGCCTCCAGCTACTACTGCAATGTGATGGATAGAGGATTCAGACTTCCTGTGTTGCTTTTCAGGGATAATAGCAATCTGGAAGCAGATCCAAGCACCAGATTTTAGCAGGTTGATACTCAGGTGCTCAAGGGTCTGCCCAATAGTCAGGATTTCAGATGGGAAGCCTGGAACAGGAGGCTGTTGAAAGTGAACCTGCAGCACACACAGAGTGTTAGGTCAGGGTGACCAAAGCAATGCTGCAGGACAAGCTTTGTTTATTAGGCCTCTGCAGGAACTACTCATATTATAGTTAATGCACAAAGTTAATGGTGGAAAGGGGAGACCTGCAAGCTGAAACTTTTCACCCCAAGTGCTTGGACAAGCCATGAGTAAGGACGTAACTAAAGGCAGAGCTTTTCTGTGAGTCATCCTAACAATTTCTGCAAACAGCCTCTTGGAATTACAGGGCATCCAGAATGTGATGTTGTAGGTCCTCTCTTCTCCTGTCTCTGAGAGAACTGGAAATACTCTGCCTGTCTTTGATGATCCACTTAGCTTTGAAGCATTGCTGCCAACATGGAGAGAGCTTTTGGGAGGAAAAGAGGAGGTGCCTCTCTGCAGATCAGTTGTGCATTATTATATTGCTGAACCTTCTGAAGGCAGAGTAGGGCAGTAAATTAAACTTGTGGTTGGAAGAGAAGCATCTTCCTCCTAAGGACCAGTGAGAGTGGAGAATACCACCTGGGTAGAATTAGCAGAGTGTTGGAGCTGTATTGGCGTCCTCCATCAGATAGAATGTTTCCCTCTGTGGCAGTATGCCACAGGTAGGAACGCCTCTGGAAGGGGTGAATGTATTGAGAATACTGTGAGATAAAATCTCCTTTGTGCTCCTAGGGTGGATTCAGTGGTCAAGAAGGGGGAAAGCTGATGGTGAGGGAATTGTCTGATGGACACCATACCTACAGGGTCTCCAGCATACTGGAGTTAGGGTCTTGACTCAGCTGGTCACTCATTCTCTGCCCAGCCTCTTTATAAGTAAGAGGGGAAAGCAAAAGTACAGGGCATTTAATGGGAAACTCTCCTGCCTTGCACACAGGGTGTTCTAGAACCATCACTTTACCAGAGTGCTCATTCAGTGACAGCAAGAGCAAAAAGGCAGGGAGCCAGGGTTCAAACTGTGCTGCTCCATGGTGGGGAGGTTGGCTATGACAGTGTATGATAAAGATCAGTCCAAGATATTGTGGCAGGATTCAGAAAGGGTTTAGCCAAAAAAAGGGGAAAATTTCTTCTGAATTGTCTCCATAAATGATTGTTGTGCTGGAAGGTGCTTTAAATCTGCCTGAGCTTGTAAGCTGAGTCACTAAGGAGCTAATGGTTATGGGGAGTGGTTGTTCTGCATCCAGAGTCCTTGCATTTTCCTCCTAAGTACCTCTTGCTGGCTCCTGTCAGATCCAGGATCCTGAATCCTACAGAATTCTCTCTCCTGAGTGGTAAATGTCTACCTAGTCTGTTATCAATACCTCCAGTTAATTCCTTTCTCTGTTTTTCTTCACAGTGGGGTCTTCCAGCTCTCTCAGTTCTGGAGGCTCCTTCAGTGGGAGGCACTTGGCAGTGGGAGCTGCTGGGGAGGCTCTGGAGGGCCCCTCGAGTCTCCGGTACGCTTTTGCTGATCCCATCACTGCCAACCTGGAAGGTGCTGTGACGTTTGAGGCACCAGAGCTGCCCGAAGAGACTCTCATGGAGGTGGGTATATCCCAGGAGCAAAGGACAGGGGAATAAAAGTAAAGCAAATCCAGACAACTCCATGCTTTGCTTCCAAAGGTGGAGCAAACAAGACAGCAAGTTCCAAGAGAGCAAGGCCAGTGAAGTGTTCAGAAAGCCCAGGCCATATTTAGCACCAAGCCCTTTAGTCCATGTAACAGCCCATGACTGGGGTTAAAACTCCCCATTTCCAAAGCTGAAATTGCAGGTTGGAAGATCAGTTATCCAATGCTTTCTGTATTAAGGGCCTCTGAAGCAAACCTGCCTGCTTTGGGCCTCTCCTTTTTAAAAAGGCTCACATTAGTACTGGCTGACCTGAGAATGTGAGTAGCTCAGTGTGTCAGGTGCCTGCCTGGTGCACTTGGAGTCAGCAGTGATATGGTCTCTGCTGAAAGGATCTGAAAACAAACTAAACCTGACACTTCTGTTCCTGCTGGGGGCAGAGGGGACACCGTGTTCTGTACCAGAAGAGCTGAACCAGATTGTGGAGCTGAAAGGATGCCAGGCTCCCCTTCTCTGCAGGCTGAAGCACAGCAAATGCTGTTATAGCTGAGATATATTTGAATGTAGGTCAGGCTGCCCATTTGCAGTGGAGGTGGGAGGAAGATTCAGTCACACTTTTGGCTCTGTTTGTGATACCACCTTGAGCTGTCTGGGACTGGAGAAGGCTCTTTGTGTCTGACACTTGCTGGTGTTGCTGAAAACCCCAAGATACCAAGAGAGATACACACACATTGTTTTAAGGATGTGGGTTTGCTCTTCTACTTCCGATTTTGTTGAGCTCATTTTTTCTGTCAGTTCTGCATTGGATTGCATTTGTTGGCTTCATTACCTGTAAAGCCACGGGACAATGGCTTCCAGCAATGATGTGATCACAATAGCAGTCAGTTTAACTGAGCATCCTACCTGTGTGAGGTGACAGAAGTTTGGGGCCTTGCCAGCTGCCACCAGTTCAGATGCTGGTCTGAAGACAAGTGTCCTGAGGAAGTATCAGTTGATCTTGGAATAACACTCAGCTTCTCTGGCTGTAATGAGTCATTTGGCTTCAATTGTTGTTTCTGCTGAGCACATTAATCCTTTTGCATGTCACAAAACCTTTAAAGCAGATTTCAAGACCCTTTTGTGCTCTGTGGAGTTGGCCAGAATGCAAACCTGGCAGGTTTTCTGATTTCTGCTCATCTTTCAGGGCACTGAAGTCTTACTGTTTAAGTGCCCTTGTTTATCTTGAGCAGCACTGTTGCATTTGGATGGGTGGTTCTTCTGTCTTTTGTGAAAGTTTCTTTAGGTGCAGACAAGGCATACTGGAGGCTGGGGTTTAGTTTCTTTTGCAGTGCTCTAAAAACACAATACAGAGATGGCTACAGAATACTTGTGATGGCAAATGAGGCCATAAATGCCAGCACAGTTAACAGAAGCTGACTGTAGGCAGAGGAAGGACTGTCTGTGGGTTAGAGATAAGAGGCTGAGACCTGCAAGATCTCAGCAGTTTCCTGTTCTGCCACAAACTTCTTGTATGACTTGATAATTACTTAATCTCCAAGTTCCTCCTCTGCTTTTAAAGAAAATTGAGGAAGATGGAGATAACACCTTCCTCGCCATACTGGACTGTCCAGGTAGCAAGGTAGTGGGAGGAAGAGATTCATGTTCCAGATAGTTAAAGCTGCCTGAGCAGCCAAGTGCCTGAGCCTGTGAAGGAAAGAAAGAAGCTCTCAGATCTTTAGCATGGAGGTTTTCTGGTAAATTTGTGTAGGAAATATCCTTACCCCCTTTGAGAGAACTGAGCCAGTGAGTCCTTGAAGACCAGGTTACCCACTTCTCAACAGAGAGGACAAACAATGAAGCTGGCATCTGACCCAGGCAGCAATTCACTTTGCAGACCCACAGGCATTCAGTTTTTTCCACAAATACTAACTTCCCAGAACTGGTTGCAGTGACTTAAGCAATGCAGCTTCCCAGAAATGGGATAATCCCCTTTGATCTGTAATAGCAGAGAAAAAACTACTCTGAAATGACCACAGCACTTGGTGTGAGCACTTCCCTCACCAGCTGGGCAGGAATTGCAGATAAAAGTTTGTTCTTGCTGTCTCCTCAAAGAACCTCACCCAAGGCTCACTGCACTGGGCTGGGAGCGGATGAAGGCTGGGAATGTAGGGTGGGAGACACTTTGTTGGCAGATTTTTGTGGTGTAGGAGGTTTTCACTCTCATGAAATCCACATGGGCATTGCTGTAGTGGGAGCAAGAGCTGGGCTTATGATGCAGATGGTCTCTCCCCATTCCTGGCTGACTTCTGAAAGAATCCCACAGAGCTGGGATGCTCCTTGGGAAGGAAGCTGGTAATGTTAGAATAAGTCTCACCAGCTTCTCCAGGGAGCTGTCTAGAAATTTCTGGTCAGGGGCTGTTTTTTGCTGCTGTTACTGTGGAAGAGGAACCGGTGCAGGCTCCAGGCTGAATTTGGCCCAAAGCAGAGGTGTAAGGGGGTCTGGGGGTGAGGTGTTGTTTCTGTGAGCTGGAGTGGGTTGCTGGCACAGCTCAGGTGAGAGCAGCTTTCCCTGTAACCTCCCCTTTGGCATCCCTTCAACAGCAAGAGCACACGGACATCCTGCGCAGCCTGCGCTTCACGCTGGCCTTCGTGCACTACGTGATGGAGATCGCTGCTCTGAAGGGCAGCTCCAGTGACATGAGCAGCTCGGTGACATCCGAGTACCAGCTCCAGGAGAGCGTGGTGGCCGACCAGATCAGCCTCCTGAGCAAGGAGTGGAGGTAAGGATGGGCAGAGCTGCCCAGCTCCCAGGGACTAGCTCTCTCCCACTCCACACATCCTTATGTACCCACAGTCCTTGGGGACACGGAGCTGCTGTCACACTGATCTGTCTGCTTTCTTTGCAGCTATGCAGAACAGCTCGTGCTGTACCTGAAGGTGGCAGAACTTCTGTCCTCGGGGCTGCAGATGGCCATAGAGCAGATCAAAGCTGGCAAGCTGTGCCTCTCCTCCACTGTCAAGCAAGGTAAGGGGCTGCTGCACTCATGGGGGAAAGGGCTCACCTGGAATGGAGCTGTTAAAAGTGTCACAGAGGGGATGGAGTGAGTGTGAGCTCCACCAGGGTGGTGGGGGCTCATTTGTGATTGTCCCCTTGTGCAGCTGGATCTTTATTCACACTGAGAGCGTTCCTCTCTTCACATTGATTTTATGGTTCAGACTTTGTCATGCTCCTGGGAGACTTTATCACTAATTAGAAGGGGGGGATGTATCTTATCTGATTCCTTGTATATCTGTCTTAGGTGCTATTGTGTACTTGGTGTAAGCCCAGCTTAATTACACTGCATGTCCTAGGAAGTGCTTACTCGGCAAATAGAGACTTGTCCTGGCAGTGATGATCTTTCAAGTGGAACAAAAACACAGGAAGTGAAGTACTGGTAATGCCAGAGTCACTTCTTTGCTGGTGTTACAGCTTTACATTTTTATCTGACTGCCTGTGGTGAGAGCTGGCTGTGAGTCAGTGATTAGAAAAAAAAAAAATTTAAAACTCCCATCGTAATATTGCTTAGGGAGCTTTTTGAGGCAGTTGAAATACTTGACCCACCAGCCACCTACTCCAAGAGCTTTGTCTTTGCAAGTGTTTGTGCTGCCTTGGGTTGGGGTGTAAAAAAATGGAAGTTAAATATGACGGGCACACATATGTTGTAGCAGGCGGAGTGGAGCAAAATACACCAGATTTAGCTACACATCTTCCACAAGTTCAAGGCTATCAGGAAAGTTGTCATAACCCAAAAAATCACTTCTTTTCAGAGCAGATTGCAGCTTCTAGATTTGTAGTGTCGTTTGTCCTTCAGTGTGTGGGAATTGGGCAAGGGTAGCTTGTCTTGTTTCATGCAGTTTGAGGATTTTCAAATGTGTGTGTAGGAGTTAGTGCTCATCACAGGTTGGTGGGAGTTTGTGTTCAGTTCTCTGTGTAGATCATGCTATGTAGGTAGGGAGACTCAGCCTGTGGCATCCCTTGCAGTTGTGGATTGGTATATAATCACTCAGAGTCAGATTTAATTCCTGATTCCCTGTTCTGTGACCTTCCCAGACAAGCTGCTGTGGTTCAGGATGGGGGATGGCCTTTCACAGACACCTGTGTCTTCTCTTAGTGGGACAGCAGAGTCCCAGGAGAGACTCCCTTGCTTAGTCAGTGCTGCTGATCCACACTCCAGAGCTCCCACGTGTGAGCCACGCTCCCCTTCACAGCACATCATCACCCATCAAGCAGCAGAGGCTCTGTGTCTGCTGCTGCTCTGGTGTGTGAGACAGCCTGCACAGAGCAAACTGCTCCTGCCTTGTGACTGCTGAGGGAAACAGAAATAGACCCGGCCTCAGGTGAACCAGACATGTAGGAGTTGCCATGTGCAGGCTTATAACTGGTGAAGGTGACAGAGGAAAGGGAAAAGACCCTCTTGGTGCAGGGCTTTCCTGCCAGTCTCTTGGCTTTAACAGAACCCCGTTGTCTCCAGGTGAATCCTTTGGGGTCCTGCGTGTGGGGATAGGAGGCACAGGGAGAACTGTGAGTAGTGCCTAAAGCATTTCTTTCTTTTACTGTAGTTGTGAAGAAGCTAAATGAGCTTTACAAATCCAGTGTGTCCTCCTGCCACTGCCTCAACATGAGACTGCAGAGGTTCTTCTTGGACAAACAGAAGCTCATGGATCGGATCAACAGCATCACTGCAGAGAAGCTCATCTTCAGCTACGCTGTGCAAATGGTAAAAACCTCACCGTGCCTGAGACTGGGGTTAGCACAGAGCACAGAGCTGGGCATTCATGGTTCCTGCTGGTGGCCTTAGCAGGTGGTTCCCCTCATGATGCTCCCCTCTGGAGGCTGGGCAAGGGGAGTGTCCATGCAGCTGAGGGACTGTGCTGGGAAAGCTGGATCTGCTCTGGGAGTAAGCTCTTGGTACTGGGTTGTTGCCCTCAGGTGCAGTCTGCAGCCCTGGATGAGATGTTCCACCACAGAGAGGACTGTGCACAGAGGTACCACAAGGCTCTGCTGCTAATGGAGGGGCTCCTGAACATCATCACTGAACAGGGGGACATAGAAAACATCAGTAAATGTGAGTATTAGGTGACTTTTTGTTTTTTTTCCCCAACCAGAACATGCTTTTTAGCTGCATGGATCAGAAATTTCAATTGCCAGCACCATTTTTTTCCTTTGGCTACATCTCGGTGGAGATAGCAGAGATCTCTTGGCTTATTACAACTCCTTGCAGCCTGGCCTCCTGCTCTTCCAACAGAAAAACTGTTAGAAATGCAGGTCTCCGTTCTGAGCCACATTTTGAGAGCTTCCTTGAGAGCTTCCCATGCAGAGCAATAGCCAGCACTTTGTTGGAGCTTTCCATGTGTGAAAGAACTTGCTGAAGGAAGTGGTTTGGCAGCAGCAGGGGCCTGGGGTTGGTTTCCAGGCAGAGCCATCCCTTAGCACAGAGCACTTGGGAATGTGAACCAGCAGGGTAGAGATGGCTGGGCAGCACAGCAAGGGCTCCTTCCAGCACATCTCTGAACCAGGGACTGCTCACCTGCCTGCTTCCCCAGCCCCAAGCCTGCCTGGGAAGGCAGCAGATACAGTCTTCTCTTCAGCAAGTGCTTGCTGTAGCAGTGGAAGCTGAGCCCTGATCTGTGTGCTGTCCTCGGGGCTCCTCTCCCAGGGAGTCTGCTGCTCCCAGCTGTTCCCTCTGCAGTGCTCTCCCTGTCCCCTGAGGGGTGTTACTCTCCCATCTGGAGGGGAAAGGACTGACTCACTGCTCTGAGCACACTTTCCCTGGCCTTATGGCTGGGGTTTAATCACCTCTGTCACCTCTTGCTGCAGGTGGTGGGAAGAGGGGATGGGGAATAATCATCATCTGTAGGAACAGCTTGGCTTGGCCTGGGCTCTGCTTCACCACAGCCATCCCAGCCCACCTGCAGCAGTCCCAGCAGTGTCCCTGTGGCCACTGCTGGCAGACCATGTGTCTGTCCCCTCTGCTGGCCACCCACTGCCTGCCTTGGGCCAGTGTCCAGAGCACTGGACAGCTCTAGTCGTCCATGGAGGCAGAGCCCTTGGATAGGTAATGAGAGGCAAGATCTCTGGCTCCCATGCAATCAGTCAGCTAATTATCACCAACTTTCACAGCTGACAGGAGGCTCACTGAAGGAGAACCAAGGGAAATGGTGTGTGGTACTGGAGGGCTAAGTGAATAAGGAATACTAAGTAGTTTCTGTTGTGCTGTTTCTTACCAAACACAGATCCCATCTTTTGATCCAGAGATACAGTTAATGTGTGTAACAGATTTCTTTTCCCAGTTGTTATCCTGGTATTGCAAGTTCCAGCTTCCTGATTGAGCTGTTCCCTGATAGGCAGTAGTGGGTGTTTTTGTTTAGTTTCCAGTGGTGGTCTTTACATTGGCAGGAAAATGAGAAGCTGATTGCTTGTGCTGTTTCTTTTCCCCAGGTAAGCTGTGCATTGAGCGCAGGCTGTCAGCTCTGCTGTCGGGGTTCTGTGCCTGATTTCAGTGGTGTTGCCCTTCACACACCTCGCCCCAGCTGGTCGCTTTATCCCCAACAGCCTGTGCTGTGGTGGGAAACCATTCTGGCAGTAGGACACCTGGAGGATGGACTGCTCACTGTTCTGTTTCTGGACGTTTTGGGAAGTTGTTCCACAGACTCAGATTCCTTTGTGGGGACGTGTGACTGCAGCAAGCACAAATACTTCCCTGCTCAAAGGCCTGGGTGAAGACATAGCTGATGTGGAAAGGTCTCCCTCGTTGTCAGAGGGGGTGAAGGATAGAAGTCTGCTTCTTCCCAGCACTTTGAAGGATAAGACTGCTGCCTATGCCTCTTGCTTCAGAACAGGGTATTCCAGTGCTGTGTCCATTGCAGGCAATGGATGTGCTGAAACTGCTGGCTTCAGTTGATGTCCGAGTGTGTCATTCAGACATAAAGGCCAGTCTGTGTACTTTCCCCTTCCCAGCTGAGAGCCAGGCATCTTCAAGCTCCCTGGCGACTGGAGGCTCCCCTCCACTCTCTCCTTTGTCCTCTCTCCTTGTGTTTATGCCTTGGAGTGCTTGGAGAGGAGGGAGTTGGCGTTGTGAAGTAGCTCCCACCTCTACAGACTTGCTGAGTGACGCAGAGGATGTGCGGCTGCTGGGAAGCTTGGAAATCTCATGGCTGCTGTGTGGGCTCCCCGTCTGCCTGCCTGGATGGGCAAACAACGCAGGGGAAGGGGCTGTGCAGGAAACAGGAGGGCAGCAGAAAGCGTCACACTCCTGAGTTTGTGAGAAGCCAAAATGAATCCGTTCCTCCCTTGGTCCCCCGGCTCAGTGGGATCAATGTGAAAGACTGATGGCTGTTGAGCTCGGCCTGTCAGCACGCACCTACCTGGAGGAAGCACTGGCGCTGTCCTGCTTTCAGCTGTTGGCTCAATAACCCCTTCCCTGGAGCCCCTCAAACTGAAAACACTAGCTTTGTGAATCAAAGGAGCACTTTACACACTATGGGAACTTTGAGAAGTTGACTTTGCATCACACAACAACCCAGGAACATCACGACTGTTAGGAATGCTGTTCTTTTTATTCCTTTCCTTGCTTCCTGGTTGTTTTATTGCACTACGTGTGTGCGTATATTAATATGTATTCCTAAGAGTGAATATATATTGATATTGATATGGTTTGTGTGTAACTGTACGTATTTAACTGTACTGTATCTCGTGAGTGTGAGGCAAAGAGCACTGCAGAGTCTGTGCTGTTCCTCCTCCACACCAGGCAAAGCTCACTTGCAGTCTGGCAGTACCAAGATTTGTTTTTTTATTTAAATGTTCTTTTAAGGACAGTCATTACAAAGCTCCGTGCTTTTTAAGAGCTGAAGAACAGGCGTTAGGATCCCACGCACTTGGAAACGCATTTTTAAAGAAGTGTTATTTGCTGCTTTGTTTTTGTTTGTTGGGTTTGTTTTTGTTTTTTATAAAGAAATCCCATAGCGTTCAGTTTTTATGTTCAGCATTTCTTTCAAGGAGACTCTGTAGCCAAATGCGACTGTGGGTGCGAGTGGCTGGAGTTCTGGTTGAGGCTTCGGGTGCTGTGAGCATGCGTGTGAGAGGGGAGCTGCCTGCTTTCCATCTGTCTGTGAGAGCATGAGTGTGACGTTGCAGAGCCGTGGCAGTATTGTGGTAGAGCTGGGCAGAAAAGCATCTTTGAAAGCAACTCGAAACCTCAGGCTTAGTTTTTGGGGATCTTAAAATATTTTGCACACGGTGGTTAAGTCCTCATTGCTTTTTTTTCCTCTTGAGATTGGCACGTTCAGTGTGATACTTTACAAGGGTTTCAGGAGCAACTTCATAGGCTTTGGAGCTGGCACTGCGTTTGGCAACATGAGTGTTTCTGTTCACAGAGCAGAAGTGCCAATAAAGAAATTTAAAAATATTTCCAATTGCCCCGACCAGGGAAGCTTAAGTGTAGCTTTCACAAATGCTTCAGTATTTGGCTCACGGTCTGCTGCTTCTGTGGCCGTTTGTGCTTGTGCCTGGGAAAAAAAGAAAAAAAAAAAAGACAAAAACAACCAAACCCCCCAGCCTGTTGTGGACAGAAATGCCGAGGAGACCCAGACTGCTTGAGAAGGGCTTTGGCCAGCTGTGCAAAGGGCTGCGCTGCAGCATGGAAGCCCCAAGCCAGGAGTGACTCTGCAGCACCAAGCCCTGCAGCCCAGAGCCCCCAGGGGCTGCTGGGCAGGAGAGGCCCAGCCCGGGATGCACCGTGCCCCAGTGAGCCTTGTGTGTGGCAAGCTCAGCACTAACCTTCCAGCTGTACTTCATTACTTGAATGTATCAAAATCGTCCACATTCAATGTACACAAGTATATATTGCTCCAAAAAAAAATTTAAATAAATAAAAATTGTGGTTTACAGACCTACAACTGATATATATGTATGTGTTTGTGTATATACATGCAAGGCTGTGTGTGTGTGTATGTGTGTGCATGGGTAGAGATACACACACAAACACAAACGTGTATATATATGTTTATTTTTCTCTTAATACTTGAAACTTAGCCACTGTGCTTGAATTAAAAAAAAAAAAAGAAAAAAAAAAAATGTCAAAAAACCAACGAAAAAAAGACACAAAATAACCCCAAAACTAGGGGATGAAAAAAAAGAAGAAAAACAAAAGAAAAATCTGACAGGTGAATTATTTTACCATCACTTTGGTGACTTTCTTTTTTATCTAACTGCATGTAGCGTGAAACCAACTTTTTTTGGTGAAAAATATTTATTGCTTTGTAGACCATAAGGTATGCAAAAAAAAGAGAAAAAAAAGAAAGGAAACACCCCAAAAACCAACCCCCAACCATTGCTGAAGTTGCTAGTGTAGTCCACCTGCTATTGTCATGGCTTTGTTGCTGTTGCAGCGTTTGTGTCTGGCGTCTTTAATAGATTTCAAGAAACCTCAGTCTAATTACACGTACCTTCAGGTTTGTGAGAGCGTATGATGATGTTCTTTATAAGGTAATGCTTGATACTTTGTCAACATTTTTTATTTGTGTTTTGTGTGACTTTTCTTTTTTTTTTTGGCTTTAAATTGTAAAGCACCGATTTAAGACAATAAAATTGATTTGAAATTGTTAGTGGCCTGTTTTCAGTCCTTTATGATTCCAGTTCATGTGGCATCTGAGTGAGGCCTTTATAATGTGTGTGGTTCTACTGGCCTCGACTTTTGGGGAAAAAAGGGCTGTTTCTGTCCCTTATCACAGCAGGTGAAGCTTGAGGCAGAAACTTCAGCGTGAATCCACATGAAGCCTGTGAATTTGGTAAAAGTTGAAGCCAGTTGCTGGGTGGGAGCTGTAGTTCCTGATTTCTCTGTCCCTGTTACCTGTCCTCTCCTGCTGTGGTTAGGAACTATCACAAGTTGACAGCAGACCCCTCCCCAGCCAGTTGGATGCTTAAATTCCATCCATATTTCAGTATTTGTAGGATTACACTGTCAGAAGCAACAAGCTTGTTGCTGAACAAAAAAGGAACTTGAAGTGTGACATCATGATAACATTTAGGTATTTCTAATTAAGATTAAATATTTTCCTGCTGTGTTTGTGCGCATTTTAATTTTGGTTTTTGATCAGAGCAGGCACATGGCTTAGAATCCTCTTGTCCATGTAGCTTTGCAAAAAGTCACTGAACATGGCAAAATATACTGGGCGAATGCTGAGAGTGTTGGTCCTGACTTCAGGTGCAGGACAGGCCCCTGTGCTGTCTGGATAGGAATACTCCAGGAGGAAAAGCTAAGCCCTGCATCTGGGATGTGGGAGAGATGCTGAATTAATTAGTCCAGTCCTTCCATTCTTGCAGAAATTTCAGCAACACAGCTGTAAACTTTTAGAAGCCAAATACCAGAATTCCACCAAACATTTCCCAAAACTCCACTTACTGAACTTTGTGTTATTGTTGCCCGTGAGCATCCCTGGGGAAAATCCTGCCCACCAGGCCCTGTGTGATGCAGCATCATCCCACAGTTACTGCACAGTGTTGTGGTTCTGTAAGGAAAAAAATCTTAATTTTAAAATCATCATTTACCGTGAGCTGGAATTGGTTTTCTTCTTACTCTGCCCTGTTCGTAACATCTGTTTCCTGCCCATGCCATTCTCACCCCAGGGAATTGCTCTGTGAGAACAGTCCTGCCTAGAAACGCTGGGCTTTGGTTGATGCAGACTCACATGCAGGGACAGTCGATCTTTTCTCCCTGCAGAGCTGCAGCACCATCAGTGCGGGGGACAACTCTGAGAAACTGCACTTCTCTATGCTGAAAACATGCTGGGCAAGATGCCACAGCAGCCCTTGGAAACCTGGTCAGAGCTGAATAATTACAAATGCTGCTGTTTTTTAAAGTTTGACAGCTCAGCACACTTGGGTCTTTGTTTTTTGAGGGTTTGGGGATTTTGGGGGGCTTTTTAAAAAATATTTTTTTCCCTTTTGTAGAAAACCCTTGTGTATGTTTGTTCCCTGCAGCATGGGATAGTAGTACATAATATACACATCTAAAAGTTTTTGATGCTGGGGGTAAGGGAGGAGAGTTTCCTTTTGAAGATGCCCATGAAGAATTTCAAAGGTTCAGGTGAAAACACTGTAGCCAAATGAAAGATGGACCCTGTTTATCACATGCTTGTGTAGGTACAGAACTCTCTGCTGAATCCATAGGACTCTTTCACAGGCAGCAGAGCAGAGGGGGAAAGTGCTAGCTAGGAAAACTTCAACAACAGAAACACACAGTCTCTTCTAAAAGCACTGAACCATGGGACCTGGACAGTTTGAAAGCACCAGTAGAAATTGCACAACTTTCTAGATGTTGGCTGTGACGTCATGCTGCTGTTGATTCCAGGAGAAAACAAACCCAAGCAATTCTTCCAGGGCATTTGGCTTTGTTCCTGCATTTTATATTTAGTTGTTGGTAAGTACGTCAGCAAAAACACACTCATTCAACTCTTAAAGATCAGAGGTGACAGTGACATCAAGGAAGCAGAAACGGGTGGGTGTGTGTTGAACCAAGGCCATACAAAGATCAATTATTCTGCTTCCAGCTCTTTTAAAGCTTTATTTAGCTTTATTTATTTATATGTGAGGAGTTAACTCCTTCCCAGCATGTCTGAGCTCTCTGGAGTTGATGTTGATTCCTCTGCAGTGGCCCACTGTGCCTGGTCACCTCACACTCCAGGGAGGGGAAGGGTTCTGTGCAGGGAGACAATACCCTGGCATTCTCCCCAGAGAAATGCTAGCAGTTGGATTTATTTAGATTTATTTCCATAAATGTAGCACTAGGCATGGGTGCCATTGCCTGGGTGAGGAATGGCACGTAGTGCAAGGATACAAACTTCCATGGGACATTTCTTTCTAAAAACAGCCTTTTTAGGGACAATAGAGTCAGAACCACCCCCCCTCCTGGGAGATGAAACCTGGCAAGGGATTTGAATGCTTTTAGAAAACATGTTAAATAATGTATTTCTAAGAAGGAGCTGAAGCATATGTCAAACACAGGTTTCCCCTTACCATGGACAGAGGGTAACCAAGTTCCTCCCAAATGTGCACAGTTTTTCTTCATGTTCCAGCTAATGCCCAATACACAACTGCTGGGGAGGAGCAGAATAAGGTGCTCTTTGTCCCTTGAGTTCAACATGTTCCCAACATGAATGTAAATGGCTTTTAACTACATTTGGTATCTCCTGAACTTCTAGTGCTGTGCAGCAAAGCCCTTAAACTCACCAAACATCAGTTAAGCAGTTTTTTCCTTCCCTTTAACAGAAAACAATTGGGAGGAAGCGTCTTTCATAACACAATGTTTCCTTGGAGCCTTTTTCATTGATTTAAAAGAAATTTCATTTCCCTGTGAATTGAAAGCAAATCCTCTTGAAATAAATACCTCCTTTTCCAAAGCAGGGCTTGGGGAGGAAGATGAGAAAGTTGCTTGGGTGACATTTGCGACAGCAGAGCAGGGACAGGCTGCTCAGGGATGGGACGGCCAGTTGCAGTGGGGCCGTGGGCCCTGCTCTGCCAGCCGGAGGGGACAGCCAGCAATGTCCCCGGGCTGGGAGGAGTGGGAGGAGTGGCAGAGGTGCCTGGCATGGGACAGCCGTGGGACCAAGGGCTGTGGCTGTTCCCAGGACACGGCAGGGAGGTGGCGGTGCGCGTTGCCAGAGCCCCATCTGCCGGCGGCCGCCGCCCGGGCACCCCGCGCAGCTTGGGGTGAGGAGCGGCACTGGCATTGTTACGAGAATTAAATTAGCTGGGTCCAGAAAACATGCCAAACCCTCGTTGTGCAGCCATTCTGCTGTTGAACAAAGGACAGTCGTCTGTGAGGCCCCGCATGGTTGGTACCTTGAGAGCTTTGACGACGCTGATTTCAGTGCCGAGAGAACTCGAGAGCTCCTGAGGGTCTGACTCCCTCAGAACGCACCAGCAGCTGCAACTCTGGCGAGTCACTTCCATTTCTCCTTGCTTCTGGTGGCAAGATAAAATAGATAAATTATACATGGGTGTTTCAAGATAAAATAGGTAAGTTTAAAAAAAGAAGAGGTAGTGTGTACTGTGGCAGGTTGAAGAGCACAGCTTGTGCTGCCTGTTTTGAAGCTTCTTGGCTGCTCTTAGAAGGGGTAAGGAGCTGGGATACCAAAGCTTTTTCCTTCATGGGATATCCATGCAAGTCTTTCTCCTATCCCATCATGGTTTTCCATATTGGTTGGTGTCTTCTTCCCTCTCTCACATTTATTGAAATGAGCCAAAGTCAGAAATCAGGGCAGGGAAGGAGGAGGAAGGGATGTGGTGGACAGACAGGTCAATTGCATAAGCTCCACTTCCTAAGGAAATGAGGCAAAAAAAGATTCAGACGCCCTGGTTGCAGTGATAGAGAAATTTGTATTCCTGTTTCCCTTGGCAGCAGCACTGCACTGTGACGGGGCATCTTTTATCACTTCTCTAAGCAAAGTGCAGCTGGGATCCTGTGATAAATCTTCCCTTTGCTCCATCCCACTCCTGAAATAACTCAGAAGTGTCAGTTCTAAAAAGAACGTGCTGCATTTCTTCCCCTTTATTAGCTGAAATAACAGGCCTGTGATAATCTGGCCTGCTTGGAAGTGTCAACCTTTCCATGTTCCATATGAATGGATAAATGAAGCTTTCCTACAATAATCTCACAATGTGCCAGGGAAGCCACAGCTCCACTGGGTAGCTCCATCTTACAGAGCACTAGAGCTCTGTAAAAAAAAACTATTCCAGGTGCATTTGGCTTTTTGGGCAGTATGTGCTGTGGCCTTGTAAGGGCTCCTGTTGTGCTCAGCTTCCCCACGAAGTGCATCACTGCAGATAAAACTTGCTGCACAAAACAAGAGCACAAGGATTGCCTGAGCAAGCTGGCTGGAGGAAAACCTGAGGGAAAGTGGAGCCAGAGGTGTCCATGCTTGACATTGGCACAAAGAGAAGGTGTGTGGAAAAGGGGAGCAGTGTGACATCCCTCTGGGAAGGGAACTGTGTGCTTTTACTGCAGACCTGTGTGCCTTGGGAACTATTCCCTCCCCTTGTCCTCGCCTCACTGGGACTGCAGTGCTGTCAGTGCGTGTTTCCTCAAGGATAAGGAAAAATGGGCTGCTTTACACAGCCACTATGTACCTCCGGAATGCAAGTTTGCCTTTCCCCCTGCTTTTCCGCGGTTTAACAATATAACAATTTTGGAGTATGTTGGCACCGAAGAGCCCGTGTGCAAGAGGTGAGGCTGAGCAGGGCAATATCCCCACCCTGATCACTGCCAGCACTGGAGCAGGACGGGTTCTCCAGGCTGGGAACCCCTGAGCAGAGCTGGCTCTACGCGCCATCCCTTTTTCCATTCAGAGGGAGATCCGGGAAGAGCTCGGTTTGCTGTACGGACGGCGCTGCCCTCACGGCGCTGCCCTCACGGCGCTGCCCTCAACGGCGCTGCCCTCACGGCGCTCGCTGCTTCGCCCTCCCCGCCCTGTCCCCGC
>VWYP01022827.1:143540-188914 GCA_013400435.1 Pycnonotus jocosus
CTCGCACACAAAAGGCGATCCCTGCTTCGGGACCTCCCTTATCGGCCTGTAATTAATTAAGTGTTTTCACTAGGGCCGTAAGTGTTAGTGAGGTGCGGGTAATTAAAATAATAAGACATTGTTGCTGCTGGTATCGTTTGAATCTTAATTATTTGGTATCGGCGCTGTGAAGTAACCACAATACCTCGAAGAATTGCAGTATTGTTAAATCTTTTGGAAAAGGGGCCTGTAAAGAGTGCAGTTTTTTCCCATTCCCACTCTGCTGAGGGAGCTCGCTCAGGTTTGAGCTCCGGGGAGTGCCAGAGGCCGCCGGGATGAGCCCCGGAGCGGGAGAGGCGGAACCCGCCGGGATGAGCCCCGGAGCGGGAGAGCCGTGACACGCCCGGAGGAGCCGCTGTACCGGCTGCTCTCCCCGGTATCCCCGGCGCGGGAGGTCCCAGGCTCTCGGTCCCCTGTCGCTGCTGGCACGTGTGTGACAGCGCTGCTTTGCTCCAGCTTCCCGGACAGCCGCCTCTTTCCCGGGGCAAGAAAGGGAATATCTCCATCTCCAGGGCTTGGGCAGATCGCTGTAGATAGTGCAGGACAGGAGAGCGGAGGGTTGTGATGTGCTGCTCCCTGCCTGGGTAGCGGAGGACCGGGAGAGCCAGCAGCTCTGCATCCCACCGCTTCCCGGTAGTGCTGCCGTGCCGGTGTGCTGCTGTCTGTTGCCACTTGCGGCCAGCTTTAAGTTAGGAACACAAAGGAGTGGCAACATGTTTGTGTATGTTTGGCTTGAAATGCTAAAAACGAAAGTATTGCTTTCAAAAGAGGAGGGAGATTTTGGAAGGATGAAAAAAAACCCCCATCAGGTTTCATTTTCTCTTGCTGCTATTTCTGTGTGACTCCCAGTCCTGAATCTACCTGTCAGTGCATGTCATTGGAATTTTTGTTTGTCTGTGATTGAAATACAAAACCAGAACGTTTTGGGATTTCTGGGTAACTTGACTCAATAAACAGCATTTTAAATGAAATACAGATTGGGTTAATTTTCATCTCTTTATGTGTTCTAAAGGAAAGAGAAGGCAAAGTTAAGCCTCAAGTATAGTAGTTTAACATACATTTAGATGACTTGGCCTTCAGTAGCTTCGACAGTAAAGTTCAATAGTCTGTCCATTTTCTTGTTTTTCCTTGCTGTTGAAACAATAGACTATACATTTTAGCAGTTATGTTTACAATAACTTTGTATTAAGAGTTGAAAGCACTGAAACATCGGTAATAATGAACACAAAAATAGAGTAGATGCCTTTGATACTGGAGACAGTCTTTTCTTGAAGTTCCACAGAAAGGGAAAAAGTCTTATTTGTTCTTTTTTATTATTATTTGAAGTCTTTTTGCCTAGCTAAGGGAAACACAGAATTTGTAAGACTACTCAATAGCAGTATTAGCTAGAGAAATTTATGAGGGATTTAAGTGAGATTTTGTTGTGCTGACGGTTTTGGATCATTTGAAACATTTTAAGTAACTGCAAAACCAGGATAACAGAGTTCTTACTCTAAAGTAATCTTTCTAGTTGTAGCTAAATAGCTTCAGCTGCAGAAGAGTGTTTATCTTCCCTGAATGTCTGTTTTTGTGTATTTCTTTAGAGTATACTGTAAAACCTTAGATCAGCGAGAATGCACCATGGCAATGGTCCTCAGAATGCCCAGCGCCAGCTCCAGAGATCCAGGTCCTTCACAGGCAGTGAGGGAGAAGAACAACAGGCAAATTTACCCCAGTCCCCCGCAGCCTCCTTTGCTCCTTCTGCGAGTCCCTCAGCGCCGCAGTCGCCCAGTTACCAAATCCAGCAGTTTATCATGAGCCGGAGCCCCGTGGCCGGGCAGAACGTGAACATCACCCTGCAGAACGTGGGCCCGGTGGCCTCGGGGAACCAGCAGATCACGCTCACCCCGCTGCCGCTTCCCAACCCGACGTCTCCCAGCTTTCAGTTCAGCCCCCAGCAGAGGCGCTTTGAGCATGGATCCCCCTCGTACATCCAGGTCACCTCTCCGCTGCCCCAGCAGGTGCAGTCCCAGAGCCCCACCCAGCCTAACCCGGTGCCGGTGCAGGCGCTGCCCAGCGTCCGGGCGGGCACTCCCGGGCCCGGCCTGGGCATGTGCAGCCAGAGCCCCACCAGAGGCTTTGTGGATGCCAGCGTGCTCGTGAGGCAGATCAGCCTGAGTCCTTCCAACGGCGGACACTTTGTGTACCAGGAAGGACCGGGAATTGCACAGATTGCTCAAGGAGCTGCTGCACAGGTGCAGCTTCCATCGTCTGGGACGCCTGCCACGGTGAGGGAGCGCCGCCTTTCGCAGCCTCACTCACAGTCTGGGGGCACCATCCACCACCTTGGGCCTCAGAGCCCCGTGGCCAGCGGGGCAAATATGCAATCTTTGACTAGCCCGGGCCACATCACAACGACCAGCTTGCCACCCCAAATCAGCAATATTATCCAGGGGCAACTTATGCAACAGCAGCAGCAAGTGCTTCAGGGGCAGCAGCTGAGTAGACCCATTGGATTTGACAGGACTTCTGGTGGATTGATAGCAGGAGTTGGAGGACCGAGTGCGTTTGGAATGACATCACCTCCTCCTCCCACAAGTCCTTCACGGGCCACTGTGCCACAAGGGCTGTCAAGTCTTCCTCTCACTCCTACAGCTAACACAGCAGTGAAAAAACAACCCAAAAAGTTGGAGGAGATTCCTCCTGCCAACCAAGAAACTGCTCAAATGAGAAAGCTATGTTTGGATCATCACCACAAGCAGATGGAAATTCTTAAGGAAACTTTTAAGGAATGTTTGATTGAACTGTTTTTCCTGCAACATCTTCAAGGGAATATGATGGACTTTTTAGCTTTTAAGAAGAAACATTGTGTTCCTCTGCAAGCATACCTGAGGCAAAATGACTTGGATCTGGAGGAGGAAGAAGAGGAAGAACAATCCGAGGTCATCAATGATGAGGTAAGAAACTTTGTTGGAATAAAATCATAGATGAAATTTTAGCACTGAGATTGTGAAGTGTTAAAGAATGGGACAGGACGTGAAAAATCAGTTTTGCTTGATGATGTATGGCAGTTTTTCATAAAATAGTTGGCTTGAGAGAGTGCAGTTGTTGGGTAGTGTAATTCGATGGGTCAGACTGAGTGTGCTGTTAGATTTGTGGATTTAAAATAAAAGAATAGAGAGAGAGCTTTAACTGTCCTAGTTGCACACAAATAAAGATGGTAGAAGTGTGGAAGTGGTTTTAAGTTCTCAGAATTGTTATGGCTAGGAATCACAGTTTGAATTTCACTTAACTGGATTTGGACAAACCAAAAAAGAAGGAGCATTACAAGAGGTTAACCTGACTCATGTGGCTTCTAATCATAGATATTACTGAAGTTCAGTGTTGCTGCAGCCAACAAAAAATCTAATTAGTGAGGGAGAACATGTGTAGGGGTCTGCAGTTGTGTATTACATTATTCAGGGTGCCCTGGAGCGCTGAGTGTGAGTTGCTGTTTAAAGGATTGACAACCAGCACTTAGAGACTGGACATTGACAAGTTCACTTCATTACTTATGCAAAGGTTTAAATTACTAACTAGCTTGAATTCACTGGTTTTTAATGGCAAAGTACTTGTAAGAAGCTTGCCACAAACAGGTGCTGTGCAGCTTTTCCTGCACTTTTGTATCCATCTGTGGATGCTGGAGCTCTGGTCTGGTGCAGAGCCTGCCCACAAGCCAACATGGCAAGTGGTTGCAGCAGGGTAGATAGAACTGATGCCCCTGCACCACTTGGCACTCATAAATATCTTCTGAAATTTGTGAAAATGCCTAAGGATATATAGCTGCCAGTTTGTAGAAGAGCCAGTATTATGTAAAGAACCTTGCATTGCTTTCAATACCTTTGGGAAATGAGCGCCTTCAGTGAAATTTGATGACTCCTAGATATGAATCATTAGCAGTCATGCCTTCAGCTGGGATTTGTGGGAAGTTTCAACAGAATAATGGCTGAAGTTTAATTTATTCATTGCTTTGTTGTCTGAACTCCTTGATTAGGAAAATACATTTCTGCTTGCTATAGTTATTGACAATTTTGAAGGAATCATTACTTTATATCGTAACATAAAAGCTAGCCTGTTGCTGTAATTTGTTGAGAATGGATATTCAGTATTTTTTTTTTTTCACCTGGTTTGTGTTTTGTCAAATTGTTTAGGTGTTCTTGTTGGGTTGCGTGTTTGTCAGCTGAAATAACCAGGTATTTTTAACTACCATCTGCACACTTTGAGGGATCTTTAGTGGGTGTAAATGGAACAGGTTCCTTGAAGTCAGTGGCGCTGCTACACTTTAAATCAGTTGAGGCTCTACCCTGTGGTGTGTTGGGTTGAGAATTTGCTGTACTTCGCTGCCTTCTCGTGGTGGATCCTCTTTTGTTTGTGGAAGCTGCTTGTCTCTGTAACTGCTGGAGAATTTTGCACAGTGCAACAGCAAAAGTCTTTATGTGTTTTCAAGTGATGAATCCTTCTGAAAGATTAAGACACCCTTTGAGTACGTTCTTTCTTTGTATTTTGTTGTCGCCTTCTGTTTTATTTCCCTCTCCCCCTCTTTATCACTTTCTGCTAAAGCAACGCGCTTCATCCCTTGCCTGGAAGGTTGATCTCTTTGGGAATTCAAGGGGAGAGTGAATGGTGGCTGTGCTCATTGCTTAAATAAATGTTGAAGCTCTCTTACGTTCAAACTGTCTGTCATGCTAATTTGTTGTCTGTTAGCAGCAGCAATCATTAAATTTAAAGCACACTTCTATGTTAACCGGATTTAAGAAAATGTTGTTTCCAGTGACAAGAAGTCACAATAAGCTGTCAAGGCTGTGCTCTGTTCTGCTATTAAAAGTAAGACAGAACTCTAAAAATGGGCTGTGCTCAAATCAAGTTGTACTGATGGTGGTGTAGTTATTATCCCCTCTTCAGTGAGGTGCCATCAGTACCAAAGGAGTGTGTTGAACAGTTAAAAAAAAGAAAAACTTCTAAAAAGAAAATGATTCTCCCTTCTTTTTTCTTTTCCCAAAATATTTCTCTCAGGTAAAGGTTGTGACAGGAAAGGATGGGCAGACTGGTACTCCTGTCGCTATAGCAACCCAGCTTCCTCCAAATGTTTCTGCTGCTTTTTCATCCCAGCAGCAACCATTTCAGGTACTTTTCAATGGTTCTAAAATGTAGTTTCATCCCAGATTTTTTTTCTTCATTCAGATTTGATATTTCTTAGATGAATTAGAATTTTCCCAAGAGCCCATCCCTTATCATCTAAACAAAACCAAAAAGCCTTTGCAGTCTTCAAATGCATCAGTATAACTGAAGCCTTGAGGAAGTTAAAGCTTTGTCTCCAGGTTGCTGGCTTATTGCATTAACTTTCAGCTTGAATGTTTTCACTTTGGTTTGTTTGTCTTTTGTATCCCTAATGCATTTGGTTCATTTGTGCATTCTGCGTAGTGATATTATGGATTCTTTGTCTGTGGCATTGTAATTGTGGATTTCTTCTAAAATTCTTTTCTTTTTTTTTTTTTTTTTCTCTTCCCCTTATGTATTAAAGGTTTTGAGTGTGGCTACAGAAGGTTTTGGATTTGCCTTCCCTGAAATGTGTTAAACAACAATACTAATCCTCTACGCAATTTATTTTAAATAATTAACTGCTTTCCATTAGCTCTGCCATAGATGTTGGGAAGAAGAAACAGAAGTGCTTATTTTTGTTATAAAAGTCCTTTTTAACAATTTTTTTTCTTTTTTTCATGAGGAATGCTGGAGAAAGCCAAGAAATAAATGTGATAATCAGTTAACATTTTTGTGGATCAGTGATAATGCAACTTTTCAGTTTGGTGTGGTTTTGTGCAGCTGCCTTCAACTCTGTTACCCAGACATCATTGCATACATACCCTGAGAAGTAATATACACTAATTCCATCTGCAACTAAAATATTTACCTTTTAGCTCAATGATGTGCTTACCAGGCGTTACAGGGTGAATTACTCTGCTATACCAAAGCAGCTGTACAGGCTGTGCTGCCTTTATCCAGGCTTTGGAAATGGAAAGTGAAATTAAATACAAGATAGGTTGTGTTCCTGTGTGTAACAAATGGGATGTTCCCTGTGATATTGTACAAAGGAGTTGTGCAGCAAAGAGGATTGCACTGAGAGCTCTTCCTTAGGGCCAGTACTGACATGTCTTTAAATTCTCCTTAGGTAGTCAGGCTTCATTTAGGCTGTTTAAAATACCTAATATTACATCATGTTATTTACTGTAGTGATTAGGGTTATCACCAAGCTGTAGCTGCAGCAGTGGTGATACTTTTGAAGGTATTGTACCATGTCAGACCAGTTTCAGGGATGCTGCTTCATGCTAAAAATGTACAGAACTCTCTGTGTGGTACTGACTTTTAACACAAACTGCTAAAAGAAAGTGGCATTTCTTTCCATCAGTCTTGCTGTTTATGGAGAAATAATGTGTCCCAATCAGCATCATCATTCAAATCCCAGTGCAGGAGTGCAGCACTCAGAGTGATGAGAAGTGCATGCACTCATTGTGTGCCTGCCACCTAATCATGACCTCGGGACAGCTACATTATTTTAATTAAAGTTGGGACAGTTTTAGTCTAATATTAGTGGTATGTGACTGCAATTTCTAAAGGCATAATATGTCTGCTCTCTGAAGAGTCTGGCCTAAATTACACAGTGATAATGCAGACAGCTGGGAGGCATATTCTTAAGGAAATGTCAGACAAAAATCCTAAAGTAGAGATATAGCCTGGAACTGTGAGTATGCAGTCATCCAGAGGGAGAGAGCAGGTGAAATAAATGGCATTTAATGTGGAGTTTGAAGAATATAATTTCTTAAACTGATGTCCCAGTAGCACCTGATGCAAATGGGACATAAACTGAATTTGTTAGTCAATTTAGTACCATTTACAAAGCCAGTTCTTGTGGCTTATTTTGAAAATTCTGTAAATGCCCAGGTCTATGATGCTCTTCCAGACACTGTCTGTTGGACCTGGAATATGCTGCATGTCTACCTTGTGACAAGACAAATATTTGAAAACTTAATCTCTATTGAGTGTGAAGTGGCAGTGAAGTGTGAATATGAGTCAGAGATACTTAAAACCAGAATTTACGTCTTAAGGCTGTAGCTGTATCACTGGAGTGGCCACAAATGCCCTCAGAGCAGCAAAGAGATTAAGTGTTATTAATTCATAGCTATTGATTGGGTCTGAGGGGCATGAGATATATTCAGCTCAAAAAGGAGGGTTTGAAAGCCAGTCATTGTAGGTGATGTTGGCTGTGATTATTAATACCATGCAGAGAAGCACTGAAGATGCAGGATGTAACTGCTGTGATTTATTTCAGTATTTACCTCTGTGGGTTTAATTTACATTGGTAAAATTTCAGCTAAAATCAGAGAAGAAGATACGTATGAATAAAGTAAAAAAAATTTATGGGAAGTAACTGTCTTTCTATGTTGTTATAAAAAATTCTCACAGCATTTTCAAACCCTTACTATACCTCAACATGTTTAAAGCTCTCACCATTAGAAAAGCACACTTTGAGAGCTAGAGTACTAAATTAATTCATTTCCCAGGATGCGGAGACTGCCATACATAAAGTCTGTGTTTGTATTTTCTGATGGAATCTCTTAAGACATTTTTTGGGATAGCCCTTATTTTTCTCATATTAAGTTTCATAGTAGAATATTTGGTACAGAATAGCCAAATATTGAGGAGAATTTAAAAATTACGTGGAAACTCATTGAAAGGAATTTGATTTGCACAGACACTGATGGACATTAACAAGTACTTGCCAGTATGCTGAAGGCCCAAAGAGCATGAAAATTGTCATACACCCAAATTTATTTGCTTCAGTAATCCTGTACGTGAGCCTAACAGCTGTGCTTGATGCTGAAATGATTCTCTGGGATAGGTTCTTGCCATCATTGCCAATATTAAATGTAGTGATTTTAAAATAAAGTTTGAATGCACTGTGTAATCTTACTGAAGCTAAATTCCAGCTCGCCAAATCAGAGCCCATTGATTCCTTTTGCATCTCAATATCGCTCTTCCAGGCCTATTTAATTCCTAGTTTGTGTGCTGTTTATCCTCAGACAAAATGGATAGTAATTTCTGGTGCGCTCTGATGTCACCTTAGCCTTATGGCAATATTGTTTCTCCTCACTGAGTTAATTCATGAGACTCATTTTGCCAGCTGTGCAAACAGGTACAAGTCCAGCATCTGGAAAACTGGAACTGGAACTTGTGTACCTTGTCGGAGTTCTTTATTCCATCTTCCTAGCTTTTTCCTAAAATATTTCAATAGTTACTCTCACAAAGCTCTATCCTGAGAGTGCTGGAGACTCAAATAACCTTAAACTCTTTTCAGGACGAGGATGAATTTGTGTGTTACTGATGTTCCACATAGATGTAATATGCTAATGAAATTTTCCATTAATTAAAAAAAAAAGTAACAAAAATACTTTATTTTTTACATATCCCATTTTCCTGAGTTTGGTATCACTTAACAGAATGTAGGTGTGCATTATATATAACCAACTTCATCACTGTGAGATTTAAACTTAACGAAGAGTATCTGTGCATTGTGGACAGCTAAAACTTCATAGCAGATATTGAATGAGTCTTGTTTCCTTTGTTGTACAGCTGTTCTGAAGGACTTATTCTGTGCTGGCCTCCTTAGATCCGTTTGTAAATTCTCTCCTGGTGTCAGACCATCTGCAGATTGAACTTCTGTGATTTGTTTTCTTTTCCCTGTAGCAAACGCATACAGGGACTCCAGCCACGGGGACTGTGAGCACCATAGAGATTGAAGCTTTTAAGAGACAGCAGCAGGCCCTTGCACCAGCAGGTATGTTCCACAGGCACAATTCCACTTCCATCCTGTTTTTTTTTTTCCAAACAGTGATTGGAGCCCACTGTTCTCTACCTCTTGAAATACATTTTTGCCTCACCTTGGGAATCACCAGATTCTTAGGGCTGTCTGCTGTGACTGGTGCTGTGGGAAGAGTGCACTCCACTCCCAGTAGATAGACCTGGATTTGGCAGGCATGGAGACATGGTTAGGTTGATTGTTCTGGCTGAGAAGATTGGAGATGGCCAACTTGAAGTCAGAGGGACTCTGCCCCTGGAGCATGTTCTTCATAAATGCTACACATGTACAGTAGTTGTAGCTTTCAGAGCCGATGTTGGAATCATGTGTAGTAGTTTGCTTTGTAAAATTGAACCCATTCCATTATACCATGCCATAAATGGAATTTGAATATCACAGATTCGTCTAAGAGACCACGAATTGAAGTGGGCCGTCATGGGATGGTTTTTCAGCACCCGGGTGTGGCTTCAGGAGTTCCTCTTCAACAGCTAATGCCAACGGCACAAGGTACTGTGTCACCACATGCCAGCTGCACATTAATTTCACAAGGAGATGTTGGTGATGGAACTAGAAACTTGAGCTTCTGGCCTGCCAAGATCCTAGTCCCACCACACACTTCTCCATGTAAATTAATACTTGGTATGCAATGCCTGGTTTGTTTAAGGAGCTGAGTGACGGGCTCCAAAGGTGCATGTGGGCATGGAAATACGTCACAGGTGCTGATGCAAAATGGCCAGTCTGAGAATTCTGGAACTGAACCAATAATTCATGAAAAGGAAACCACCTAATTGGAACATCATGACAAATTTTTATTCATTAGTCATGCCAAGCTTTAGAATATGTGTTAGAGTGAATGTGTTCTTAGAAAGAACTAAGTAGTATTTAGACTTTATGCTGGTTTTTTAGGTTAAATTCCATTAGCTCACCAGTCCTTTTTTTTTTTTTTTTTAAATTTAGAAGACCTATGACATGCTCTTTTTTAGTTGCTGTGCTCCAAATTCTAGTTACAGTCCTGTGCATGAAGTACCTTGTTGTTCATTGTAATGGTGATTTATTTTGTGATTGTGATGTGGTATTTTCAAGTGATGGTGTCTTGTGGCAAAGTAAGTAACAAAACCGCTCTATCCACAGTCGATTTCCTCCTGAAATCACCAGAGAGCAGGGACGCTTTAACCTCACCTGTGCTGTGTCTCCTCTTGCCCTGCAGGTGGGATGCCTCCCACTCCCCAGACGGTGCAGCTGACGGGGCAGAAGCAGAGCCAGCAGCAGTACGACCCCTCCAAGGGCCCTCCAGTGCAGAACGCGGCCAGCCTGCACACGCCGCCGCCGCAGCTCCCGGCGCGCCTGCAGCCCGCCAACGTCCCCATGGCGCCGCTCCCGGCCACCCTGCAGCTCCCGCAGCAGCAGCAGCCCCAGCTGGTGGAACCTCCGGCCCAGCCGCAGATCCAGGTGAAGATCCAGCCCCAGAGCGTGCCCCTGACGGCCGCTCCGCTTCCAGCGCCGCTGCAGCAGCAGGTGCCCCCAGCTATCCACGTGCAAGGACAGGCGCCCAGCCAGGTGACACAGCCGCAAGCTACGATACAGCAACAGGTACGAGAGCCTCAGTGGGGTGGACCGGTCTTTGTTTCCATGGCCAGTAAAATCTAAGAACTCTGTCTTCATCTTTTCATTCCACTGGACACTTTAATCCTTTCCCTGTAAAAATGCACATGTACATTTGTTATTACATTAAAGTCTCCATTATGTTCTGCTGTAGTGTGAACTAAGTATTGAATCCTCAACTCATCAGTAACCAGTGTGTTTCTTGGGCAGACTGTGACTCTGACACGACCATCTGCAGATCCTGCTCAGAATTCTCAACGTCTTGCAGCAAATCCACTGCCACCTACCTCATCCATCACTCCAGCAGCGATCCCAGGCACAACACCACCTTCTCCATACCCAGTGCAAACCAACAGGACCTCTCCAGCAACCAACAAGTCCCTATCTCCTGTTGCATCCAAGCCTCCTGGCGTAGCTGTAGCAGCAGCAGCAGCAGCACCTAAAACACAAAGTCCAGCTCAGAATGCAGCAGTGGTGCCACAGGAAAACTCTCAAGACAAACTGGCTGAGCAAGTCAAGCTGGTAAGATATTTTCTGTGCCATGCTTTTACACCTTTTCTTTTCCTGTCAATTAATTTAATAAAGTGGGAGCAATTAGTAGTTTTCTCTGATTCGGTGACTTCAGGTGCATTCTGCGGCTTCATTGTAAATCTCTGTACTTCTTTTTAAGGAAAATCAAATCCATCAGCGGATAGCAGAACTGAGAAAGGAAGGTTTATGGTCCCCCAGGCGACTGCCTAAACTCCAAGAGGCTCCAAGACCAAAATCCCACTGGGACTATTTGCTGGAAGAAATGCAGTGGATGGCAACTGATTTTGCTCAGGAGAGAAAGTGGAAGATGGCAACTGCTAAGAAGGTACTTGAAAAACATTTTATAACTCAGCACAATAAATGTTGATAACACTCACTTTGGTAGCAAAGCTATTGAAATATCTTCTGCTGCAGATAGAAGTAAAGGAAAGTTGAGGCACTAACTTTTACCTCAAATGAGAAGTTGTGTTATCAGTTCTGGATATGGCACTAGAGACAGACTGGATGATTGTACAGATTGTGGATGCAAATAACAGTTTGTGGATTTTATTCCTCTGGAAATCAAATAGGAATCCACTCAATATGTTGACTGGGTTATATTTAAATAAAAAATAGGGTTGTCATGCCTGTCTCACACATGAGTTATTTCATGCCAATAATGAGTAAATATAGAATTTTGTAAATAATTTCCATTATGTGTGGTTGTCTGTCTAGTTCTTTTTTCTTAATCTGACAGAAAAATAAGAGTAAAGGCAGTAGTGGAAACATGGTAGAGAACTGTTTCCATAGGGGAAGAGAGCAGCACAGCAGGAATACAGTAGTGGAATGAAAATTCATATGGTGTGAAATGAAATATATAAAATCTGTTACAATTTATGGTAAGCAAGGGTTTTCTGTGGGTACCAGCAATGTTGCATCTTTTCTTGATACATTTAGGGACCAGTTTAGGGTAATGAACAGAGCAACTGAAAGTCATTAGTTTACATTGCCATGTTGTTTTCTACTGTGTATTCTGAAATGATGGAAACTCAGAAGCAAAGTATTGAAATAAGTGTATGGTTTTGTACAACAAATATCTGCATTTTGAATATAATTTAAATCTGGATTTCCATTTGTGGTCAATGGTAGGTTTTTAAAAATAGGAGAAACAGGAAGGGCAAATGTGAAATGATCCTTCCCCTGGCACTATGCTTCAAACTTCTGGAAGTCAATGTTTTAGGGACCTCCTGAGCTAAAGGTTGCAATCAAGTCAGTCTTAACAGCCATTGACTGATCTTTCACTCATGTATGTACACTCTTTTTGAACTCATTTTAGCTTTGGTCTCTGACATTTTGTGGTGTGATTTCTGTGACTTCATATGTGCCTTTTGAAAAAGAAGTTTTCTTTTGTGTGTTTGCTGCTAATTTCAGTGGAATTTTTTTCTAATTTTTGTATTCAGAGAGTGAATTAAGAGTTTCCTACTTGATTTCTTAGTTATAGTTGTATTTTTTTTTCTTTGAGTTTCATGTCTGTTGCTTTAGTGGCATGGTAAGAATTAAAAATACTGAAGGTAAGTGCTATGTGTCTAAAGCTGTGGTCACCATCTGGCTGCTCATAACTACTATAATCTTAAGAAATGCAAGGATATGTATTT
Organism: Pycnonotus jocosus; assembly: GCA_013400435.1. Lineage (NCBI taxonomy): Eukaryota > Metazoa > Chordata > Aves > Passeriformes > Pycnonotidae > Pycnonotus > Pycnonotus jocosus. Next base: position 156,216 of record VWYP01022827.1, read on the forward strand.
TGAGGTAACCTAATTCAGTATTTCATGGTGTTTTAGATGGTAAGAACTGTGGCTCGTTACCATGAAGAAAAGAAACTTAATGAAGAGCGAGCTAAAAGGGAAGAACAGAACAAACTGAGGAGGATTGCAGCATCCATTGCTAGAGAAATAGAGTATTTCTGGTCTAACATTGAGCAGGTAAGGTACCCACTCACTAAGACTCCTGCAATTTGTGGTAGTTCTTTCATCTTCAGTAGTTTATTTCTAAAATAGAGGTGTTTTATTAGACTTACTTTACATTTCAGGTTGTTGAAATTAAACTGCAAATTGAATTTCAAGAGAAAAGGAAAAAAGCTTTGAATTTAAAGAGATTTTCAAGGAAAGGTAATTGTATTCCTTTGTAATTGTATTTCATAAGAAATATAGTTGAATTCTGATGATATTGTTTTATATAATTTCACTCAGTGCAGGTTAATCTTGTTGGCAGTCAAATTGTGAGTTGCTAATAATAGGTTATGAATTGATTTGAATCATGAGTTACGGGTTTTTATGGTTTTGTGCTAGATTTTGTTAATGCTTCTTGTGTTTTGCTTTGAATACATTTAAAAGTTCATGTAAGAAATATAAAATTGGTAAGTGATGAATACATATATCAAGTGTAATAATTTTCCAGGTAAGGATTCAAAAGAAGACCTTTATTTGGAAAAAGAAAGTGAAATGGTAAGTCTTTCTGTTTTTTGAAAAAGCCATCAAATTAGTTGAAATGTGACTACATATGTGAAAAAGTTTGGTAAAGGTGATTCTTTTTTTAAATACATGGTGATGATAAGAAGATTTCACTGTAGTTACTGATAAATGAACATTCAGTCACAAGCACAAGTATAATTTTTCTTTTCTTGATAGGAAGGGAAGTGGATTGTGGTTGGTACATGTCTTTAGTGGCTGTGAATCATTCATTCTGAGATTGAAGACCAAAAGCTGTACAAATTAATTGCCAGACTTGGGCAGGAGTTTCATCTACAGCAGCCAGGTGTAGACTTTGTGGTGCATGAAACAGGTTTTCCGGTGTTTTCAGGTTTTCAGCAGAGATTTATCTGCTGAGAGATGAAGGTGTATGTTGTAGAATGGATCAAACTGAATGAAACATGGATATCTTTTTCCCCGGATGAAATGTGGGCTAAGAGCTCCTTGGCTGTGTCTATGCAATTGGAAAAAAATGGACAAGGGATCTGAGGCCCTGAGCCATCTGTCATGGCACAGCTGATGCCCATGTGCTGAAATACTCCCCCTCCACCAAGCAGAATGCCTGCATCTGAATTTCCTGCTAGGAACAAGCCTTAGCATGTGTTATCAGCCAAACTGTGGCCCAGCACTGGCTGTGAGAGTTAATTGGCACAGGCTAAACAATTCTACAGAGTGCACTGGACAGCTGAGACAATTGTATGCTTGTCCCATATCCCTTTTTTATTGACTGGTTAAAAAATTTAGAAAAATGAGCCAGCATGGGTAAAAGTTTTGTACCACAGCTGGACCTGAATAATTTCACCCACAGTGAAAGCGGAAGTGGCTGACTTCACATTCCCATCAGTTCAGAAGCAGAGTTTCTGTTTTTGCATGACCAGGGAAGTGCTAAGAGGTGTTAAGTGTCTATCAGCAAATGCTTTTGGGACTGCAGGACATGTTTTGTTGTCTTTAAAAAACAAACAAAGCCTCCTGCTTATCTTTTGTTTTCTATGATTTTAAATATTACAATTATTTAATGCTAGGGGGGTTCATCATCTGGAAGGAAAAGAAAGGCAAGCACGTCTTTGACTGATGAGGAAGGTAAGTCACTTCTTAAAATTTTGCATCCATAGCATAATACATAAGTTGGATATTAAACTCACAGGTTTCAGTCTGTTACTGTGTGGGTGCAGTGCTTTTCATGAACCAAATAACAACCTTCATCTATTTCTTAGAGACATTAGATAGTCAATTAAATATTAAATTATCCCTAAAAGAGCTCCAGTGAAAATTTGAAAATTACATTTTCCTTGAGATTTTACTGCCATCATTATTGGTGGATTTTAATTCTTTCTGTCCTCATTACTTTGTTTGTCAGGCCTTACTAACGGTCTTGAAGTTCTTTTGAGGATTTTAGACTGAAATACCCAACTGCTTTGGGTCCTTTCTTGTGGTGACCGCTCTGTTGTGTTCCTGGCAAAGAACTCCCCTCTTTAAAGCTACAGAACAACCTGTGGTGAACGGTGTCAATCAGCACTTAACTGCCTTCTGTCCTGAGGCAGAAATGCTTCTCTCCTGTTCACTTATCTTTTAAATACTGCATATAAGTTCTCTCAGATTATCTTGTTTTCTACACATATTTAATTCTTTTTAAATCCTGCAGACTTAGAATATTCTGTGCTCATTCACTTCAGGGGTATAGAATTACAAGCCTCCTGCATTACTGTATAATTTTAATCCAAGATTTGCATTTGTTTTCCTTGTAGTTGAAGATGAAGAAGAAACAATTGAAGAACAAGAAGCTAAGGAAGGAAACATAAACCATCAAACTGAATTGTCTAATCTAGCCAAAGAAGGTAAGCATGTGGCTTGATTCTTCTCTGGGCTGTGCTCTGAAACAACAGCTGGAAACACACAGCAGTTGTTATATTTGTAAAGAGGATTAGAGGTGGGTAATGGAGGTCATTCAGATGTTCAGTCCTGTGTAGTCTGTGTTTAGTTTTTTTCTGTTTGGAAAGCTGCAGCAGTTTATGGAATAGTGATGGACATCTGCACTTTATAAAGCAATCCCAGTTACCACATAAGGTGGCTTGAGAAAACATAGTTCTGTGGTGAAGCACTGCATTAAAACCTTACACCAAGACTCACAACCCGAGTTCTCTAGTTCTCACAACTAGTTCTAGGAGTGCATGATAAACACTTAAACCCAGGGTTTTATCAGATTGAACATGGTTATTTTATCATCAACTGTCTTGAGTATCTCAGAAGGGTTTTGTGACTGACTTGGTAGTCCAAAAGGACACTTAAGTGCTGATCTTGAAGGGAGGGTATAAATATTTGAAGATAAGGGGCTTTTAGGGACAGTGCTCTGGCTAGCAGCTCTCTCATTAGCAATGTAATTGCTATGCTGAGCTTGGTGTGTGGAAAGCACCCCATAGAGATGTCACTTACCCTGGTAAAAGCAGATTTTTGGAGGCAGGCTGCCCATTAGGCTGAGCGTGCCTGGCGATGAACACACGGTTTCCAGATCTGTTTGTTTGGTCTGTTCAGCAGCTTAGTGGCTGCAGTGAACTGGCCAGTTGGAGGGATTACAACCCTTGGCCAGTCAGCCAAGTTCCTAATGAGAATGTTTGCTGATTGATTGGCCACTGCCAGCACATACATTTCTACTTTAACAGCTCAGACAAGGAATCCTGGAGTTACAACTCAGTTTTGAAACTTTTGAAGTCTTGCGTTGCCTTCCAACTACTCAGCTGGATTTAATGCCCCTACCTTCCCAACTGAGGGTTGTAGGGTGTGTTTGTAACACAGTAAAAAGCAAGATAGGAGAACAAGCTACTTGGTATAATGCCAGATGTTCTCTGTAATCAAGGTTATTAAATAAATACTGCCATCATTCACTTAATAATTACGTCTGCGGTTAACTTCTGATTAGAAAACCGGCTTTCTGCAACTGTGAAGAATGTAATGTGATTATAATCAATAGTATTTATTGTTCCAATTTTTGGTATTTTTAAACTTCCATCTTTTAATGACCTTCAGCTGAATTGCCTCTGGAAGATTTGGTAAAGATGTATGAAGGTGCCTTTGCCGAAAATTTTCACTGGCCCCAGCCAAAGCCTGACAGTGAAGAGGAGAGCAGTGAGGAAGGTAAATTACTTTATGTTTAGAAGGAGTGTTGCTGATTCACAAGGTGAATAAGTTGCTTGGCTTTTCAGGACTTGGTGAAAAGGCATTTTGTTCTAGCGGAAAACACACATTAAGTGAATCACATTTAAAATTTCTCAGTTTGTGAAAAGAGGGCAGTGTTTACCTGTCTTAAAGTGAAGATGTGTGAGATTTTCAAGAAGAATACTGAGCCGTAGAAAAGCATCTCTACACTGAGTTAAACAGGACACTTCATAGGTAGCTATAATTACCCCTCTGTTCTATGTTAACATGATGATAGAACTACATACTTGAGAACAGATTTGAAATAGAGTGAGAGGACCTCCCTAGAAGTTGTGAAAAGCTGATGGTCATGTTAACCTAGCTACTGTGAATGTCCAGATCATGTACATGAACCTGAGCTTAGACTATTTGCATTTTACCTGAACTAGCTTGAAAATCATAGAATTGCTTTTTAAAGTTAGCTGCCTCCTTTAAACCTGTGTCTGAATCCTGGTTATCCCAGTTCCTTTGGGTAACTGCTATTGTAATTTTTCTCTCTCTCCTAGAAATGGAAGACCACATGTCTGATAGGGAAAGTCCTCAGAAAGAAGTTGTCCTTATAGACTCTCTTCTCAGCATTGACCAGTACAAGGGCATGGACAGGTCGAGTCCTCCCAAGAAGAACGTGCGAGACATAGCAGAAGTCGCTGCTGCAGCAGAGATGTTATTACCTAAAGGCAGCTCTAGGATAACAACAGCAGTAAGAATCTCTATTTTCTGCTACTCTGTGTGCTGATGTTTGCATAAAGAATGCTTTTTTCTTCATTATTTTGTAGCTTTTAGCAAGAAATCACCCTTTTTTTTTCTGGGTTACATATAGAATGTTTATGCTTTATGCCATGCTCTGTGAATTTAACTCAGGAAAAAATACCAAATTATTCGCATTACAGGTAAAATACAACACTCCATCACTGTTGTATGGGTCTCTCAGAGAATATCAGAAGATTGGGCTGGATTGGCTGGCAAAGCTGTACAGGAAGAATCTCAATGGCATCCTGGCAGATGAGGCAGGGCTTGGAAAAACAGTGCAAATTATTGCCTTTTTTGCCCATTTGGCTTGTAATGAAGGTAAGTTCATTTGGCTAACAGTTCTAGACAGGTATTGGGCTAGCATAATCTTTGTGAATTTTAGGCTAGGGTCACTTTTTTTTCCCTACAGAACCCTAATCAGGCTTTAGTTAACGCTAGGAGTATGATTGTGTCAGAATAACTTTCTCGTATTTTGTGACAAGGATGCTATCTAGTCAAGATAGTGTCTGATCAACCTGTTACCCTCTAGAGATTCTTCTGAATACTTCTAAATTCTTACAGAAAAGCCTTACAAATGGTTTAATGACCAGGAGTAGATTAGTAATTAAAATACCTCTGTTGTTATTGGATCTCACTTTCAATGATTAATTTAGTGCAATGCACTTTAAAAATCAAGGGACAGTATAAGCCACATGTATTGTAAGGAGTCTCCTTCCAGTGTTAACTGCTGTGTTTTCCCTTCTATAGGGAACTGGGGCCCTCACCTTGTTGTTGTCCGGAGCTGTAACATACTGAAATGGGAGCTGGAATTGAAACGCTGGTGCCCAGGGTTGAAAATACTTCTCTACTTTGGGAGCCAAAGAGAACTTAGGGCAAAAAGACAGGTGCTGTATTTTGCAACTCTTACACTGTTGCCTGAGACATTTAACCTGTATATGTCTGTCTTATTTGTCTTTTTTTAAGGAAGAAGTAGCTGGTAAGATATTTGAGAGTTCTGCCTTAACTTTCCTCTCTCATCCTTTCCTTCCTTTTCCATAGGAATGGACAGAACCCAACAGCTTCAATGTGTGCATCACTTCCTACAAGCAGCTGTTCAAAGGCCACACAGCATTCATGAAAATGCGATGGAAATACTTAATAGTAGATGAGATGCAGCAAATAAAGAATATGACCGAGAAACACTGGGAGGCACTTTTCAGTCTCCGCAGGTACAGAGCAGAGAATTGATTTCCTGCTGCCAGTGGGTTTTTCTCTTTTCGTGTCACACAGTTCTCTTAAAACTGATTATAAAAAACCCTCTTGACTTGGTCTGCCCAAATTCCTGAGCAATGTGCACGTATAGAGAAGTGCTTTTATTTCAAACTATCAGGATTCAGAGAAATGCTTGAGATCTTTTTGTTTCCACTATCATATCACTATAATTCTTCTTTGCTGGTATTCTGTGCTCCCAAACAGATTCCCTTGTATGTTCTGATACTCTGCAATGTGAAGCTATTTGGTGGTATATTCAAGATTTAAAAGATACTTTATCCTAGATTTAATTTTATTATATCTACATAGTTCTTCTGTGTATCTGACAAACATAAAGGCACAGTAATCTGTCAATTAAAAATCCTCTTTTGTTCACAGCCAGCATCGTTTGCTTCTGATAGACACTCCTTTGCATAACACATTGATGGAGCTGTGGACCATGGTACATTTTTTGATTCCGGGAATTTCCAGACCTTACCTGGATTTTCCAGTAAAAGCACCTAATGAGGAGAACCAGGATTATTGCCATAAACTGGTCATCAGGTTGCACAGAGTATGTTGTCATTTTTTCTCGTGTGTCCTACTACAATAGTAATGCTGTTGAGGAGAAGGGGAATAAAAATGTGTGGTTCAGATCAGAATTTGTGTCCTTCCTTAACACTTTGTTCAGTTTAGACAGCAAATCCTGCCCAAAGCAGAGGATTCTCCTACCAGAAGAGTGTGGAGATTTCTTTTAAAAATAATACAGAGCTCAGATTTTGAAGCATGAAATTAAAGAGCAAATTAATGTCTATACAACTGTGTGCATAGCAGTATGATTAAATATAGCATATGCAGTTTATCACATCAAATCTGTTAGGTGTGAATAAGTTTAGCTTCCTGTTGTAAACCCTTTGAAGTGAGAATTTCTTTCCTCTCAATTCCAAAACGTTTCAGATGATTCAGCCGTTTATTTTGCGGAGATCAAAGAGGGATGTTGAAAAGCAGCTCGCAAAGAAATATGAACACGTGCTCAAGTGCCGTCTGTCCAGTCGACAAAAAGCCATGTATGAGGATGTCATATTACAGCCAGGGTAAGGGCTTGAAACAGTAAATATAAAATGCTGTCACTTTTAGTGCTTAAGCAAGGAAAGAAATGATTGTCATGGGGAGAAGTGGTTTAGTGTTTCTTTGAAATTTTCCATTATGACCTGTGAATAAAATGTGATAGCATTATAGGCTAGAATTACAGCAGGTGATGCTATGGCCTTGTGAAAAACATGCATTTAACTCTGGAACCTAAAAATCGAGTTATGATGGTCAGGTCATCTGCTGCAATGTTTTAACATTTGTCTCTAATGAGTGTCTGTTCATTTTTTTAAAGCCCAGAGTTTTTCTTCACTGCCCCCCCCCCACCAGTGGTAATTGATAGGCGCAGGGGTGAAACAGAAACAAAGCAGGGAGAGAATGGAGAGCTGGATAGGTTGTAGTTCATTGGAAGGCAGCACTGGGTCTTCAGGTTTCTCTTTTCCAAATTTACTTTTGGTTCAGTGCTGCTTAAAATACTGCAGAAGACCTCAGTGAAATCTAAACTTGTTCTAAGACTTTTGCATAATATACTGCATTGCTTATTCTCACCTTGCTGATACAGGGACAACTCCATAAAAGCTGCACATAAATCAATGTCTTTCTGTATAATTTATTTGGTAGAACCCAGGAAGCCCTCAAAAGTGGACACTTCATCAGCGTCCTGCATGTCCTGATGCAGCTGCAGCGGATTTGTAACCACCCTGACCTGATAAACCCCCGGCTTTCAAGCTCCTCTTTTGTATCAGAAACACTGGAATACAGAACAGCCTCTCTGGTGCTACGAGCCCTGGAAAGGGATATTTGGAAGGTCAGTAGAAAAGTTGAAGGTTTTTTCCTCCCTTTATGCCCTGGCAGAATTTCAGTATTTACTATTGTTTTCTTATATGTGTGTTTTCTTATACTAAGTATGTTCTTGCTGCATCTCTTTTTTTGTCCTAGTGGTTTGAACTTTTCAAGTGGTTTGTAAACAGTAATTTTTCATGAACTACTTGGTTAAAGCAAAATTACCTTTCATTATACTCATGTTTGCAGGAATTTTCCAACACTGAAGTCAGTCTGGGTAGTGCTGTGCTTATTTATGGCATTCTGCAATTTTCTTTTTGCTTTCACTAGCTAAAGGAAAGCAAGAGTTTTTCACATAAACATTCTGTTACAATGACTAAATTAGTACCTTTCTGCCAATCCATTTGAAGTACCACTATTTCTGTTATTGTTAAACAAGTGATCCCACTCCTTGACACGATAAAAAATACAAAAGAAGTATGAGTAATGGAGCAGCTGACATTTTTTGTTTAATTTTATTTCCATCCTTCATATTTTTCTACTTCTAAATTATAGTGTGGCATTTAAGCTTGATAGTTAACCTTCATAAAGTTCTATTTAATTCTTTGGAAACTATGATATATGAAGAATTGTTAAATGTGTTTTGCTTTAATTTCCGTAACTGGCTAATGATTTCAGTTCTTTTTCTTCTAGTGCTTAAAATGGGACTGTCAGTTTAAGATTTATTTCCAAGGTTTCTAGACAGCTTTTGCTAATAATTAAATGGTTTATTTCTTAAACTTACACCATTTATTTCAAGTTAAAAAGTAAATATGTAGAAATTTAATTCAGCATTGAACATAAAGAGGACTTAACTGTTTGTGTCATCATTTAAAAGAATTTTCTGAAATCCCTAGGAATCAGACCTGTCTCTTTTTGATCTCATTGGAATGGAAGAAAAAATGACTCATTATGAAGCACAAATGTTGCCGAAACAAAAGGTTACTAGAAAGTTGATTGAAGAAATCTACAGCTCCCCTCCGCCACCGGCGAGGCCCAACCCAGTGAAGCTCAAACCAAGCAGGTGTGTACATCTACACTCCTTCTAAGCTAGAATTACAGCACCAAAAGGTGCTTCTGTTGTAATCTTTACTGAATTCTCTCTGCATCTCTGCTAATGGGGTTCACACAAACCCTCAGGCTTACCTTTGCATTTATTTTTTCTCTTTTGTGCTTACCTGAAAATAAGAATTCTGTTCTTTGAGGCATGCAATTCCATTTGAAGTTTGTTGATGGATTTCCCATAGTCCTTATTTCAGCAGCAGATGAGCCTTGTTCTTGGACCTTGTTTATGGCAATTGAGTGTTGTTTTGCAGAATTAGGAAGAGGATAATTCACGCTGGGCCTGCAGTGTCAGCTGTGCTCTCACTGTTGTGTAAGAGGCATATGAAGTTTTATAGCAGTACATTTTTTTGAAGTGTTTTTCCTCTAGTGAAGTAGTGTTCTCAAAGTAATGTAGAACTGTTTTTCTAATGCAAGAGAGCTGCCTGCTGACCTGCAGCATGTTGACGTCTTTCTGGAGATCATATGGGAGTCCTTTTTTTCATATATCTTCAGATATATCTTTTCCCAGATACTGACCTAGCCTCTTTAAGATGTTTGCTGTAATTCTGAAGCATCCTGCATTAAACTGGGAAATGAAAGTTTTCTTTCTTGGATTTAGCAAAATCACTTTCTCCAGTGTTTACTCAGGAAGCTTGTGAAGTGATGAGTCTTGCCAGCTTCAGCCATCTGCAGGAAGATTAGCATCTGACATGATCAGTTTATATGTTTCTCGGGGGACAGAGTGTGTTTCTAAGGGTCAAACTATGATCTCCCTATAGCCTTTGACTCTTCCTGCTCTTGCCAGGTTGTTCCAGCCCGTTCAATATGGTCAGAAGCCCGAGGGCAGGACTGTAGTTTTCCCAAGCACTCAAGTCCAACGCACGGTGACCACGGCGACGGTGACACAGCAGGGACAAGTGCGAGGCAGATCCCCCATAGCTACGGTGTCTTCAAACCAAGGTAAGGGAGTCAGTGCCGCCCTGGTCACCTGCACCTCAGTGTAGACAGATACAAGTTAGTCTGTTTAATAGAACTCCTTTTCCCTCTAGCTTAATGGTCTAGAGTACTAATGGCTTAAAAATACCAACAGACTAATTGCCAGTAAAATTCCCCGCTAGTTTCTCCAGTGTGATCTGCCAGTATAATGCAAAACTAAGCTTTGTGTAACCTGTTAGCATATGGAGTAAATATGCCACAGTTGGTATTTAAACCCCGAAGACGTGTAATGTTCTGTCAAAGATGGGAATGTACAGTGCTTCTCTGTATTTATTTAGCCTTTAAACAATGCTTTCCAAGTAGATAATGTTGTAAAAATAGGATGGAGTAAGAGGTGTGGCTAGAAATCCCAGTCTGTGAGGACAAAGCCGTTCTTGTAGCCGTTTGATTATCCTGTCGGAAGGTTTCTTTTTAATGCAGGTTCTTTAAAAAAAGAGTGGAGTTAAAACCTCTAACAGCTTGCACAAACAACCCTTATTGATTGCAGCTGCAGCAGCACAGTTTCAGACAACTCAGGCTTCCACCAGTGCTCCAAGACACCAGCCCGCAGCGACCTTCACCACAGCAACTAGCGCAGCCAACCCTGTGAAACCGCGGGGCCAGACCTCTGCGCCGGCCCCGCAGCCGGGCCAGCCCCAGCCACAGCCCCCCCCGCACACCATCCAACAGAGTGTGCTGCCTCAGAGGCTCGTACTGACCTCTCAGGCCCAGGCACGGTTGCCTAGTAAGTGGCCTCCCCTTTCAAGGTTTCTCCCACCTTTGTACTACAATGAGGTTAAGTTACTAGGCACCCTAAAATGTGTACAGAATCGTTGTTTTTTTTTCACTCTTCTGATTAGCCTTGCTCAGCGCGTTGCTTTATGACCAAGGAAAATCGAAAATTGGATAAGAAACAATAGAATTGCTGTGGACATACATTAGCGGTGTCAACTTAATCTCCTATTTCTGCATGTTTCTTCTGCTGGCAAGACTTCCTTCAGACCAAATGTTTTAGCTCTCTCCTAATTATTCCTTTCATGTTAAACACTAATCCATCTGCTAAAGGCCTCTCTGGCGGAGAGGAGCGTCGACACTGTTAGGCAGAGAAAAGCGATGAGGCTTTGCTTTAAGGTTGTATGTGCACTGCCTATTAGCATGTGTAGAGAGTACTGAGCACTGATGTATTAATTTTATCTCTGGGGTAATGCACTGCCTTTACAAAAGCTGAATTTTCACACCAGTGTTTTCTCAATATCATAAAACTTAATGCCAAAATGCCTCTAACCTTTCTGCATTTAAATCACAAAAAGCTTGGTCCTTGCCACTTCAAAGCTTTTTGCTTTGTCTAAATGCAGATTGCTTAAAATAAATCATGTTTCATCGGCAAATTTCAAATGTGTATTTAATGTGCCACATATAGGAATATTTTAATTTCTTCCTTAAACCTTCCTTCATGCTCTTGGAAAGGCAGTGGAAATTCACTTTAATGTCTATACTTGTTCTGTTACAAAGTGTCACATGAGTTTTCAGGTAGCTCTTAACTTTTTTGCTAATGAAAGTGGTAATTTCTAAAATGTTGATGTTCTTACCCTTTAAACAATCAGCTTCTTTCCAGTTTTTCCAACAAATATAGAAAGCAATACCTGCTTAACTTTTATATGACACTTTTGATGCACTAATTATAATTATGCATGGAAGGCGCTTCAGCACCAGTTTACTAACCAAAATGTAGAATTGTGAATATTGAACAGCTCACCTCCCACTTTGATTTTTTTTAATGCCTGTTTCCCTCCTTAACAGGTGGTGAGGTAGTAAAAATAGCCCAGCTGGCTTCTATAGCAGGAGCACAAGGCAGGATCGCTCAGCCAGAGACCCCAGTGACTCTGCAGTTCCAAGGGAACAAGTTCACTTTGTCACACAGTCAACTCCGCCAGCTCACTGCAGGGCAGCCCCTTCAGCTGCAAGGTACTTACTTCAACACAGGCAGTTCTCCATTATTCAGAATGCTCGTGTTTTGATATGGGCACCATGTTCCTTGTTGCTGGAGATTTTTCCATCCCCAGTNCCTCTTGTTTTGATATGGGCTGGAGATTTTTCCATCCCCAGTGCTTGTACTGTGCTGCTCTTCTTATTTTTTGTGAGCCGAGATAGCTCTGGTTTGGAGAAAAAAAAAAAGCCTATCAAATGAAAGACATGGTTACTTTTTTTTTCTGTATTGTGTTTCAAAAATGTTATTATTTATTTTCACACCCATGCAGTGCAGCTAAAGTAAAGTGAGGCATTGTTTGATATAAACTCCCTGCTGAGCAGAAACGGAACTAAGAACATTTTTGGTTTGTTCTGAAGCTGTGTAAATAATACTTCAAGATTGGCATGCTTCTGAATTTTGGCCCAACTATTGCCCTGAGATGAATGCTCTACCTGCAATCCATTTTGTTCTCAAATCTCCCTTGCTGGTGGTGTGTATTGCCAAATTTAGGAGAGGCAGCATATCTTGATTCTCTGTGGCCAACAAAATAAATAGAGGGAATGTTAAGTGAAGATTTTTTATGTAATTGGATTTTGTCCAAATTCTGTATAAACATTTAGATTAGAATGACACCCCTGTGACACGAAACTCCTCTTCACCTATGAATATTTGGGTGTTTCCCTCCTTTTTTGGCAGATTAGTGTAATCAACGTGTCTGGTAAAATTTAACATAGTTTGAAGCAGTAATGATCAACTTGCACCACTGATAGATTTTACTAGAGAACACTTATTCTTTTCCACTCTCTCCACCCTAATGTGTGTTAAAATCCTCCACTGCAGGAAGTGTCCTTCAGATTGTGTCAGCCCCTGGGCAGCAGTACCTGAGGCCTCAGGGCCCCGTGGTCATGCAGACGGTTTCCCAAGCAGGAACAGTGCAGAATGCCCTGAATGCTTTAGGAAACCAGCACCAGGCAGGTGTCCCAACTTCCACTGCAGTCACACAGCAAGGTGGGTTTTTCCAGCCTGAAGAAATGTCTCTGTCTAATTATTCAGTTGCTGAATGCCAAATTGTATGCAGATCATAATTCTGTAAGCTGAGCGCAGAAGTGGGTAAACTATGAGGGAAATCCTTCCAGGTTGTACTTGGTGTGTGCTGGAGTTTTAATAAAATTTTTAATACAAACTTGGGAGAGCATAACCTAATTATAGATATTTTTTTTAACCAGTTTTGCCTTTGGTCAGGTTTTTTTGGGAAGAACTAAATTTAAAATACTTAGTTAATTTTTGCAAGGAAAAATCAAGAATGGTAATTTTTTATACTGGCAGAGAATGTCCAGTGATTCTCTCCATTTTTCCACATTGATTTTGCATTTATCTAGTTTCTTTCCTTTCTCTAGCTGATGGAGCTACAGTTTCCCACTTCCCTCTGCAAATGTTGCATAAATATTTGGTGCCTTGCTGTAAATATGATCAGTTTCTTGCTTAAAAACATAACGAAGGTGTTGATCAAAAATAATGGAGAAATTAATGCATTTACAACAAAATAGCAGATTATTAAATTAAGATAAATATAACACTAGGGATTCATTCCCTGAAAATGGCCACCTGCTGTGATTTTCTTGGGATATAAAAAACCCATTCCTTGAAATTGGTGTGATGTTCTTACAGTGTAGTTAACTGTCTGAGTAAACATCTGCTAAGGGTTGAAATCACAGGAGTGCTACTGAGATTCCATTGTATGATTTCACCAATTTGTAGATATACTCAATTGATGTGTTTTCTGAAAAGTCTTGGATGACTTGCTCAAGATAAGTTAAAACAATCTTTTCCTGAATTTCTATTTTCTATTGTGTTCATAGTAACATTTTTGAAATGTCATTGTGTATTGCACCATACATGACATTTTGAATAAAGTACAAATGGAGCACAGAACTTTGCTTGTACAAAGCAAAGTGAAGTTTCATTGATCTGTCTTGGATTTTTGTGAGAACAGTCAGTGTAAATATCTGTCAGAGACCTGATGTATAACAAAGTACAAATTTGCAATACTCAGTGGACATTTAGACTAAAAATTCGTCTGCAGCAATGATGTGTTACAGCTATGAAATGTCTATTATTGAAAATAACACAGAGAGCAATTTTCAGATGAACAAATATATAAACACAAGGTTTATCCTCAGTTTGTATTCCAGGTAGAGCTGCAGTTACTAATTTGCCATCTGGTGACATGGGAGCAGTGTTAAAACCAGCACCTTTGCATGGACAGTCACAGGTACTCAATTTTAATTTTTTTAAAATAAACACAACTTTTTGGAATCAGTAATCAGTTTGTGTAATAGTTGAAAGCTATAACTTGCAAAGCTGGAATTAATTGGGAGCTCTGATAGTTATAGAGTAGGTAAAGATCCTCACTTCTGTCCATGTTTCAGGTTGACAGATCTGATGCATTTGCATTTGTAATCCATAGATAAAATAATCTGTATAAAAGCTGTATAAAGATAAAATAAGCTGTATAAAAGCAGCTGACAGCTTTCTTGTGCTGTGATAGACAGGTTCTTGTAACTGTAATATATTTTAAATATGTATTAATGCATAAATAAAGAAATCGTGTGGGGTTTTTTTGTTTTGAACGCAGTAACAATTGGGCAAATTTTTACAGATTTCTAATCTTAACAAGTTTTTGGAAAAGATACTCAAGCAACTTATAAAGCATAGGGAAACATCAAGAATATGTCAAAAGCTATGAAAATGTCTCTTTAAAAAGTTGGATGATACTAAACTAAGGTAGAATTGACTCTTTAATATGAACTGCATTCAGCTGTAATCTTCAGGTTTTATCTGAAACATATACCTGTAATAATTGGTCTAAATAGTAGTCCTACTCTAGGATATATACTCTGACCCTGATAGTTTCATTCTAAAGAACCTCAAATCCCTCATTGATCGTGGTGAGCAGCAAATGTGATTTTGATTGACCTTCTCTTGGCAAAGGAGACGTACGAGGAGAAGAACCGGCTCCTGAAGGAGCGCCTGGACAGGATCTTCTCGGGCAACGAGCGCCGCTGCTCGCGGGCCCCGATGTACGGCCGGGACGTGCTGAGTGTTTGCTCCCTGGCTGGGGACAGAAAAGCCTCCCAGCTGCCTTCCAGTGAAGGCAACAGCTGGAGGTGGGCTGGCTTTGTCAACTGCTGCCTTTCCTCAAGTGCCTCCGGAGGACCAAGCAACCCCTTACGGGAAATGATCCTGGCTTTGGCTCAGCAACAGGAATCTCTAAAGGATCTTGTTGACAGGTAATGTGTGACTCTAGGTAACAAACCTTTACATGTCTAGTTATTTCTAAAGCACTTTTCAAAAAGGACTAACACCTTGTTTCTGTTGATGAGCTTATTTGGTTTAGACTGGTTTATTTAGCAGTAAATGATGTGCAGCATGGAAGTAAAAATAAGTCACTTCTGTTTCCTTTGGATCTTTATAAGAAAAGTGTTTTCAGTGCCTCCTTCCTAATTTCAAGCCCAAGTTCAGCTGACCACACTTAGGCTTACATTCTTATGCTTAGGATTCACTTGAAGAGTTACCCCATGGGCCCAACTAACAAGAGCTAAGACCCAGAGATGCAGGCAGAAGCTAGTTTAGCCAAGACTGACTTTTATTGCTGTGCCTGTGATTATTGATGATCATTTTGTGTGCAGCTTTTTAAATCGGTATTGCCTTGTTTTGATGCTTTTCACAGGGCTCTCTTCGTGTTGCCAGCTGCAGTTGCTGCTCCCCCATGTTTCTATGTAGCAAATCCTCCCCCTTCATACAGTCACAGACTGAAACTCCTTAAGCACAGCCTGAGGCAGAAGGCAGCTCCACACTTGAGGCAGTTGCAACAGCTGACAACTCCTCACTTACTGCAGTTCCCTGACCTCCGGCTGGTGCAGTATGACTCAGGTAAAGGACATTTGCTGACAAGATTTCAGTCATTTCCTCTATAACATGGATGGAATTTCTGTATAAGACCATTTTTGGTTTTTCTGTTTGAATTATAGGAAAATTAGAAGCTCTTGCTGTCTTGCTTCAGAAGTTGAAATCTGAAGGGCGCCGTGTGCTGATTTTGTCGCAGATGATTCTGATGCTGGACATACTGGAGTTGTTCCTGAATTTCCATTTCCTCACCTTTGTGAGGATTGATGAATATGCCAACCAGGAACAACGACAGGTAGATGTTCCCTACCAGCTGCCCACTGGTACAGCAATATGTGCTGCCTAGGCTTTTATGCACTACAGCAGGAAAAGGAAATTTGCCTTGTTTTCTACTCAGTTTAAAGCACTTGACGTGTTTTCATCCATTTTTTTATTAGGCTATAGTGAATTTGGTGTGGTATTTTATTTTGGTGTATGGTTTATTTAGTCCTTGCTTTTATTCTGTTTTTGTAGGAGCTGATGAAAATTTTCAACAGAGACAAGCGCATTTTCTGTGCCATCCTCTCCTCTCACAGCCGTTCCACGGGAGTCAATCTTGTCGAGGCAGACACTGTTGTGTTCTATGACAATGATCTGAACCCAGTGATGGATGCAAAAGCTCAGGAATGGTGTGACAGGATTGGGAGATGCAAAGATATCCATATATACAGGTGATGGTGACAGTCAACATCTGCTCTTTAATGTGTTTTAGTGTGAGGTTAAATGATAGTGCTGCCCTGTATGATCTGGAATAAAGTGGAAACAGTGCTGAAAACCACCTCCCTTCAATAAAAAAGATGCCAGAGCATCCTATGAAAAGGTGAAGGGGTTTAACACCAAATGCAATAAATTAATCATACCTGCATGGGCTTTGTTTGTTAGTTTACAGGGAATTTTTTTAATGGATCCTTTTAATTGTTGAATTTTTGTCTGGTGTTTTTTAATTACATAAATTATTGAAAGAGAGCTCTAAAGTAAAGGTGGTAGTTTATTTTTTCTGGGCCTGCACCATTACTAAAAAAACTCCCACATACTACCACATTTTAAGCGTTTAGTGGTACTCTCTAAGGACAGTTTGTCTTTTTATTTCTGAAAGCTGGTTTGGAAATTACTTACCAGATTTCTACTTTTTTTTTTTTTTTTTTTTTTTTTTTTTTTTTTTTTTTTTTTCTTTTTGTTGTTTTTTTTTTAAAGGGGGTTTGGAAATTTTTTTCCAAATTTTTTTTTTTTTTTTTTTTTTTTTTTTTTTTTTTTTAGGCTTGTCAGTGGTAATTCTGTAGAAGAGAAACTTTTGAAAAATGGCACAAAGGACTTGATCAGAGAAGTAGCTGCTCAGGGAAATGACTATTCAATGGCCTTTTTAACACAGGTAAGTTAATATTCAGAATGCATTGAAACACCCATGCTGCAGAGTTTAATAAATTCAGGCATCTGTGTTGGAGTGTTTCATAGCAGTTTAGTAGAAGTCTGTCTGGGCTAGAATTAATAAGAAAGCATATTGGATTTCATGATTGCTTGAACTCTCAGTGTTGGGGCCACATTCTTTCAAATATTGTCCATCTGTTTTGTTCTGTTATTTGCATAGTGATGCACAGACATCACCCATGACTTAATATATTGTGGTTTCTTCACCCTGCTGCAAAATTCTGCAGTGCTTGTAAGGGTGAAGGTCTCAACAGCTTTAAAATGTGAAATAAATTTGGATATTTAGAGAGATAGACTCTGAATTGCTGCTGTGAAGATACATGAGACAGTGACTGTGCTGGTGAAGCCAGACTATCCCAGCTGGCACTCCTGATATTGAAAAAGAGTAGAATGCTCCCAAAAACTGAATGTATTTCTCTTTTTTCCTTCTATTTACCAAGCAAACAATTCAGGAATTGTTTGAAGTTCATTCTCCTATGGAGGATTCTGGATTTAGAGTGAAAGCAGAAGAATTTGTAGTACTTTCTCAAGAGCCGTCTCCAGCAGAAAATATTTCACCTAAAGTTGCAAGACCATTCATAGAGGTAATGATTAACACACACATTAAGAATACAGCTGTGCAACATTAGTATTAAACAGCTGACTAATCCCATTTTATTTGGGTAAATACTGTCAGTCTCTTTTTCTGGTAGCTTTATGCTCTTTTGTCATTTGCCTTGTGACAAAACTTCCAAAAGCCCAAAGCTGAGTTTTATAATTTCTGCAATTGTTTCTCTTGCTGCAGCAGTGACTCATTCCAGAAATTTGTGTTGCATTTCAGTGAACTCCTTGTGGAGTTTCTTTCCATATTTTTGAAGTCTTAATTATTTTTAAAAATATATCTCTCTGAAAGGCCCTCAACAGCATTGAACGAGAGGATGAGGAGTCAAATGATCACATACAAGAAATAGGATCTGAGTCAAGCATTGAACCTTTAATCTCAGAGCTCTGCGAGACAAAATACAATGAAGAGCCCTCACAGCTGCAGGAGTTGGTTGCTGTTGTGGATCAGGTATCCTTATTCCCTTGAATATCTGGCTAAAAAGTAATGTTTAGTTCAAATGTTTCAATTTCTTTTCAGTCTGACCTTAAAGCAACTTTGTTGTTTCTCCCATTAAATGGAAGGGAGATCTCCCACTGATTTAAAATTCTAAGATGAGGTTTAAGGAGAGCTTTGATACTTCATGTAATATTTCCTTTATTATCTTCAAAGTAACATTTTTTCCCTTTGATACTTCCCTCAGCTGACTCCAATTGAGAAATACGCTTTGAATTATCTGGAGCTCTTCCACGGTTCAGTTGATGACAATGAGCCACGGATGAGTGAGGTAAAACAAATCTTTCTTTTCCATGTTATTCTGTCACAGAACAACATTTATTATATTTTCAATATGAAATGGAAGTTTCTCCAATGATGTGGAATATATTGTAGGCACTTCTGTGATCTCGTCTTGCTATACCTTATGAACAGCGCAATGTCTTACAGAGAGCTCATTATTTTGGGATTCTCTGGTTTAAGCAGGTGTCAGTTCTTAATTTTTTTTATAAAATGGCAATTGCTTTCAGCCTGGCTCAGCAAATATTTGTTGTACTCCCTTGATAGCAGGGGAAAAACTTAATTAATTTCAATGAGCCTGTGTTCTGGTTGTCTTCACTGTTTAACTGAAATTCTTTGATTGCTTTATACTTATGGTTTAAAAACCCTCGACAATGACCAATAAATATCTTCTAAATGATTGTGAAAGTATCTATTAAGAAATTGCTATAAGATTCCTCTGTCCGAAAATGTCGACGTTCAAGGCATTTATCTATAAAATTACAAATTGATGACTTCTCATCCAGTGTCTGTTACTGTATAAAGTTTCTAAGGAGTCTGACTTTAATCTAGATGGAATTGAAAACTGCAAAGAAAGCCTGGGAAGTCCAGCATATGAAGGAGTTAAAGGAAAGAGAGCAAAAAATGCTTTGGGAGGATGAAGAGGAACTTCTAACCTACACTCGGGAGGATGCGTACAACAAAGTAATTGCTGATTAATCTTGTTTTTCTAAATAGTTACTTCTTAACAGTTACTCTGAGAATATCTTTACCCTTCAGGTTTCAGTTGGATCATTTGAATTATGTTCTCTTTTTGCTGTCTAGGAATATGTCTATGAAGGTCCAGATGGACAAACTGAAATTATGCCAGTAAGTAAAACTGACACCAGGCAGCCTAAACAGATCTTTTATTTTATGAAACATAAAGGTTAGTGGAGAGTTAACATTGCAGTAATTACAGACTTTTTTCTCTGCAGCTCTGGACTCCTCCTACTCCACCTCAGGATGACAATGATATCTACATAGATTCTGTTATGTGCCTGATGTATGATACCACCCCTATTCCAGAGTCAAAATTGCCTCCAGTGTACGTCAGGAAGGAGCGTAAGCGACACAAAACAGATCCCTCTGGTGAGTGCATGCTCAAAACTGTTGTGAGATTTATTGCTGAAAGTTTAAAAAATCAGGGGTTTTCATACCTCCTGTATGGCTAGTCCAGTAAAGATCAAATTTGCATGTTTGAAGGGATGAAAATTCCTGTGTTACCATGGCCTTGAAGCAGTGGAAGGTCCAGTTCTTATGGTGTGTCTTCTCTTTAGACATAAAGGTGTTCTTAAAAGAACAGTTTTAGAAAACAAACATTCTACTTTGTCAATTAGGACAGGGCTGGTCTTACCTTGTAACAGACTCTGTTTAGTTCCTGACTGTGCTTTTCAGAGGCAGTGGGGAATGCTCTGTACATGCATGAGCATTTTGCAGCTGTAGTCAGAGGAGTCCAAGAATGACAGTATCTACCAATAACGCTTTATTTTTTGTCTCAGCAGCAGGTAGAAAGAAGAAGCAGCGTCATGGGGAGACAGTTATCCCACCTCGTTCACTCTTTGATCGAGCAACTCCGGGAATGCTGAAAATGCGCCGAGAGGGCAAAGAGCAGAAGAAGAACATCTTGTTGAAACAACAGACTCAGTTTGCAAAGCCTTTGCCAACTCTTGTCAAACCAGCTACTGAGGCTGGACAGGATAATCCAGAGTGGTTGATCAGCGAAGACTGGGCACTTCTGCAGGTCAGATGATACCTACAGCTTCTGCTGTCATTATGTTTTTATTGCTGCATTTTATCTCTTCAACATTATTTCTAATTCCTAATGGCATTTTGCTGTCATAATGTGGAACAAATTGCCTGTCATTTCTGCTCCTCTAAGGACAATTTAAAGGCCTACAAAATGTATGATTAGGCCTTATTGTTGTTTCAGAAAACACTTACTGTTATTCATATTAGTTGTGCTGGCTGGATACTGGATAATGCAGCTAAGGTTGTTCCCACCTTTGAGAGGAGAGCAGCACTTGAATAGCAGCTCTCTGCCCCTCTCATACCAATCTCCAGCTGTCTTCCTGCACATCAATCAGTATTAGGGCACCTTATGCTTGTTTATTCTCTGTGACTAGCTGAACACAGAGCCTTAGCCCTGAGCTGTCCCACTGTGTAATGCTGTGTGGGCACACACAGGTAGGGGAAGATTTGGAAGATGGCAACGATTTCTCACCTGATGCATTTGTACCTTTCTGTGTTGCAGGCAGTGAAGCAGCTGCTGGAGCTTCCTTTAAACCTTGCTGTTGTGTCGCCAGCACACACTCCCAACTGGGACCTGGTCAGTGATGTTGTTAACTCCTGCAGCAGAGTCTATCGCTCGCCCAAGCAGTGCCGCAACCGCTACGAGAATGTCATCATCCCAAGGGAGGAGGGAAAGGTGAGTTCACGTGAAAGATGCGTCTTTTTTTACCTTAAGTTGTAGAGTTTTTTTTCCCTTATCTCCATAAACACTTGTTTTTTGTTTTTTTTTGTTAAACGTTTCAACAGTGTAAATAAATAACTTTTAAAAGATCTTTTTAAATTATTCTCATCAGGATTTCCACTTATTTTATGTGATTTCTTTGAAAAGAAAAAGCACCTGAACAAAATCTTCCACAAAAGATCATCTAACTTTCCTTCTTATTTTACAGCTAATGTACGAAGCTAATCCTAAAAAGAAGACAAAAAGTATTTATAAGGTGTGCATTGGTATTCTTTCAAAATCAAATCTAGACACTGTGGTATTTAGCAGCAATGGAGGTGGGCAGATAATTCATATGAGATCCATGTTGAGTGTTACTTGAGTTCTGAAACACCAATTAAAATTCCAAATTTATTTTTCCTTTCTTTGTTGACACAGTGGATTGACACCAGACTTCAGCTTTTGGATTTGATAGATAAATTTTAGATCATGCAAGAAGTTTGTGACTTCACTTAAACTGTCACTTTAGTGGCATTTTTCCACCAAACCACCACCATGTATCTTATCCTGATGGTATTTAAGATCTGTAAGGATGAACTTCATGCTAGAGTCTAGGTGGATTACAAATACATAGTGAATTTAATGCCTGAAACACCTTTTAGTAAATGAGGATGATAGGATGCTACAGAAACAAAACCAAATTCCATGACTGTGAACACCTTCTTCCAAACCACACAGCAATTTAGTGACAGAGTTGGGTGGAGAATCCAGAACTTGTGGCTGTAGTCCCATTCTCTGACTGCTAAGGAGGTTTGTCCCTGACTGGCAGTTTCTGCTTAGGAGAAGCCAAATGTTAGACTGGCATGGTGTGTGGATGTTAACCTAGCTTTGTTGGGAGAGCAGTGCAGTGATGGTTTTGTTTTATTATCTTACGTGTGCGCTGTGCATAACTATAAACTAATGGGCTTTTGGTTTGGGTAATGAATTAAACTTGCAAAATCTAAACTAAAGCAAAGATTCTTTCTCAAATTAGAGTTTGCCATTTTGTATGTCCCCAAGTGCTGATGCCAGTGTGACCGTGAGAACTGCTCCTTATTTTGCTCTTTCTTTATATATTTCCCATAGAGTTTTGTGTGACAGTAAGTTATCAGTGACACGAGGCAGGAACCAGTCTGTGATAGATATGTTGGAGAGTGTTTTTAAATAATCTACGAGCGCGCCTTGTGTTTAAACATAGACAAAATGCTCTGTTGGGTGTGTTTGCAATTGAAAGTTGGTTTGTTTTCTTTTTTTTAGACTAAAAACAGTCGCCCACTTCGTACCAATCAGATCTATGCTCAAGATGAGGGTGCAACCCACACACAACTTTATACTAATCATTTTGAGATGATGAAAATGATTGCAGGGAAAAGAAGTCCACCTATCAAACCTCTGTAAGTTTACCTGGGATCATTTGATCTTCTGTCACCACAGATCTCCTGGAAACTGTGTTTTGCATGGCTCTCAAAACCCAGAGTTATTCTGCACTCTGTTTCTCTGTTCTTGATCTCTCTCTCTGTGTTCTCTGTTATTGGAAACACCTCCATATTTCATGTGTTAGGGTCTCACTGCAGGAATTTGCTCTTTGTCATTAAGAGCAGAGCTACACTCAGTTGGGGATTTTTTAATCTACTTTATATCTATCCATTTGCCTAAATTGTAAACTATTTGCTGTCTATGCTGTTTAGTAGTACATTGTTTTCTATGTATCTTCCTGCAGTTTTTCTGTATTTATTTAGTATTTACTCTGAGTCTTTCTTAAATGTGTATCTGTATGTAGGCTACAGTACTGGCAGGAATATCATGGAAACTTCACCAAAACTGCAGTGTAATATGCTAAAATATGTGAAATGAAATATTATTTTTAAGGTTTTTCTGTCTTCAGTAATATAATTTTGCTCAATTTTAGACTTGGCATGAATCCTTTTCAGAAGAATCCAAAGCATGCATCGGTGCTTGCAGAAAGGTGAGCACTCCCTGTCTTGAAGGAGTTACAAATTGCATAAAAGGGGTTTTTAATTTTTTTTTAAGATTTTAGTTATTTCTAAATATTGTGTGTTTTGTTTTATTATTGTTTCTAGTGGCATCAACTATGATAAGCCTCTCCCTCCGATTCAAGTCGCGTCCCTCCGAGCAGAACGTATTGCCAAAGAGAAAAAGGTATGGTCCCATCTCTGCTGCACAAATGACTGCAGTAATTAAAAAATAAGGCAACAGATGAGGTATGAACAAAGCTGCCTCCTGGGAGAAGTTTGGCAGTACAGTGGATGTTATGAGCAGCTGCACATTGTTCATGTACAGGGGTTTAGATACCCAAGGCCCAAAGTGAGACCTTTCCCTGGGCCTCTTGTCACAGTCAGACCCCTTAAACAATGAGGAGCATATTTTTGCAAAATATACTAAAATGTGTAAAAATCTTGTTTAATTCTTGACCATTCTGTAGCCTCCTTTCTTATATTATTCAGAAAGAATTACTTGTCCTTGCTTGTGGATGATGTTACTTGTTGTGCTATGCTCTAAGCCATAAACCCACGAGTACATCTTGTAGTTTGAAATGAGTCAAGTTGTGTAACTTGGTCTGGAAAAGTGAAGGCAGCTTTGTGGGCTGTCTCTGGTTAGAACTAAAGGGGTTTTGTGGATACAAATAAAGAGGTTTTGTCTGTTGCTTTATTTTATTTAAAAAACACCACACTTTGCTTGTTGCATGCCTGAAGACTGAAGGTGCCCCTTGCCTTGCAGGCGCTGGCGGAGCAGCAGAGGGCTCAGCAGCAGACGGGCCCCCAGCCCCAGCAGCCCCAGGCAGGCCAGCAGCCCCCCCAGCAGCCTCCCGTGCAGCAGGCCCAGGCCCAGCCACAGCCACAGCCACAGGCACAGGTAGTTCAGCAGCCACAGGCAGTGGTGCAGACTGCAGTCACTACTGTGGCCAACACAGCAGTATTGGTAAGAAAGGGAGAGCTCAGTGCCTCTGATGTAGTCACTGCAGTTCTTCTGTGTGTGCTGTATTTGTGTCGTGTTTTCTCTGGAAAGAGAATTTTAGGTCAGTATAGTGAGATCAAAGGTATTTTTTCTTGTTTGCTTTCCCTGGTTATTCTGAGTATCTTCTGGTTCACTGGTTTATTAAGTTTATTCTTGCCATTGTAGCAACAGGTTTTGGCATTCTGTGTTGGAGAAACACCATGCAAAGATGTTTTTTTCCTTTTTCACTTTAGACTTTCGTTTAATGATGTCTGAGTGAATAGATGTACGTAGTCAAAAAATGTATTTGTACTTGTACAGAATGTAGGACAACAAAAGAGAAGGAAACTGTAAGAATGACTCAGTTAAAGAGCTTAAAAACCAAAGATTCATTAACCTTTGCAAGGCAAGTGAAAAGATGCATCCTACAGGAAATACTGTGCTGCTTTTGCTGCAAATTCGTGTGAAGTTTCCTGCCTTCCCTAAATCTAGAGTCTGAATGAATCTCATGACTGGTCTGTGGCTTTTGTATTTAGAGCCAATCCAGTTTGTACAGTGATGTGTGCAGGCAGTGGTGGAATATTTTGCTTGTTGAAGAGCAAAAGTAGAACAGCTTTTGCAGAAAGACAAGAGAGGATGTGTTCTGACCCACAAGCACTGCTGTGTGTGGAGTGCTCAGTGATGTTCCTGTATGAGTGCTTGTCTCTGCTGTGCCAGAGTAAGGTATTGCTCCCTTCTTCTGCTAACAGGGATGTCCAGTGACCAGGGTTTACCACACACTTGGCTGGTCTACAATTGCTCATTAGTGAGGCAGAATCCTGATATATGTATGCATTAGTTGCTGTGATCTGTAGAGTCAATGAACAGCTGCAGATATCTCTGTATGTTCCCTTGCATTTTTCTTGTTTTGTCACTCCAGGAATACAGCATTGTGTTAAGCAATGCTCAGTTTTCTTTTATTGTTTTTCTTAACTGTTACCTTAATTGTGTTCTAATTAGGCAGGCACCATCAAAACAGCAGTGACGGGGACGAGCATCCAGACTGGTAAGAAGAGTTTATAACTGGGCATAGGAGGGGATGGGACATTGGGATTTTCACTTTCAGAATCTCACATTTAATCCTGGCTTGCTTTCAGCTACAGTCAGTGGAAATGTGATTGTGAACACTGTTGCTGGGGTCCCTGCTGCTACTTTCCAGCCCATCAATAAGCGTCTGGCCTCACCTGTTATACCTGGGACCCTGACTGTGAGTAGATCCTGTCCCTGGACACACTGGGTTGCATGTTTTATCAGCATATCTTCAGCTTTCCATGTCATGTGCAAATGTCATGTGCATCTTGGGGTTCTTTATCAAACCTCTCTCTCTTACTAAAACATCAGAACACACTGGAATGGTTTATCAGAAAACAATGCTTAATACTGTTAAAAATAGTTTATAGGCAAGTCCTGCTGAAAGCAATGTATTACGTCATTAACATTTTCAGCCTGTAACTGTTTTGTGCTTTATTAATTATGATCTTTATTATTATGTTAATGGTTTAAGACTATGGAAGATAAAGCAAAATATTGAAAGGCACTAAAATTAAATGTCTGTAATGGAGTGAAGGGTTTAGTGATCAGCCTGGAGTGAAGGATTTGGTGTTCAGCCTGTTGGAAAAAGATTTAACCGCATGCTGATTTTAAGACGCCTCCAAACAGATGTGTTAGGCAGATTTGGGGCTTTTTTTTCCTTTTGCATTTTTCATGCTTGTTTTTAAAATTGCCTAGAGGGCAGTTCCATTTCCAGAAGGTTCCACAGCTGTGCCTGAGGCACGGGAAGGGAGCAGTAATGTCTGTGTTCCCTTGCAGACCTCGGGAGGCACGGCCACTGCGCAGGTGGTTCACAGCCAGCCCCGCGCGGCCGCGGCGCCGGCAGCCTCCAGCGAGCTGGTGACCATCGCCTCCACCCAGGGCGTGCGCGCCGTCACATCCGTGACAGCCTCTGCCGTGGTCACCACCAACCTCACGCCTGTGCAGACCCAGACGAGGTCTCTGGTGACCCAGGTCACACCAGGTAATGATCCTGTGTGCGGGGACTTATCCCAGTAGTGCATAAAAGGCCTGAGAATTCCTTGGATCCACCATTACAGCCCCACAGTATTGGAAGTCTGGGACACAATTAAGCAAGACTGTGATTTTTAACTTGCTTGATTGTTGGTGCTCAGATTTTTCTCCGGTATTTCTGGATAAATATGGCAATAGAGAGCTTGGCCCCTAGGCATTGCAATTTAAAAATATTATTAACAATCTAGCAGTAAAATATTAGAATTGACTGCCTTGACTAAAAACCACTGTGAAGAAAGGCCCTTGGATTTTATGACCTATTCTACCTTATGATAATGTGTTCTTACATGTAGTAAATCCACAAAGTGTGCTGGGGCAGAAAAAAAACCACGTTTAACAGCTTGACTTCTCAGGTGAAATTAATGAGTTAAACTGAATGTTGAAAAGTATTCATCATAACATTTTGGTTTTTCTTTATTTACAGCTACACCAACAGTCCAGCTGTCAGGCAAAACCATCACCCCTGCTCACTTCCAGCTTCTGAGGCAACAGCAGCAGCAGGCTGCTCAGGTGCAGGTCCCACAGATCCAGGCTCAGGCACAAGCTCAGTCTCCAGCTCAAATAAAAACTGTAGGGAAATTGTCACAGGTGAGGAAATGCTCATGAAGTAACCTAGCACATTGCTCTTGTAATTTCTCTCTTAAATTTTATCGTGCTAAAATTTCATGCAGTCAGTGATTCTGACAGCACTTTCAATAGTAGAGTAGGGCAGGATGGAAAGCACTTAGTGTTACTCACTGGAAGCCATTGTGTAAAAGAGTTACGTTTTAGATACTTGATCTTAGCTCTAGTACAGAATGTTTCTCCTTATTAAGCTTTGGCTTCATCTCCATTTTTCTCCTGTAATGTAAACCATTGGAAATGATGGAAGTGTTTGATTTTTGCAGGAGCAGCTGATCAAGTTGCAGAAGCAGAAGCTGCAGCTCCCCCAGCAACAGGCAGCACAGCAGACACAGCAAGGGGCACAGCAGCAAACAGCACAAGTGCAAGTGCAGCAGCAGCAGCAAACTCAGCAGCTCACTGCTGTGACAGCCCCTCGTCCTGGCGCTGTCCTCACGGGCACTACGGTCACCAACCTGCAAGTGGCACGCCTGGTGAGTTGGCTTTGACTTGGCAAAAAGTCTCAAACTCTCTTGGCTGGTTTAAATGAACTGGGCACTGATTCACACTCACGAGTGCTTTTTGCATTGCTCTTCAGAAGGAACAGCTGTAACATAAATAACTTTACATTGTACTTACCTGTTGATACCATCTCTGAATTATGTCACTATACAGGAGCCATTACATTTAGAAACATTTACAACTATCACTTTATAATCACTTGTTATATGCAGCAAATCCTTGTGTGCTGCTACAATAATCTTCATTCCTTACTGCTTAGACTCGTGTTCCTGCTTCCCAGCTCCAAGCACAAGGACAGATCCAGGCCCAGACTCCACAAGCAGCACAGGTTGCTCTGGCAAAGCCTCCCGTGGTGTCTGTTCCAGCTGCTGTTGTGTCATCTGCAGGAGTCACCACGCTCCCTGTGACTGTTGCAGGCATTAGTGTTGCCATTGGGCAGCCACAGAAAGCAGCAGGTATGTGAATGTAAACTGGAAATAGGAAGAATTGTGTTTCATCTTGTAGTATAGATAATGTTTTTCTTTTAGGAAGATTGTTGTTGGAACAAAAAGTTAACTTGACTCATGCCCTTAGATAAGAAATTTTCTCCACTGTCAAAATCATGTCTTATTGCCATCAAAATCATGTTAGTGCTCAAAGTTGTGCAAATGTATAAGTCTGTATAAGTAGAATCTGTATTTGCAAGTACTGGGACAAAGCAATAAACTGAAGACTCTTACAGTTCCAATTATTTCTGTAATTTTCAGGAGGCCAGACAGTAGTTGCACAGCCACTGCATGTCCAGCAGCTGCTAAAACTCAAGCACCACCAAGCAGCACAGCAGCAGAAAGCCATCCAGCCCCAGGTTGCACAGGGACAAGCTGCTGTGCAGCAAAAGGTACTGTTGTCTGCTCTCCCATTAACTTGTGCAGTGGTTCTGTGGTTGTAAAACTTGATTCTGGATGACCAGGACACTCCTAGAGAGTCAGTCAGGATTTCTAGGGGTGAATCTTAGGTGTATCTAGAGAGAACAGGTTCCCAGGTGCTTCATTTTTTCTGTAAAGTGGGTGGTTGATTGGTAGTTTTTATGTGTGTAAGAGAGAAACTTTTCATTAAATATTTTAATTCTGAATACTTGTGTAAATGCATGGAGACTTTCATCTAGTGCTCATTTTTTTTATTGCTAATCCTGGGAGAATTTTTTTTCAATAATTAAATGTAATTAATTTTTTCCCCACATAAATGTTCTTTAAAATACACTTATCTTTTGTAGTCATTGATGCCTTTTTTCTCTTGTGCAGATAAATGCTCAACAGGTTACAGTCCAGACCCAACAGCAGACTTCACAGCAGCAAAAAGTAACTTATGCTACACAGCCTGCCATTAAAACACAGTTCTTAACAACTCCAATTTCCCAAACCCAGAAACCAGGTGGAACCCAGCAAGTGCAGGCCCAGATTCAGGTACAGGTAACACAGGTTTACACCTTTAAACTGTACTGGGACTGGAGAATTGTAAAGACAACAGGTGAGGTAGAATCCAGCACCCAGTCATTTTAATTCTAGCCACACATTCATTTAAATTGACTTTTTAATATAATTCACTGGTGCTGAATATGTGGCCTTACAGCAGGTCAGAGCAGCTATGACCTGCAAGTTCACCTTTCCTCTTTGAAATAATTGAGTCACTCCTTTTTATTAGGCAAGGGATTCCATACTGTGTTTACTAAGGAAAATTCAGCCAGAGTTTTTCCTGTTTCTGGTGCTGCCTCACAGCCTAATCTCTGGTGAAGTGACATATATTTTCTTTTTTGCATAACTGGATCAGTCTAACCAAGGAAAAAGAAGGGGGTTAGGAATTGGAAGTCTTACTCTTTCAAAAGTGTGTCCCAGATAATGTAACCTGTTAGAACTCATGTTCTTCCTTAAGTTTTATAGGAGGAAATGACTGTGTTGTAGTTAAAATTGAAAATATTTTTCTTCCTCCCCTAGCTAAGTTCTTCAGTTCATGGGTTTCACATTCAGCTTCACTGAAAATGCCAAACTGCCACTGATCATGAACAGGCCTTTGGAAAGGTTTTCCCTTGGTAGAAGTTTTGCTAGATGTGGTGTTTTGCTGCTATCAGCAGCTTTTTATTTTGATTCAATCTTTCTTTATTTCATATCACTACAGGTTGCAAAACTCCCACAAGTGGTCCAGCAACAGGCTGCTGTTGCCAACATTCAGCAGATGGTCTCAGTTTCCCAACAGGTAGGTTTTGCTCTTGTCAAATGTAACACTAGAAACATGATCTTTAGAAAAGCTCATTTTTTTGGAATGTATTTTTCACTTTATGTGTGGCATAGGTAGTATTTTTGAAGGATGTACCAAGTGCCTTTCTATAAAAATAAGTCTTGAATACCAAACCAGCTGTGGGATATTCTCTGGTCTAAAACTTTCTTAGATGTAGCAATGTTTGTTCATTACTGTAGATAGCTGAAAATCAGATTTTAAAAAATGTTTTCTAGAGCTGAAAGGATTTTGAAAAATGGTTTCTGGTAATGTATAGTCAATGTAGCAAATAATTGAACTAATGAGCACCATCTGAGCTTTTCCCACAAAAATTAGGACAAATTGAAGGTTACAAGTTGTTTTGTTTCAGTTCATAGAGCTGTGCCAAGTGCTCTGTAAAAGGCAGAAAGGTGTGGTAGCTGTTCCAAATATGTGCTGGTGACAGATGGGGCTCGGGCAGGAGAAGGTCAGGTGGTTTAGCTCCCCTCCCCTAATGACCAGGCAGTTAATTAACACTGTTTAGAACAATGTCATCCAGATCATTAGCAACAGGCATAACTTAGTCAGTTGATTGACGGGAATAATTTAACTTTGGAGGGTGAATGAAGTTCTTGCCTTTGGTGCACAAAAACTGGGCCAGTCAGCTCTTAATCTGCCAGAGTTTGCAGTGCAGTGCTTTAGTGCAGAATAAAGTTCTGCAGTCTGTAGAGCAGAAATGTAATGACTCCTCAGTTTAATGCCAAACTGTTTTGTAATTGCCTTTTCATCCTGGTGTGTAGGTACAAGCTCAGCCCCAAACTGTGACCCTTTCTCAGACGACAGCAGGTCAACAGCAGGTTCAGGTGATCCCTGCAACCACAGCTACTGCTCAGGTGGTACAGCAGAAACTGATCCAGCAGCAGGTGGTGACCACAGCATCTCCCCAGGTTCAGGCTCCAGGTGTACAGAACCCAGCCCAGACACCAGCAACACCTGAAGCCCAGAGTCAGCAAGCAAAAGTACAAATGAGGACACCGACTGTCAGATTAAAGGCACCTACTAAACCAAGTTGAACTATTGCAATAACAGGGAAACACAGTATTTTGTGTTTGCTGAGACAAGTGAGAAGCTACTCCAAACATCCAAATGAAGACAAAACACCTCTATTTTTTTTTTTTTTTTGTAGCAGAAGGTTTCTTGCTGGTGAACATTTAAACATGGAAACTCACATGTAACTTCAGTGTATTAGCAACTGTTTAGCACTCAAACTCTGTACAAGATGCATTCTGCCTGTGTTCTCTGTGCTCATTCAAACCAGATAAAGCGAGCATTACTTAGGATGAAATTCTGCCCAGCTTCTCAAAAGTCAAATGGTGATCTGCCATAAATGTCAGTAAAATCCATCTGTGTTGGAATACCACACCTGCCTGTGGGAATGTGCAGCTCCTTGCTGTAGTTCAGTGTGTGCTCAGTACCCACAGTGAAGCCACACAAAGAACCAGGTGTGGTTGATACAGCACAGTATTTTCCATCTGTAAAAAAGCTCTGTGTTGTTCTTCCCTGTGGTAAACAGCCCTGGAAGAGCTAACACAGGCTTGAAGTGCTCCCTGCAAAGTTTATCCAGTAAATGTGAAAACCTGTAAGTATATGTAATTAAAAAGGAAAAAAAAAGGTTTCACTCTCCATTTTTGTAAGTCTTTTAAAATGTTTGTTAGTAGTTTTTGTGTACAGTTTACTGAGTCACCCAACCTGTGTGCTCATTCTCATATTTCACTTTAAAATAATGAATATTTTAGGCATGAGCTGAGTAAATACTGTGTTGATAGTAGATGTGTATTAAAGTGTAGCCCATTTTTTTTTTTGTATCTTCAGGTGGGTATTTTGGATGTGAGTAGAGTGTGGCCTCTTCCTCCAAATCAGTTTGCCTTATTGTTATGGAGAAAAAAAAAAAAGCAAAAAGCTGCATAGAACTGTGGAGGGTTTCTTTACTTTTCTTGCTTACAATGAATAACAGACATTGCAAACAGCACTGAGTGAGGAATCAAAAAGCCCATGGTGGCTTGAAGGGATTTCTTTTACTTTGGCCATAAAACTGCACAATGTGTAAAACCCAGACAAAATTACAACATTCCTTTTCTGACATGATTTTGAAATTATTTTTCCATTCTGTCGTCTTTTTACTCTTAGGAAAGGAGCCTATTTAAAGGCAAGGAAAGCATATATTTTGTTTTGTATGTCCACACTTGTTGGTACCTGGCAATCCACATGGCTTAGACAAGAAAGAATTCTCAGCCAGCTCCTCTGTGTTAGTTGGGATGGGTACAGCCAGTTCTGTTCAGATCACAAATGTAAACATTAGCTCAGGCAGCGTTCCTGATTTTTTTATTTTATACCTCTTTTGTCCTGCATACTTTTTTTCTTGGACCCTCAGGTCTACAAATACAAGGGCATTTTTTTTAAGCTGTTTTTGCATGCAGTAGTATTCCCTGACCCTGCTAACCCCTGTGCCCTCCCCTAAACTTCACTGCCAGCCAGGGAGCTGGTATTGCTGACAGCAGAGTAGTTTAAAATGCAAAGCAGATGCAGTGGTAATGGATAGTGACACTGTACAGTATAGCCTTGCTCATCCAAAAATATTGCTTAGTTAGCCCCAGTTTTACTTTTAAGTGTTTAGCTTTTTTGATGTGCATGAAAGTTGGGGTGGGGGGGAACACTTCCAGCAGTAGGAGAGCTGTTGGTTACGTCGTTGTGCTGGTCTGATTTGGTGTCTAAAGAGGCGATTGTTTTTTGTTTAGGTCAGTTGACGAAAATTAAAAGTCACCATCTTTTTTTTGTTGTTTGTTTTGGTTTTTTCCCTTCTAATTATTTTTTTCCTTCCTTTCGATGTGTCTTTCTCCCAGGAGTGTGTTAGGAAGTCAACTTGTACATAAGTGATGAACATTTGTACTCGACCCAGTAGGTTGATAAGGAATAGTGCTGTATCCTACCTGAAGGTGTAATAAAGTGTACATTTTTATACCGCCGTCTCGCCCTGCCTTCTGTTCGGGGGAGGAGGGCGGGCTGGGGCGGTGATGGGTGGGAGGACGGAGCGATCCCGACACCGAGCCCGATTCCGGCCCCGCCTGCGGGCGGAGCGGCCGCGGCTCCTCCTCTCGGCTCCCGTGCGAGCATGGCGGGGGAGGCCTCGCTCGCCGCTTGCCTGGAGGCCGTGCTGGGCAGCCGCTCCAGCGCCAACCGCGTCTTCG
>VWYP01022828.1:0-84072 GCA_013400435.1 Pycnonotus jocosus
TTGCCCGAGGAGGCGTGGCGCGCGCGGCGCGAGGCCTTGCCCGACAGGCGCAGCGAGCGCGACGTGTGCTTGCGGCCCAGCCCCGGCTGCTTGTCCCCGTAGAAGGCGTGCTCCACGCTCTGGCTCTCCGCGTTCCCCATGGCGTCACGGTCTGCGGGGACACAGCGGGCACCGTTAGGGGAGGGAGGCACGCGGGCACCCCGAAACGACAACGCTTCTTTATTCAACCCATTACTGAACCCGTCCCGAAGCCCACACCGTGGGCACTCGCGGGCACTGCCCTGACTGCAGCAACAATCCCACAGAATTCATTATGGGAGCCAGAAGCTGTACCAACTCCAGCCAAGGTAGAAATACAGTTACATCAGAATGTAGCAAACAAACATTTTTATTTGTTCTGCTGGTGCAAAGAAAGCGTGCAGAAAAGGGAAGGACTGGACCCTGGAGCTCAGTGTGAACTGGAACCAGTTTAGCACCACCGTGCCATCTCGGCTCTGTGCACATTCACCTGACTCTCAGCATCAGGGGCATCATTCCAGCCAACTAACTCAAAAAGTCAACCGCTCTTGTTTATCTCCAGGTAACAGATGCTGAAAAGTAGAGGGATGTGCACCCTCAGCTGAGATTTCACCTCATTTTTTTTTGGCTAGGAACTGCAAAGTGAAGCACCAAATAGCAAAGTACAAATCCACCCATTTGGCAGCGAGCTAATGACAGGTTTGATTTCTGGAACAAAAAAACTGTGCAACGTTAAGCAGGTACAGAGAGCCCCACACAAGAAAGCCATATTATGAAAAATAAATTAGCATGAGTGACTCAGACTATACAAAAATAACCTCTCCTTCCCACTCCCTCTGAAGCAGATAAGCAGATCTGAGCTCTTTGATCTGAGCTGGAACACAGGGACGGGGTTTGTGTCCCCAGCCCCAGCCTCCTGCATTATTCAGCTGTGCACGTCCCGCCGTGGAACAGGTTTCCCATCCAGGTGGTGGGAGTGATGATCTGATTCAACCCTGGAAAATCACTTTGAGGTCTGTGATCTCACTCAACAAATGTCAGAAATATTTTATCAGTAGTATTGGGTCCTTCCTTCTGGCCTAACAGCAAGAAGAAGAATAAGAAAAGTAAATGCCAAAGTTCAAAATTAAACAGGAGACCCTGAATTACACACAAGGCAATTACATAGAGAAAAAGAGTCCATCAATCTTGAAAAGAAATTCCAAGACAAAACTTCTTTGTTTTGAGGTATTTCCATCAATTTTGGTTAAGAATAAAAAAGCTGCCCTGACACTAAATAACCTGGAGTTTTAAATTTCCTGGGGCAATTTCCTCTCCTTTGCTAATGGGTACTGAACAAGATGCTGGCAGAATGAATGCAGCCACGTATTTTCCCTCACTATCTCTATACACAGAATTGCTGCTGCACAGACCTGAATCAGCCCTACATAAACACATGAAAAGTGAGGAATTGATGGCACCAAACAACGGGACAGCGTGGCAGAACTGAACTCTGCAGTGACACTTCTGAAAGCAGCAAGAGGACTGTGCCTCTGCACCTCTACCCAGCAAAGCTGCTCCTGGCTGGAGCTGGAAGTCTCTTCAGTGATGGAGCAACTGACAGCACCATAAATATCTAGGCATTTCTGTATTGAACATAAATCCAATTGCACATGAAGTAAACTACAGCAGGAAATGCCCTACATCTACTGAAATGAATGGCACAACTCCCTTTGGGTGCCATGACTTGTTTAGAAAAAGAAATGCACTGAAGAAAGGGCAGGTTTAAATCTTAAAACAAAAGAGAAAAAGACAGCTTTATCAATCCCTAGACAAAGGCTTTTTACCTGCTAAGAGCTACCGCTCTTTGATACAGACTGAAAAACAGTCAGCCTCTGCCTATAGAACATTTTAAAGCACAAAACCTGCATCTTTTTTTCTGCAGATATCTAAAACCAGACCTCAATGCTTCCATCCTGCAAAAGAAATCCTCTCAGGGCAGTGCATTTGCTGCTTTGGTTCTTGCTGACCACACTTCCATCCAGCGGGATTTCCAGTGACTGCACACCCCGGGTGAGCCTGCACCACTGATCCCCAGCCTCCAGCCATCCATCCCATCCCATCTCCAGCCATGCCTCCTCATCCTAAGGAGAACGAGCAGTTTTAAAAGTCCTCTTGAAATCTGGAATGATTCTTTACCTTCTGACCACACCAGGCGAGATTTCCCCCAGCCAGAAAAGCACCAGGACCACAAATGGGCTTGCTGAGGAGAGGAGCAGCAGCTCAGGCTGCATCCTGTGAGGAAATAACACTCTCCTGGAAGGAGGGAAGCCTTTTCTCCACAGAAGGAATGCTCAGGGAGTGATTTCACACAGTGAAGTATCTGCTAGAGACTGGCAAGAAGTGCCAGACTTCAAAGCAAAGAGCCGACCTCTTTTAACTCCGTGGATTGGCACTTTGGGTGAGGACATTTGCAAATCCACAAACAGCCATCAGTGAAGCCATACTTCACTCCTGCATCCTGGAAAGGCCCTGCCTAATCCCACTGAACTCCTGGCTGCAAGGCTGCAGGAATGCTGCCCAGTGGGTGCCAGAGGGCTGCAGGCAGTGCAGCTGATGCAGCTGCGGCCATGCAAGACAGTGCCATCACCCAGGTTTGTCACCATCCCCTGGGAGATGCAGGACACAGCCTGGGTGGGACAGTCGGCCCCAGCAGGTCAAGCTGAGGGGGGTCCTCTGGACGGGACCCCCATCCTACCTTCTCACCCCCACTCCTGCCTCCCTTCTGCACTGCTGGCTGAGCATTCCACCAGCTACCCTGGTGCTCCTGCAGCAGAGTCCACTAAAACAGCAGGGAGTAAATCCAGGGGGAGAAAGAATAAACAACAAAAAGAAGAGCTTATGAGTCTGTTTTTGCTGAGCTAGTGAGTTGGCCTGGCCCGTGCCAGGGGCAGCACAACGGTGCCCCTCTGGGGACACAGGACAGGACAGGACAGTGCCTCTGGAGGGTGACACAGCAGCCAGGACGAGGGACAGCGAGTGACATCTCCTCGATTTTTGGCAGTAGGGAGCCGTGAGGTGAGCTCAGGCAGATGTGGAAAGGCAGCCCAGAGAGGGGAACTGGCAGTGCTACAGACGCTGGGCAGGGAGGGGAGCCCCAGCCTCCCCCTCCCACGGGCCACAGCAGACACCCTGGGGCAACAGCGTCTCAAACTGCTCAGCCACGACTGCCAGATGCTGCCTGTCTGTGCCTTAACTGCATTTAGCACACTCAATGAAAAAAATCTGTATCAAATTAAGAAAATGAGTAATGTTAATGGGAGCTGCACGCAAGTGCTGGTAGGACAAAGGCTCCCCTTGTTAGCCCGGGCAGCCAAAGGCAAAGGCCACCATTAAAGACCCATCAAGGTAGCACCAGGATATGACACAGATCAAGTGTGACACATCTCCATGCTTTGCACAGGTCTGTGGTGCTGTGGGGAATCTGCTGGGAATTACCCTGGACCTGGCAGAGATCAGCACGGGGCCACGCGCTGCGAGCGCTGCCTGGACGCCTTTCAGCAGAAAACGTTGATTCATCAGAACCCAAAGTTTGTGTGGGAATAGAGAGGGCCTCTGACGAAATCTGCCTCTCTCTGGGAGGGAGAGGTTTGAAAAGCAAAGCAGGGAGACAGGCACGTCTGCTGGAAGAGGCAGCAGCGCCCTGACTCAGGCACTCGCCGGAGACGCAGAAGATCCAGATTGGGATCTGCTTCCCAAGCCAGGGAAACGAGGGGAGGCAACTTCTGCCTCCACATCCCCACAGAGGTGGCCTGACCATCCATGAAAACCTGCTCCTTCCCAGTTTAGTGCAGGGAAGATGCCAGAATTGTGGTGACTTCAAAGAAGTCACCTTTTAAGGCAGCTTGCACATCAAGAGACAGGACAGTGGGATGAGATACGTTTTTTGAAAGCTCAAACTCCAGATTGACATCAAGGTTAAGGTGCCAGCAGGGAGAACACGAATTCTGCAGGAAAGCTTTGGAAAAACAGTGTTCCCTACACTGGGTACACTGGAAAAGCAGACTGACCTCCAGCTGAACTGCTGAGGTTTTGCTGGATGCCTCTTACATGAAATGGTTACACATAAATTATATCACATTCTAGATGACCACTGATGACCGCCCACTCAGAGAACACAATTTCCTTTAAAAACAGTCATTTTCCTTCCTCTTCCCCTACCCCAATATTAAATTATTTCTTAAAATAATTACGAAACCAGAATACTCATTTTAATTAAACCTACGTTACTAACTCTTAAACCCGCAAACGGTTGGACCACTAGAGTCCAGGAGCATATCTGAAAAACACTAAATTTCCAACCAAATTTGAAGCACCTCACAAGACAACAGATTGCAAATTTAAAATTAGATTCTAGTGGGAGGCCCTGGTGACAAATCTGTATTTTTCTCCTGGAGCGTAGCTCGAAGGCTGTGAGAACCAGAACAATGATCAAATCCACAGCGGGCAGTGAGCCTACAGAAATAAACTTCTGCTCAAATCTGCCAGCCAGCAACAAAGATTTTTACTGAACTCACCAGAACCACACAGAAAAATGTACAAGACTAATAACCAAGTGTGAACACACACATTTCACTGTCATTAAAATGCGCTTTTTCAAAAGGGCAACGGAGAGGTTGGAATTCCGCAGAAAGCCTTTGAGTTTCTCAGAAACTCCAGCGGCGTGTTTCATTGTTTTCACACCAGAAGCTCTTAACCAGCCACTTCTTTTTTGTGAGCCGCTCTCACATGTGTTAAAGCACGGGATGGTCCCCAGAAAGGCCCTGCAGGCAATTCGAGTAAGAGGAGGAGGGAGGGAGGGAGGGATGTCACCAGGAGCTGCCTGACAGCCGCTGCAAAGCCCCTTGTGCAGTGCCCAGAACATGCAGCTGATGCCCTTCCCTTCCCCTCCCCTCCCGCCCCGAGCACAGCCAAGCCCTGCAGGAACACACAGGGACGCACATGTACCTTCCGAGGCAGGCCCGGTATCCAGCGCAACCTTCCCCCAGAGGGCTGTGGCATTTAGAGGAACACAACTGCAAATGACCCCAAAATGGGCAGGGACTGGGGCTGCAGAGGCTGTCAGCACCTGCCACTCAGCGACTCCATGACTCCCGCGTCAGAACCTATGACTACATGCCAAAAACCTGGGGAGAAAGGGGAGAGAAACAAATCAGACAAAGGGTTAGCAGGGAGGAGAGCATCTTCTGCCGGGCCTGTCATCAGCACTTACCTAAGGAGCACCGGGCAGTGCAGCACGGAATGCTGTGCTCATATTGGGATGATGGAATCTGACGGTGGCAGAATAAATGAAAATCCCAGTCAAGCACCGCCAGCCCCAAGCACGGGACGTGGAGAGCTCCTCTTCCCACATCTCTGCACAACCCAAATCCCCCCAGACCTGAGCACTCCCTTGCTGAGGCCGGTCTGTCTCAGCTCAGGGCCAAAACCACACCTGCACCTGAGGACGACCACCAGGAGAGGCACCTTCCAGCCGAGCAGGGCTGGAGTCCTGGCAGCAAGGGGAAGCCTGGAAGGCCTCACAGGACATTTCCCTGCAGACTGTCTCATGCGTGGAAAGGGCGCTTTTCCAGGCAGGGATTTCATTACCGTTTTCCAAGGGTGAATCAGACACTGGGGCAGAGCATTTACATCTGGTTTTGTGAGCAAGGCAAGGATTCTGGGGTTAATTGTGCTCAGGAAAGCACAGACACAAGAGACCTGTCTGTGCTTACCCAGACCTGAGACAAGTCCTTAGGACAGTCCTCAAGTCAGTCACTGAGCTCTTGTGGGTACCAAATCCCAGCTCTTTCCAGGCCTGGTACCACTGGTGAGCTCCTTTGCAAGGAGCCCAGCTCTAGTCCAGGCCTAGGAGAGGCTGAATGCGTTCCCAATCCAGCTGTCACCCAAATCCCCCTTCTCCCAGCCGAGCACCAGCACTGAAACATCACTCAACGCTGCACACAAACTTGGGAGAGTTATAAACTCCCCCACAGGTGCCAAGGAACAAAAACCTGGGGAGGGATTACTGCTGCCCTCCATGTTCTGAAGAGCTGCTTGGTGGGGAATCCACTCTTGGCTGGATTCTCAAAAGAGATGAGAGTTACTGGTTCTTTTTAAAATTAAAAATATTCTCCTTTTCTTTCTCTTCCTTCATGTTCCTTCTTTGCTCCCCACCTCCCCCTCTTCCCCCAAGCTGTTGGTTGAGATCTGAAAAGCAGTTCATGAATTGCTCAGGAGCTGGCAGAAATTAATAAAATGAAGCTCATTTATATTGAAATGGACTCATTATCGTCCCAGCTGCCAATAATTTCCAAGAGGGGAATCTTGCTGACAAAAAAGGTCCTACAGGCAAGAGGCTCCCCACCTGCACCCACCACACTGGGAGCAACCCTGCCACCAGCATTCCTCAGCTCCCAGGAAAGGGAATTGTGACCACCTCTGTTCAGATCCCCCTGCTACAGCCCAAAAAAACCTGATCAAAACAAGAACCAAACAAACACAGCCCAGCATTTTAACAGACTTTCCACCCTGCCATGGCTTTTGAGAAGCTGGTAACTCAGTAAAATCTGCTCCAGGGTGACACAAACTCTGGTCACTGCCCTGAGAAACCAGCTCCAAGGCAGCCTGTTCCACACACCACCTGAGCTCCTCCAGCCAAACCCCTTCCCTCCTGGCAGTCCTTTGTTAAAAAGGGGATGTTTACACCTGGATCCTGCATTATCCAAATCCTCACACTGCTCCAGTGAAGGGCTGGCAACATCCTCTGCCACGAACAGATGAGTACTGGGCATGCACAGCTCCTCCAGGAGACAAGGATTTATCCTCACCCATCCACTCTTTGCTGAAAAGTTTTGCTCCCATTAGCTTTTACAACTCAGACAGTCTTTCCTAAATTAAACTGATTCATGCTTTCAAGAAGAACATCAGTTTTTCATACTTTGTCTGACATGAGTATGCACTGAACAGTCCTCAGTGTCCTGGTTCATTCCCACAGCCCAGGCTCTGCCACAGCAGAATTTCTGGAGCTCTGAAGCAGCCTCCAGCAAAGCCTTGGAAGGTCCAACAGGGCAAAAAGTGATGCCCACGCTCCTCATTCAGGAGGAAGGGCTGAAGCAAACACAAGCACAGCCCCATCTCTTCCTTTCCAGCCCTTTTTGGACACGTTTGCTCTCTTGGATGCTCCCGTGGAGACTGGCCAAGGGGGAAGCTGAGCAGTGACCCACCAGTCTGTTCTCAGGGGAGATGTGTCAGCTGTAAACACCAACACACTGAACAACTGGTCTGATTTAAACAAAAAAAAAATCAAATCAAGATTTTCCAACTTCTGCACTTGGGACAGAGCATCCCTGTGAGCAGGGACTGGCACACTCAGACACATCCCTGGGCTGTGCCAGCCAGGCCTGCACACGCCAGCACAGCTCCCACGCCCTTTGAAGGTCTGCAGCAGCACAGAGCAGCAGCACAGCTGTATTTACTGCACAGCCACAACACAGGCCCTCCAAAAACCAGGCCAAGGGCTTCCCACAGGGCTCACCGTGCTGCCCATCCCAGCTGGAAGCCTCCAGGGATGGACTGAACGCAGAGCAAGGAGGCAGGACAGATTAAAGGAGCACCTTGCTATTCCTCACATCTGCTACCTGAGATTCCAGGTACAGCAAAGAGCTCTGCCTTCCACACGCTGGAGCAGCTTGCAATGATAAGAGTCTGGAGAAAAATCCAGCACAGCTGTTTTCTTTTTGCTTGTGGATGCTTGACAGGAACATTAATGGATGAAAAATATGGAAGCTGTAGCTTTCTAAAAGCCTCTTTTTCAAAGCACAACCCTTCCTTTCCAGAATGAAAAAAATCAGTATGCAAATATATCCCCTTGTCCAGTGAACAGGAAAAGTTGGCGAGAAGGACGACAGCTCTATTTCAATTCTATTTTTTACTTTTTCATTTCATGAGGCATTATTTTTGTCAGATTTCAAATGCAATCAGTTGGTTGTTAAGTAAATCTTCATCCAGCTTGGAGAAGCCCTGGGTAACTCTACCATCAAGCAGGATGCACACACAGAGACAGGAAGCAGGAGGCATTCCATACAGAAACCATGCAATATTCAGCAGCAGCTCTGGGCTGTGTTCCCCACCCACCATCCCAGTTCCACGCCATTGTAACTCCAGTGTTCACTCCCATCTCCTGAAATGGAGAATCAGGCCCTTGATTTGTGACTGGAGGCCACATTTTGTTAGTTACCAGTTAGCTAATATGAACTGCTGCTGAAATCAGTCCAGCCAATGCCCTGCCCTGAGACCGAGGTCAATGCTCTCCTGTGCTCAGGGTTCTGCTGGCCTGGCAGCTCTGGGTCTCCCCATCCCATCCCCCTGGGCTGCCCTCTGCCACATAAAACCCACAGGAGAGGGAGCACAACACATCCTGAGCTGGAAGGGACCCACGGGGCCCAGAGCCCAGCTCCTGGCCCTGCACAGACACCCCAGCAAGCCTCCAGACCCTTCACCATCCTCGTGTCCCTCCTCTGGATGCTCTTCAATAGCTTCAGATCCAACTGTGGTGTCCCAAGCTGCCCCCACGCCTCGAGGTGAGGCCCCAGCAGTGATGGATCCACGGATGGATGGATGGAGAAGAGGCTGCTCTGTGCCCAGCTTTGTTCAGAAATGCAATTCAGAAATGCTCTGAGCCTCCCCACTCTATTCAGACACCGAGCCCAACTTCAGAGGATTGCAGAAGCTGGTTGACTTTTAAAGCAGCAAAAATAAATGACAAACGTGCTCCTCTCTGTGTTTTCTTTCTATGACATTTAAAATGTCATAGAAGCCTTTTGTTTGTGAGAAAAATTAATTTCAAACCGAGCAGTGCTTGTGAGAAAAATTCATTTCAACCCAACCACGGTTTATACTACCTGTTGAGGAGAATGGCTGCTCCTGAAACTGGGGTCTGATGACAGTGACCACGCAGAAAGGTCAGGGATCCATCCCTCCATCCCCAAAATGGGCTGGTAGAGCTTCAACTGCAAAACCTCTCTGCCAGCGTCTCCTAACACGCACCCTCCGTGTCTGTCACGGCCGGGAGAACAATGCTGCTGATCCTCCAGATGAGGAGGAGGGCAGAGGAAAACAAACCCACACTCCCTTTGAGAAGAACTCCTAAAGGGGAAGGTGTGGGAAGCCCTGCTCCTCCAGCTGCAGCACCACCCCGAAGACAACTGCCAAGGGAGGGAAGAGAGGAGGCAAAAACCCCTAAACCTCCACAGAGCCAAGAGCCAGCCGTCCCCAAAGCCCAGCTAAAGGAAACAAAACCAGCAGCACAGCACTGAGAGAGCACCGTGGGGCCTTGGCAATAAATTAATGGAAGAGCAGAGCAGGCAGCCCAAGGGAAAGCCCCCTCTCTCCAGGGCTTCTCTATTTATAGAGGGGATGTGAATAATTGACACATTGGTTGTGGGTTTGTTTGTTTTTCAATCGTTTTTACAACTACCTGAGCATGTCTCAACTCTTTCTCCTTCCCTTCCCTTTTATTTTTAATGGTGGGAAAATCCCCCTGTCTACCCTGGGGGGAATCTGCAAGGTTTTACACGTTTCCAGCAAAGGGCAGAGCAGGGGAAGGATTCTAATTTCAGATCATCAGACATAAGCAAATCTATGGGAAGCCAGGAGGGCAACTCCCTGGAGCCTGTGGGGCAGGCTAAGCCCAGCCACGGGGGCTGCAGGGAAGGAGGAGCCCGCTTGGCCTCCGTGGAGGCTGCAAGGACTGTGTGTACATTTATATCAGACTTGACAAACTAAAGGAATTCCCAAAATGCAGCTGAAATAAAAAATAAGGTGTGGCTTGTTTGTTTACCTTTAGGTTCTGTGTTATTGTTATTACACTTTGCTTGAGAAGGGCTTTCTGCTTGTGCCAAACGAGCAGAGAACTGCTGATACACAGCAAGGGTGGGACGTGCCAAATGCATTAAAAAGATTGAGAAGAAACAAGAAAATGTTCAGGCCAGGAGACAGAGCTCCAAATGGATTGTACAGCCAAGGAGTGAGACCTTGCCTGCACAGAACCACCCAGCACCACAGGCTGCAGCAATAAAAACTGAAACCCTTGGCTTGAGTGACCGACGAGACAGGATATGAAGGATTAAAACGTTGTGGAAAAAAATTAAGGGCAATAATTGTGGTAGGGGGAATTGGAGAGGAAGTGCTTAGTGTATCTCCCCATTTAAGCACTGAGGTAAGTAATCTGATTTTCAAGCAATGCCAAAGACCTCACACAGATCGTTAAGATGGTGCCTGAGATACGGAGTATCTAATTTTAGACACCCTGACTTAAGTACTAGGGAGGGATTCCAGAGGTCTGCGGAAAAACCGGTGTGAAACAACTCAGGCAAAGGCAGGAGCAGCAGAGCTTTCCCTTTCTGCTCCCTCTCTCTCTGAGGGAGCGTCAGGAACCTCACTGAGCACCAAAGCTGTGCAAGGTTCCTCAATCACTGCTTTAGAGGCAGCAGAAAGCACAGCACCGTACCTGCCACGCTGAGGCCACAAGGGAGGCATAATAAGAAAAAAAATTGAAGCCAAGGATGTCCTTTGCAGATGCCTTGCAAGAGTTTTGGCACCAGCATCTCTCTGTGAGCTCGTGCTTTTAAACCAGCACTGCTCAGGACTCGTCCTTCACTGACACTGCTCTGGGGTGGGATGGAGGGGCTGAGCTGCAGGGCAGAGCTGGATCCTGCTGCCAGGCTGCCCAGAGCTCCCTGCTCTGTGAACACTGCTCTGGGCTGGGATGGAGAGGCTGAGCTGCAGGGCACGGCTGGATCCTGCTGCCAGGCTGCCCAGAGCTCCCTGCTCTGTGAAGTTTGTGATGCACTGAACATCCCAAACTACCCAAACCCAGGAGTTTATGGCCTGACATCCCAATGGCAGCATGGACATGTTCTGTGGTGGGACAGGGACGAGTGAAGATGCTGAGACAGCCACTGACCCAGGCCCAAAGCCAGGACTCCCCCAGGACTCCCACCCTCTGCCTGCTCTGAGCACTGCTAGAGACGATGGGAGCACCAAAAAGGAGCCCCCAAAAAGCTTCCCAAACCCGACTGGGAATCCTGGCTGGTGTTTGATCAGAGCCTGGGAGCAGGCAGGCAGCAGTGCCCATGGCTGCTGTGCTCCCCTCCTGTGCCAGCCCCAGCAGGGCAGGTCTCTGTTCCCGTCACAGCCCCGCTCCTCCGGCAGGCACAGAGGCAGAAACCATCCCTGCAAAGCCGGGCTGCCCCCAGCCTGGCAGGGCTGAAGGGGAATGAAACATTCGGCTCCGATCCTGCCCATCCTGACAGAGGCTGGCGGCTGCAGCCCATCCGGGCTGACCGGTTCCAGTCACGACTCGTCCATGGCATCTCCCGGCACGGCTCTGCCCCCAGGGAGGAGCACA
Source organism: Pycnonotus jocosus (assembly GCA_013400435.1). Lineage (NCBI taxonomy): Eukaryota > Metazoa > Chordata > Aves > Passeriformes > Pycnonotidae > Pycnonotus > Pycnonotus jocosus. The sequence continues at coordinate 11,447 of VWYP01022828.1, forward strand.
CACCCCCGGGGCCGCACGGCTGGGTGGGGCTGCTCTAAGGAACAGGGGACAAACCCAGCAGCCATGGAAATCCCAGGAGAAGATGGCCTCGGGGCTAGCGGGGGAGCCCCCACCCTGGGAAGAGATGGGAAGGGAGCAGAGAGAGGAAAAAGGATGGATCAGCAAATGCTCTGGAGAGGAAAACCAGAACCACGAAAAACCAGGCTAAGGCAGCCCAGGGTGGAAAGCTGATACCCATCAGCTCTGAGTGTGGCCTCCAACGAGAATGAAGGCTTTGCCTCCTTTTGCAGGGAGTACACGGTGGGGAGAGGCGTGTGAATCACCACATCTGAGGTTATCAGAGCAAAATCCAGAGTTTAAAATGTGCCAGTCAGCAGCAGCTTTCAATCTGCATCCCAAAACCACAAGAGAATCAACCACAGGGATACGGGCAAGAATTTTTATATTAAAACCTGCGGATCAGGATCCTGCCTGGGACTGCAGAGCAAGTGATGTGTCCATCTGTCTGTCAATGGAATGCAAGGCTGGAGAGCACAGCTGAGAGATGGAACCAGGAACGACACGGGAAGAAACGGGAACCTGAACCTGCTGCTCTTGATCACTCCCTGCAAGAAGATGACCCATTTCCAGAGGAGGAAAGGCAAAAGACACCTTTCCAGGAAACTACTAACGCAGCTGAAGATGACAAAAACTGGCACAGGAATTCTGATCTGCATAAGAAACTTTGCACAGAGGTTGTGCTGAGGAGAGAATTACCTCACTCGAGCTTTTTCATGTGTTCAATGCTGACACATAAAAATGAAATGTGCTGGTGACTTGTGCTGAGGACACAAAGCTGGGGAAAGTCACAGCACAGAACAGACCTTTTGTCTCGTATTGGTCCCAAGAGGGCCAGGAGCTCCACAGAAATGCCAAGAAAAGCAAATGTAAATCAAAGGATGCACCAAGCAGGACTTGCCTGGCAGAAACAGCAGTGACTGATGCTGCAGAAGACACTGACCTCATCTGGAACACCATGAGCAGTCCTTATCGTGGCCAAGGTTAACACACACCAGACACCTTCAGCAAAAGCCAGGCCAAAGTGAAGCTCCACTCCGAGAGGAGTTCAGAACAACAGAGCTGCTGTCAAATGGAACACGAGCAGAGAGGCAGCAGAGCAGCCCCAGTGCATGCAGCTGCAGGGTTCAGGGGCTGAACACTGCCCTGGGCTCACAGCTGCACAGAGGGACACAGCTCATCCTGCCCAAACTCAAGCTGCTCCTGAGCAATAGGAAAAAAAAAACAACAACAAATCGTCCTCAGCTTGGCAGCACCACAGTTGGTGCAGGCCCTCCTCTGGCTTTGCAATCTGTGGTCAATAAGGGCAGAATGTTGTTGCTGGCACCCAGGAGCTGCCTGTGAGTGGTGCCAGGTGACCAGCTGCAGGGCTTGTACCCGTGAGCTCCTGACATCCTGCACAGCACACTGCCAAAACCAGCTGCAGTTTAGCTCTCCCTTCAAAATCACTCTAAAAGGAGTGCCAGAGAAGGAGCAAGGAGAGATGTTCCAAATCCTAGCAGGAACATTTCAGCACCAGGCTCTCGCTGCCTTTTTGTGCAGTTACCCCCAGGTATAGTCACAGAAACAAAACACTGAGCTAAAGCATGAAGAAGGGGGAATTTTATTTTTTTTTTCATTCTAAAATACGTGTCAGAAACGCAAACCCCACACAAAACAACAGCCACGCCTCCTCCAAATGCCAGGTTGGTGAGGTATCAGCCACACCACCAAACAAAAGCACTGTAAATCCACAGAGCACTTTACTGACTGGCCGTGGCATTCAGTGCTCTGGGTGGTGACAAGGGGGGCATCGGGCACAGGTTGGACCTTAAGAGTCTTTTCCAACCCCAGTGATCCTGTGATTGATACTTTCAGCAGCAGCAGCAAGTGCCACTCCATCATTTCAGTGCTTCACATTAGCCCAAAATAGTCCTGGAAGAAAATAACCAGTTTCCTCTTCACATTTCAAGAGCAGCTGATGATTTTAGTGGCTGTGAAAGCCACTGGTATTTTCTGTGGCATCATTCCCAGGCCAAATGAAAACAAACCCTGCAGGAGATGCACGCTCAGTGTATCTGCAGACACACTGACCACAGTCACCCTGCCTGTGCTACAAGGGAATCTCTCAGCCCACCTGAGCTCACAACAGCTCCTCAATTCACCTGAAAGGCTCCTGTCCCCCAGCAGAGCCACCTCCAAGCTGCAGGGACAGCCAGCCTCCCCCAGTAACTTCCCAGCACTGTTTTTGTCTGCATGCACACAGGCCCCGCTGTGTTACTGCTTCAAGCAACTTCTACTCAAAGGGTGTTAAAAATAACATCAGGGACCAGAAATTTCCTCTTGAAAGAGGCTTTCCCACCCTCCTGGGCCAAAGCCAGCAGCAGAGGTGACTCTCCCGTGCCTTCCACTCTCTCCACCAGCCACCACAGCCCCGTCTCCACAGGGATCCTGCAGATCCAGGCCAGGAGCAGTAACTGCTTCTGCACCCCAGACACAAAGTGACTGCTGCCATTCTCAAGGGAAGCCCTTTAAAGAAGGGACAAAAGAGAGAAGGAAGGACACCTGTAAAACAGAGCTAAACAAAGATTCTGTGGCTCTGCACCAGCCCTTGCAGCTCTTTTTGGGAGGCAACAACCTTTGAGCCAGTTCAGGGGGTTTTACCTTGAACTTTTCCGCTCTCTACTACAGAGTCTGCCCTACAGGAGCTCTGGAGACCTCTGGATGTCTTGCCATCAAAGACAGTCCTGGTCTGGAAAGATCTCCTCCTTATCACACATCACTGATGGGCTGTACATCTTCTCAAATCACCCATGAGCAACATCAAAATATTTCAAACACAATTCCCTTCTTAACTTGTTTTCTTAGGTTTTTTCCACCACTTTTCAGAGCTGACATACCTACATGAAAAGAGGGGGAAGAGGTAAAAACCCTTGTATTTTGCACTTGGTTATTGACAGTTTTCAATCAACTCCTCCAAAATCTCTCTCAAGATGTTAATCCCTGTACATTAAAGGAGGAAGGGCAGCCCTGTGCAGCACAGGAAGCAAAGCACAGCCTCGACACTGAGCCAGATCTACATCACAAATATTTGCCAGCACAGCTGTGATGGGACACGACCTCTGCCTGTGCCTGCAGAGGCCACTGCAGTACGGTTACAGCAGCAAAATGATGATGTGACTTACAGTAACACATCTTTTTCTCAGTCCCAAAGAAAACCAAGCTCAAGATAAGCTCCTCCAGCAGCAGCACTGCTTTGCTGCCGTGACACAGCAGCACAAATGCTCCCAGTTATTCCAATGGCTTCCCAGGGCTGCACCAGGGATGGGCAGAGCCCTGGGCTCTGCCAGGGGAAGGAGAAGTGTCTCCCTCCCTGCAGAGTGCTGACTGCAGCCTTTTCTCCCCAGGAGAAGCTGCCAAGCCTCTGCCATCGGGCAGCTCGGAACAAGCCGCCACACGAGCGGCCCGGCAGCTTCTGCCTGCTCCAACACCCTGAAATCAGGGAAAATTCACTCCAGGGGCTCTGGGTCAGGCCCCCAAAGAAGTGAGGGGGTTTGAAAAGTGGCACACAGAAGCAAAAGGCTCAGCCCAGCTCCTGACATCCCTGAAGTGGGAAACCCTGCTTTGCCTCGTGCACAAAACATTCACGCCGAGGAGGAAAAGGCCAAAGGGAGCGAAGAACAGAGAGGGAAAATCTCAGAGAAGAAAGATGTTATTACTCTGGCTTTTTCCACAAAACCATGTCCTCAGGGGTCATTTTTAGGACCTTTTCTTTGACTCACAGCCCCATCACCAGCCAGAGGAGGAGGAAGAGGAGGACAACAACGATGAAGCAAAGGCAATTCTCTGCCATCTCCCAGCACCACCACAGTTCACAACCCCCATCTCATTTTCCCATTAAAACAAGAAGTGCCCTTCAAAAGAAAGTCACAGTAAGTTCTGAAAACACCTTTGTTAATAACTTACATATAGTTTTTTAAAATACCTGAAATCGTATTTCAGAGCACCCAAATAGCAGCCAGATACTCTCCTCCCTCTGCAAAAAGTGTTCATTGCTCTGAGCTGCAGGGAGCCAAAGGAAGGCAGAAATCCATCCCTCCTGGTGCCATCTGTAAGGCTGCAATTAGCTACCAGTTATTTCTGTAACCCTATATAGTGTAGCAAACAGAAAATCCATTAACTGGGACATTTTGGGGGGATTTCTGTCCGTTTGATTGTTCCAGAGGCTTACATTTATAAAGATACAAAAACTTGATGGGCTTCCTTTGTTCAGCATTTCATAAAGATCCACCAACTTTCCGGGTTCAATTCCACTACAGTTATTAGATTAATCATTATGTAAACAGGCAGTAAAGCCCATTTAAAGACAACAAAAACATTTGCAGAGTGACCCAATGTTCAGAAGCAGAGGGAAGCTGCTCCAAGCATCACCCGAAATCCCACTGCACCAATTAATATCGGGATATTGTTTAGCCTGACCATTTTCCAGCACAGCAGGTCAGGAGGGAGGAGTAATTTAAACCAGCCCTGGAATGGCTTTGAAATGAGACAAATAAACTACTTGAGTGAGGGCTGGAAATGTGGTTTGAGGCCCATTTCCAACACCCCCATACCCCGTGAGCTCTGCTTTACCTGAGGAGTCAGAATGACCTCCCTGGGCAGCAGGACAGGGGGAAAGGGGCAGACGTCATTCCCTGGATGGAGTGCTGGGATGGGAAAGGGATCAACAGCCAGCACCATGCTGAGGAGGGCACAGGGGAAGAGAAGAGCCCCTTGAGCACCCCAGCCCTCTCCATCTTCCACCAGGGCTCACAGGACAGGGCTGAGAGCACAAGGAGCCAGGCACTGAGGTTTGGCACGTCCTCCCTACGCCCAGCTGTGGGAAAGGAGAGGAGCACTCCATTATCGCTCCTCACACAAGCTTTAACATGCCCCAACTTATTCTCTGCCTCTTAAAAAAACCCAAACAAGCCATGAAAAGGAATGTATAATCACCTGGCAGGGCACCTCTCTGCTCCAGCTCGCAGGCTCTGCCCCACCATGTTCTTTTTCCCAGCCCAACGTGACTTGTGAAACATTTTACACAACGGGCACCCCAAACTTTACAAGGGAAACAATTTCCCAGCCCCACAGACAGAACAGGCTGAGGGCTCCTGACAAGGAAATGGGATCTGGACATGGAGGTGAAATTAAGAAGGACAAGTGTTTGTCTATGTGGGAGCCAAATGGGATCCCAGCGCATCCCAGGCTCTGGAGGAGCCCTTCAGCACCACAAAATCCCACCTGGGTGCCTGTGCCCAGCCCTGCAGCACAGGGATGCAGCTGCCAGGGGGAAAAGCCTGTCCAGGAACAGGACAGGGGAAAAAGCCTGCCCAGGAACAGGACAGGGGGAAAAGCCTGTCCAGGAACAGTCCAGTTGTGGGTAGGCAGGAAGCTGTGCCAGCACTGCCGACCCAAANGGACAGGGGGAAAAGCCTGTCCAGGAACAGTCCAGCTGTGGGCAGGCAGGAAGCTGTGCCAGCACTGCCGACCCAAACAGACCCAAACAGCCGTCACCCAGTAAAACTGCACCTTCATTGGAGGCACCAAACGCTGAGAAAAGCCCAGCCCTGAGGCAGCCAGCAAGATCTGGAGTACGGGAATCACACAATCATGGAATGCTTTGGGCTGGAAGGCACCTGAAAGCCCACCCAGTGCCACCCCCTAACAGGGGCAGGGACACTTTCCACTGTCCCAGGTGGCTCCAAGCCCTGTCCAGCCTGGCTGTGGGCACTGCCAGGGATNCACGGCAATCACACAATCATGGAATGCTTGGGGCTGGAAGGCACCTGAAAGCCCACCCAGTGCCACCCCCTAACAGGGGCAGGGACACTTTCCACTGTCCCAGGTGGCTCCAAGCCCTGTCCAGCCTGGCTGTGGGCACTGCCAGGGATCCAGGGGCAGCCACAAGGAGGGCAAAGGGACTGCAGTTAATCCTCCCAACAAACAAAAAGGCTGGAGAACTCTGGGCAGGTTTAGTGTGAGGATGTGTCTCTGCTCCCAGGGCTCAGCAGGGTTAATAACCTGCTCCTCTCACAGTCCCACACATAAATACACAATTTTGGGGCACAGGGCTGCCACTGTGAGCTCATGCTCAATAGCTCCATTTTAGTTCTCCTCCTCGAGGCCTGACTTCCAACTGCGTTCTGAAAAGGAAACAAGTCCTGGACTTGTTTGAACAAGTGGGTAACACCTGCTCCAAGCTTTTGGCTTTACTGCATTGTCTGGGGTTTGAGGTTTGTTCTTTAAAGCCCAACCTAACTGGCTTAGGGGAAAAAAAGAAAAGCCCACAACCAGCTTCAGGAATAAGAGAGAAAAAAGACTTCATTCATTCATCCTTTGTTTTCAGGAAACTTACCCTGACATTTCTTTGCCACTACATCAGGAAAACTGCAGCAAAGGCAAACACAGGCAGGATGGTGCTTCAAAGGGAGAAGGTGCAGCCCTGCTTTGGCTCCAGCTCCTCCTGGCTCAGCCTCTCTTCTGGGATATTTCTGTATCAGGGAGCCCGTTTTACTGGAACTCTGAACAAGCTGGGAAGAGCACGGCAGCAGGAGCCTGCCAAGTGTAATTTGTTTATGCAGTATTTCCAGAACCCATCTTCTTTCCTTCCCCCGAAACGTGCTGCAGACTCAGAAGGAAGAGACTGAGGTGTCATCATGTGAGAGCTGGGCAGAGCAGAGCACTGCTGGAGTGGGAACTGGCTCCAGCAGACTCTGGGGATATTTCCATCCCAGCACTCACTGACTGGAGATCTCCACTGTCCCACAGCACGAGGCTGAGCTCACTGCCTCCCACACCACCCTGACAGGCACCTGCACTGAGCTAACCAAGAGTAAAACCTTCACTGAGCTAACCAAGAGTCAGAGCTTCACTGAACTGACCAAGAGTCAAACCCAAACTGAACTGACCCAAACCCTCACTGAACTGACCCAGAGTCAAACCCTCACTGACCTGACCCAAACCCTCACTGAACTGACCCAGAGTCAAACCCTCACTGACCTGACCCAAACCCTCACTGAACTGACCCAGAGTCAAACCCTCACTGACCTGACCCAAACCCTCACTGAACTGACCCAGAGTCTTAGCTCTGCAGAATTCTGCCAGAATCAGCCCCTGGCTCCAGCCTAGAGCAGGGATGGATGTGAAAAGAGGGTTGTTCATTCCCCTATTCCCAATGAAGATCCCCCAGCTTCTTCCAGAGCTCTGAACTTCCAGATGGAGATTAGAAGAGACAGCAGGACAGCTCCCAGTCCAACCTGCCAGTGACTTCAGCCTACAGTGAACTGGGAATCCCACAGGAACACTGCTTGGAGGTTTTTTTGCTTAAACATGATCTAGCCACGTGAAACAGAAAGAATTATTTATGTGTCAGGGGTGATTTTGCCCAATTAATTCATTAAGGAGTTTGGGAGGAATATTCTGGAGAACACCACACGCTGTGAGCAGATAAATAACATGTCCCTCTCTACATGTTCCCTAACTTAGCCTGTATTTAAGGCAAGTAATAAATAACAGCACTGAACACGGTTCTTAACACCAACATAAAATCTGAAAACACAAATGCTGTGTAATTTTGTTGATTCCTTTGCTCTGCAGTTGTAACAGGTTGATAAATTCCCACAGAAAGGACATCATTCATGAGGACCTTGCATGCCTCTGCTGGGACAATTTTTAGGGATGTACTCAGCAGAAGATGATGCACAACAGGTTACCTGCACCACGGTGGGTTGGAATTTGCACACAGAGAAGAATAAATCAAAAGAAATCCCATTTGCTATCATGACAGCTAACTATAAATTTTAATATCGTTGAAGGGAGACCAAATATTGAGATCCTGGACTAGACTGACCATGAAGTTTTGACTGATGTCACACAAAGCTAACCTGATGCTTAAACAAAAACAATTAATAAGTTGTTAGCTCCACTAACCTTAAAATGTCCAAATTCTACCAATATTTCCTCAATCCATTCAGGTTGAAAAAAACATCAACGCAAGAGCCATCCATCTTTTTCAACATTACAGTGACTTTCATGAAGGAAACCAGGAGCAACGCTACCTGCCAAGTCAGTAAATAAAATTAGAACTAGAAGAGTAATAAATTCCATTTTTAATCAGGGAAAATGCCAGAAATAATTAAAAACTAATACCCATTATGGAAGCCCAGCTGAAATATTTGCTGATTTAAAATTAAAATGGCCTTGCATTGGACTAACAAAGGGTTGTATTCAGAATATTTTCAAGGTTCTCGTACTAAAAAGAGCACAGGCGACATGCATCCGCCTCCCCGGTACCAGAGGGAGCCACAGCACAGGGTTATCTGCACCAGGCTGTGAGAAGCTGAGGCACAAAGGGTCATTTAGTGCAAAACCCCACTCAGTTCCTGTAAGAAACCCCAATAACCAGCCCAGGCACACGGTGTGAAAGCCTCCCGCTCCCAGGGATCCAACTCCTCACATCCATTTCCCCGTAATCCTCTGAGCGCTATTACAGCGTCACAATGGAAATTGAATAACAGCTTTCAAGTGCAGCTATTGAGATAATCACACTGAGCCCGGGAAGGAGCCAGCCAGCCCCAGCCCTGCCATGCCCAGGGACACAGGCAGTGCCAACAGGTGGCATCTCAGCTCCCACCCTGCCCCGCTGAACCAGCCCGGGGTTGCACAAAGCTGGCCCTGGGGAAGCCCATTTGCTGGCATTATTCCCATGGAACAACCTGCAGGACTCACACGGGGCCGGCTCCTGCCCCCGGTGTTCTCCTGCCCCCCGCTCATTCCCCGTATTCAATATTTCCAGGGAACACTCAGCTCACATGTGGGGGATGTTTATCCGAGAAGGGCTGGGGTATTGAATGCTCAGGGCTCTTTTTTTCCCCTGAGTTGTTGAATTCCAGAGGATTGTGTTCAACTGCAAGCCAAGAATTTCAGCGTGCAGCACCCCTGACAGCTTTAGTGGGTTATTCAGTGGCGAAGCTTAAGCAGAAGCTGTGTCTGAGAGAGAAGGTGCCAGATAAGGGCTCCACTCTCCAACCTAATTCCAGGGATTCACAGGCAAGGACCTGAAACCTCCCTGTGCCTCAAAGCCCCTGGTACTGACAGAGAAGTTCCTTTACTGTATCACTGAAATAAAGCCAGAATAAATCACGGAATGGTTTGGGCTGGAAGGGACCTCCAAGATCAGCCCTTCACCCAGGTGAGGTTCCCATGCAGGGGATGTGGTGGTGACAAATAACCCCTTAGCAACTTCATCAGAGTACCAGAAAACACAAATTCACCTTGCTCCTCTGAAAAGGCCTCTAAAATCAAGGGAAAGGAGTCACAGGCACCTCTAGAACTTGGCTGCTACACAGACTTGTGGGACCCACTCAATTACTTTGGGATAATGTTCCCATAAATTGTAGGTCAGGCATAGCGGAATATGAACCCCTGGCCTCTGGCATCCCTCTGCTAGGTTTAAAAAGAGAGGTTGGACAAAGATAATCCTCTTATTGCTCTGTCAATTTTACCAGCAGAGACTCTAAATGTGAAATTTGGTCCAGCTCGAGCAATAAAAAGTGATTTTCATTTCCAGACTCTCAAGAGCTCCGGCTGGGAGCCTCACCGAGCTCCAGGAGTTTGAGAACTCCGGGCTTTTGAAAGCCCTTCGAGTGGGGAGCTGAGAAAGAGGCTTCCAGAGGAATGGATTAAACTTCAGAGACCTCAGGAGAGTTTTGCACATTGTGGCACCGTGTGGTGCGAGCGGGGCGGTGAAGAGCAGGAGCTGCCGGGGAGGCGTGAAGTCTGTCCCTTCTGTGCCCAGCTCTGAGCAACGTGGGGACGTGACTCACATCCCACTGCAGCCTGAGCCAGGCAAGGCATCTCACTGCCATTCAGACAATGAATCAGGAGCTCTGCACAACCCCGACGAGCTTTCATCTTCCTGTATGCAAAACCAGGGTTTATTTTGAAGAATTTGATAGAAGGGTAATTTTATCTACCTGCTGGAAATGTTCTGGTCCTTGATTCCTCCTCAGCAGTGTTACATGCTGCCAAAACCTCGAAGCACAGATCCACAGAATATCCTGAGCTGGAAGGAACCACGAGGATCGAGTCCAACTCCTCATTCTGCACAGGACACCCCAACAATCCCATCACACTCCTGAGAAACACTTGGCCTCTCCTGGATGTGTCTTACTTTTTCCATGAATAATCGAGGCCCAAAGCAGGTTACAGAGAAGTCAGTGGAAGCAACAGGTAGGCAGAGGTTTGGAAAAAGTGCTGCTGCTCCCTTAAGTGACTCATTTAGGGGTTCAACGAGCAAAAAGTGCATTAAAATTTCAAAGGATTCCTGTACAAAAATAGCTCTGCACAGCTGGAGTGGCTTCAAGTGAGATGCACACTCTGATGAGCAGGTTCAAGATTGCTCGGGAAGAGCTAAATATCTGCAATCTTGTGTGAATGCCAGGTGAGCTGTGCTCCTCCTAAACCTGCTGAGGGAACTTGGGCTGGGCAGCCATTTCACACACAGGATGATCAAACCTTGGGATAAGCACGGCACAGCTTGAGCAGGTTCTGGGGACCAGCAGGACGAGCTCCCTGACCCAGGAAACCCTGGAGCTCGGCTAGGATCCCACCCCAGTGCAGGGGAGAATGTGGTCACAGGGATGGCAGCCCTGTGTCCTAGAAATGAGGCTGCCTGGACCCCAAACTGACTCCAAGGACAACCCCTCAGATTTCCTGTTCTCCTTGTAGACAACAGCTCTTGGCAAAACGCGCTGGAAACGTGCAGACTTCAGGGGAGGCTCAGGTTGGGCATCTGGAGGAATTTCTTCATGGAAAGGGTGATTAAGCATTGCCCAGGGAGGTCTGGAGTTCCCATCCCTGAAGGTGTCCAAGGATGGCCTGGAGGTGGCCCTCAGTGCTCTGGGCTGGGGACAAGGGGGGCATCAGGCACAGCTCCAATCTGATGAAGGGATGATCTCTGAGTCCTTTTCCAGCCTCAGTGATCCTGGGATTCCGTGGCTCTGAGCCTGAGGAAAGGCCCCATGGGATAACATGGCAGCTCCTGCCCTCCCATGCTGGTGCCCCACACGAGCAGGGAGCCAGCTTCACCTCCAGCCTTTAAAGGCATCCACAGGAAAAGGCTGCAATCCCAGACTGCTCGTGCTGGCCCTACACCGGGCACATTTTGGTCTGCAGGGGTTATTTTTTCTCTTAATACATTGACTTGCCTGCCTGGCCACGTGCTGTCCAGGAGCTGTGGGTCTCACTGGGGCCCTTCACAGACTTGAGCCTTTTCTGCCCTGCTCATTTGTCCTCAGCATCAAACAAGCATTCACTGCAGCACTCCACAGGATGCATTTCAGGGATGCTCTGCATTGCTGAACTGTGCAAGAAGAGCACACACTGCACTGAAACCCTTCCTACAGGTTTGCAAGTCCTTGCATCTGAGCTTTACCCACCTGTGCTGTCTGCAAGTGTCCTCCTCGTGGGACACCACCCACCCTGATCACCCTGGGAGCTGTTCAGGGGCCCTGCTGGATTTATCCTGCAGCTGTATCCAAGAGCTCCAGCGTGGGCTGAAACCAGAGCTCCACAGTCACCTGAGGATATGTGATCCTGGGTCCAGGGGCTCACACAAAGCTGGAGCTGTTCTTCCTGTCATCACACACTTGGCATTGGCAATTATTTCATTTCCATCTATCTGCTGCTGGGGGGGGGAATCACTGCCCTGCCTCAGGCAGCAGAACAGCCCCAGCTCCCCTATCCCATGGCACCTAATAGAACCATGGAATATCCTGAGATGGAAGGGATTCACAGGGACCATCCAGCCCAGCTCCTGACCCTGCACAGACACCCCAACAATCCCACCCTGTCCCTAAGAGCATTATCCAAGCTCTCCTGGAGCTCTGGCAGCCTCAGGGCTGTGCCCATTCCCTGGGGAGCCTGGGCAGTGCCAGCACCCTCTGGGGGGAAGAACCTTTCCCTGATATCCCACCTGAACCTCCCCTGGCACAGCTCCAGCTGTTCCCTGGGTCCTGTCAGTGGCCACCAGAGCAGAGATCAGTGCCACCCAGCAGTGGAGCCAGGTTTTTGGCAGGCACTAAGTGGGTCAGCCTCCTGTTCTTCAGCAGAACTAACCAATGCATACCTGATGAGATCCCAGTCCCTGCAGCAGATTCAGAGAGATGAGGCCTCCATCTGACCTCCATCCTGCCCAAATCTTTACCCTGTTCAGTGCCAGCCTCTCCATGCCCTGCCCAGAAAGAGTTTCCAATGAGAACAGCTGTAAGGCACTGGGAAACACAAGGTTTCTCCCTTAGCCCCACGAGGCTGCCAGCACACCTTCCCTGCAGTGCCTCTGTTTCCAAATAATCCAGCCCCTTTTCCCAAGGATGCAGCTCCAGCAGCCCAGGCCCTGTAGATGGATGTACTCTCAAAGCCACAATCCCAAGAAAGCCCTGCTTTCTCTCNGCAAAGATGCAGCTCCAGCAGTCAGGCCCTGCACATGGATCTACTCTCAAAGCCACAATCCCAAGAAAGCCCTGGTTTCTCTCTTTGCACTTGCCCAGAAGCACAGACCAAGGGCTCTGCAATGTTCTCCTGACCCCAGACAGTCACTGCCTATTCCCTGCATTGCCTCATGGTGTTTGGAAATCCAGACTCAGCTGCTGGAGCACCCACACGGATGTGCAACCCTGCCCTTCTCTTGCCTCAGCCCCTGCTGCACCAAGGCTGGAGGGCACACTTCAGGAGAGAGGCACTGCCTGAGCCAGCTGGGAATGGACAGCTCAAGACCAGCAGCTCCCAGGGATTTTCCCAAGGGGCCCTCAGCCTTCATGAAGCTCTGTACATTTATATCAATTTCTTAATTTCAGGTGGCTTAAAACAAGTGACTCCATCTTATTCCTCTTCAAAAACCTCTTATTCCTTTTAATTCCGCTTTAAAAAAATTCTCCATAAACTCCAAACTTAAAGGTACACTCAGGTAACCATGTCAAGCATAAAGACCTGTTTGAAGCATAAACAGGAGCTGAAATGTCATGGATTCATTCAGGTGCCTCCAGGAATGACAGCTCGAAGGAACACATCATACAGTATGACTTCCCAAATTTTTAAAACCCAGGCTGGTAAATTATAGTGATTTATCACTCCACAACAAAGTACACACACACACACAAAAGCAATTCCCAGAAAAAAATTACCAAGCAATCATCCAGATGTTACTAAAGCATTAAGATTAATTTGAAAAAAAAAATCAGCAGGGAACTGACTCCCACTGGCTTTTTGTCATAAATTTTATCCTGCAACTTCCAAGAGAACTGAGTTCTGGATTGTGCCTCGAGTCCCACTGGCTGTGTGTGCTTCTGGTGCCTCTGCTGCCCACCTCACACCTCTTACAGCAGAACCCTCTGACTCCCCATGGGGGGCCCTGAGAGTCAACAAAAACACAACTTTCCTCCCCCTTCAGAGGAAAAACCCACAACAAACACCGGATTTTCATTGCTGCAAAAGAAGAAAGAAAAGAGTCTGCTAAAAAAAGCACGTCAGTCACTTTTCACCAAAACAACCTTTGGCATGTGTTACACATCACCTACAGCCAAAGGCTTGACAAAGGTTCCCAGCCACTGCTTTAATTCCCTGCACAGACCTGCAGCCATCACCAACCATCACAAACACCCTGGAATTCTGGAGGGCTCCAGTTCCTGCCCAGGGGCCTCTCTCCTGGGATCCCCTCACCAGGAGAGGGGGAAAACCACCGGCAAAGGGAAGGAGCAGCCCTTGCACAGCTGAGGGGAAAGCCGGCAGGATCAGGCACAACCTCTGCGTTGGGTTTTCCAGGAGGTGCCAGCGTTCCTGCACTGCTGGAGCGCCCATCCCTGGAGGTGGCACTCAGTGCTCTGGGCTGGTGACAAGGTGGGCATCGGGCACAGCTGGGACTCGTTGGCCCCAAAGATCTTTTCCAACCTGAAGGATTCTGTGCTTCTGCGAGGGCTGCACCCAGCAGCTCCCCAGCTCCCTTCCCGGGGCTGGCCTTGTGCAATGGGGATTCTTTGTCTCCCTTGCAGTGTCTGAGGGCCCGGGGCACACTCTGGATACACCTTCCCCACCCAGGTGAATGCAAATGAACAGCAAAGCCATTCCCAGCTGGAAGCAGACGCACAAGGCTCTTTGTTCTCCCTGTTGGAGGGACTGGAGTGGGAGCACACAGGGCTGTTTGCTCACCTGGGAAAGCCACAGCAGTTTCCAACATGTGAAGCCAAGCTGCTGTGAGGGTATTTCAGCACTGCCACTGGGCAGTGTAAGGTATGGAGGGAGATCCTGACATCTCCCAGAAACACGGGAAGAAGGCAGTCATGCAAAACCTACACGCTTCCCTTCTTTTGCTGTTTCAGAGACCCCAAAACCACTTTCTGGCTTTGGACAAAATGCTGCAGGAAAGGTCTGGCAGCTTCCCCAGCTCCTGCAGCTCTGCCTTGCTGATGCCCTACACTGCCCAACCTCAGGAGCCTCATCTCTGGAGGGGTCACAGCTCCAGCACTGGCTGAAAGGGACATTTCCCTACACACACAGGAAAAACACCTCTTTCATAAAGACACTGCTATTCCAGAGCTGGTTCTGCACTTATTATCCAGTATCACATCCCCTCAACAAGTGACTCATTCCTCTGCACCTCACAGGAGAAACTGAGCCCATCGCTTCCAAATTGTTTGGAAGGGAAAACAGAAATAGAAACGCAGAGCAGCTTTCAGAAGAAAATAGCTGTTTCTGCCTCTTCAGAAATAAACACAACTGCTCCCAACCCCATGGCTGCCCACTGGCACCCCTCTTTCCCTCACACCTGCAGAAGGGCACACCCATTGTGACTTGCACATTCCTGTGTCCACGTGGCTGATTTTTGGGCAATGTCCCTGCCTGCAGACACTCGTGCCCTTGCAGCAGGATGTACGTGTGCAGGGTGATTTGTGGTCAGCCCCAAATCAGCTTCCAGAGCTGCTGCTCATTCCCTGTAACTCAGGGGCACCTCTGGCAATGCCAGATGATGCAATTTATCCCATTTATCCCATACCAGTCTTGCTCAAGTGGCATCACAGCACATTTTCCGTGCTCCTCCCGACGACAGGCACGCAGCTCCTGCAGCCCTGGATGCCTGGCCACTTGTTCAACTCTGTTAACATCACCAGGACTCTGAGCTCCTAATTACCCCATACTCCAGAACCATGGAATCATGCAGTTACAGTTGGAAAAGGCCACTAAGACCATCCCACCATGGGCCATCTGTCTAGACACCACTAGAAAGTGCCAGACTTGAACCACTGCTGCTTTCCCAGCCTCCAGCCTGCCAGCCCAGAGCTCGTTGCTGGGAAGACCAAAGGCAGAAAGCAGAGTGGGAAGTGCTGTGGGTGCTGGAAGCAGCAACACCATGGAGATCCCTGAGGCAAACCAGGAGCAGAGCCCCTTCCCAGGAGCTGAGCCTCTTCCCAGGAGCAGAGCTTTCCCTGGGCTCAGCCTTGCAGCTCCTGCCTGATGGGCTCCCCCTTCCCCTGCCCAGATCATTCCTCTGCTTGGCGTTGAGGGCTTTCCAAGCTGCCTGAGAACATCACATCCCAACTCTCGTGGCAAGCCTAATTGGAAGCCTCAACAAGCAATTCCACTAAAAGCACTCTGCAGTGAGTCAAGGAGCTGTCTGGCAGCCACAGCGCCGGCTCCCGGGGCTGTGCCTCTGGGACACGGGCACGCAGAAAGGCTCCACACGTGGAACAGCTTCCCCTGGAAGGAGGGAGGGGCTGGCAGGTCCCACAAACGCTCCCCCTTCCTCAAGCCCTCTGCCTCCATCCCACTGGGAACACAGACATGCCGCGGGAGCGAGGCTGCTGAACCAGGGCAAAGGATGTTCATGTCTGCTTCCAGTCCACTTACAATTCGAGATGTCACAACCAATAAAAGCTACATTCTGGTCCTAGAAACCCCGAACTCTTCTGTGACCTGTGCCTTGTGAGGCACTGTAAAAACATCAACATCTACGTGATAACTTCCCCTTTCACCCCCTGCTTCTGCACTGCTTGTGGCACAGCTGGGCTAATCCCATTCCCACTGCTCTGCGTTCTGACCTCCTTAAACAACCCCATGTGAGGATGTTAAAACACTCTAATCTATAAATAATGTATTCCCCTCATCCAGCAATGGATTACTGGGCCATAAAACTCCCTGGAACGCTCCTCACAGTCGCCAGTTTAACGAAATAATACCCAGGAAGACACATCAGTAGAGACTTGTCCCCCTTCCTGATGAATTCTCGCTAAGATTCGATGCCGCTGTTACTTTTGCACTGGATTTTTCTTTGTAATTAATTATTTAGAAGCTGGTATTTTATTCTAGCGGCCTTTTTTTGCCCCCCATCAAAGAGCCTTCAATTTTTTGAGCTAATAACCCTCACAACTGAGAGAAGACCAGTGCTGGGGAACTCATTAGAGCCAAAGGGGAGCAATGAGGTCTCGCTGCATGATGCACACAGTGAGGTCACCGTTTAGACCCAAGCCAGCCTGTAGCCTACCTAAGTAGGGAATTCCCATTTCTGCCCCTCATCCTCCTGCCCCAGCTTCTGGCAGGAGGATTCCCAGGCATTCCCTGGAGAGTCTAGGCCACTGATCCTGCAGGAAACTAGCAGTGTTTTCCTGGGGGTTCATTTGCAAACAATCATTACCTACAACCCAAGCCACAGTGTGTAACTTCATTAGAGACAAACGAATCTGCTCCAAACACTGATAGACTCACTGCCACTGCAAAATCAATGCTGCTTCTCAACACCAATTCCAGCAGGAGCTCTACCACTGATTTCCCAGAGCACATGCACAAAGCTCAAGCAAACGCTTAAAGGATGCAAATTTGAGGTTTGGCTGATTTTCTTCTCTGTCAGGCATTTTGGAAAAATAAAGTGTTTCTGCCTCAAAACAAGTCAGAAGCCAGACAGGCACCCTTTAAAGAGCAAGTTCCCCAGGAAGCATAACCAGGCCGGCCACATTTGGGCACCTGATCCTTCAGCTCCCTGTGCCGTGCTTAGCACAGCAATTTTCCACACCTTTTCCATAATGCACAGATCACTTTTAACTCTGAAAGGATGGGGAGAAACAGGCGAGCCAGTGACACCCACCAAACCTGCTCGCTCCGTTCCACAGCCCTGATCACGTGTGGGAATGTAAATCCCTCCTGCAATATTAAAACACCATCCAAGCAGCTAACAGCCAGCTCAGCAACGGAGCTCTGCTGTATGAAACAACACCATGAAAGCACATTCCCAACAGCTCCAGAGTGACTTAATTCCCAGAAAAAGGTATGCACTATCCTCAGCCCCGGAGGATTACTCATGGCTGATGGGCTGCACGGCTCTGAGTCAGGGCTGAACCCTGCCCGTGGGAAGGCAAGCCCGTGCCCCTCAGGAAGCAGGAGCCATCCCCGGCACTGTCACAGCATCCCTGGGGACAGCAGGTCGCGGTGGGGAGTCGGGACAGGACGGGCAGCCCGCATCCCCGAGAGCAGGGCCAGGATGCAGCGCTGCGCTCGGTGCTCAGCCCCGATGCTTAGTCACAGTAATTGCAGAGCCAGGGCTCTGTGCTCACATTTCCTGTCACCAACCCAAGAATTAGGCAATTTAGATCCAGAGATAGCACCCGGGATATTAAATAGCTTGATAAGCGATCGCTGAAGGAACAGGGAGGAAAATGAGCAGCTCGATATGGACAGGGCTCACCCTGTCCCGGCTCCTCAGTGTTCCCAAATCCTTGGGAAGTGTGAGCCCCCCAGGCCAGCCCTCCCCCCCTTCACAGCCTCCCGGCTCTCCCCACCTCACAGAGACACCCAACAGAGCCGGAGTCAAGTTGAAACCTTTCACGGGGCTCATTTTCAACAATTAAAGAGCATGGCAACCTGTAATTACGGAAAATAACGCCAGACAGCTGGAGAAGGGAACATCTCTAGTCGGTA
Organism: Pycnonotus jocosus; assembly: GCA_013400435.1. Classification (NCBI taxonomy): domain Eukaryota; kingdom Metazoa; phylum Chordata; class Aves; order Passeriformes; family Pycnonotidae; genus Pycnonotus; species Pycnonotus jocosus. Next base: position 29,483 of record VWYP01022828.1, read on the forward strand.
ACGCGATCCTACATTTTCTGTCTCAGAATTCAGCTGAGGTCCCCAGCTCCCATTCAATCAGTTTGAGCCCTCGGTGTCTGGGCGAGCAGCGCAAACCCTGGAGAAGCAAACGGCATTGACAACCCAACTAAACACAACTCAGAGAAAGCAACACCTCCGTGCAGAACTCGGAGAAAGCAACACCTTGCCTGCCTTTGCTCCAAGGCCATTGGTGGGAGAGGAAAGGCTCAGACAGCCCCCAGAGACCCTTCCCCAGGCGCTCCCGCTCCCCCCGCAGGGGCAGGCAGAGTTCTGCCAGGCTCTTACCGCTCATCATCAGCAGCACAAACATCCTTGCCCGTCGTGCTTCCCGAGCCCCTGCCGCCGCTAACAGAAAGGAGGAAGCGCCAGCATTTCATCCCCCTTCTGCTCCGGAGTGGGTGTAACTCGCCAAGTTTCACGCTACGATGAGATGGGTCAACTGGGTGTGTTTGAAGGTTTGGGGTTTTGCCATCCCTCCCTTCCTCCCTCCCTCCGTCTCTTCCTCCCTCCCTCTCCCGATTAATTCCTCCCGTCACAGGCTTCAGACGAGCTGCCACTCAACCCCGCTGGCTCCTGAAATCTGAATTCCTAAGGACATCCCTCCGGGGTGACTTTAACTCACCAGCGCAGCGAGAGGAAGCCAAGAACTCAATCCCCAGCCAGCCCACAGAGCCCGGGTCGCTCCTGCATTCCGAGCGCACCGGCTCCACAGCGCTCGGGGTTCTGCTGTGTTTGCTCACCAGAGACAGAAAATAAAACAGCCTGGCCAACGCCGTGCCTTGTGCCTCTGGCCTGGACTCCCCCAGGACCCCGAGGGTTCCCTGGGTACGTATCTGGATGGTGCCTTTGGGAGGATGTGTTAAAAACACACCGGGAGCTGCTCACACCGAGCTGCCACAGGTGCAGAAGGGTTTCCAGGATGGGCAGCTCCGGGGAATTGGAAATTACACACAGGTCTGGTTTTACTTAATTCCCTACTTCCCTACATAGCTGTCTCTGGATTAAGATTTGAGCAGCAGCATCCTCCAGACCAGGGCTGGCTACTGGTTGCTATAAATAAGAAATACCAACACAAAACCCAACCCATCTGTGCTTATCCCCCAACTTCCCCCACCTTGCCTCTGTGCCACATACATGGGGCAAGAAAAACAAGTATGAAACTACTCTGAAAAGGAAGCAGACAACACAGTAAATATTCTTTACAAGCAGAAATCAAATTAATTAGGAAAATAATATTTACAACTCTCTGTGATACTTCACAAATACCAAGCATTGAGCAATAACCGTACCCTTGCAGTCCCGCCCTCTGCAACCCAGCAGTGACCGCACGTTGGGAAAAGGACAGAACCATGAGGAAAAGAACAAAATAAAATAGCAAAAGGTACATGCAGGAGCCCAGTTCTGACCCACAGCTGGACACGCTGCTGTGGGACTGCAAGGATTTAACAGCTGGAGCAAGCCTGTGGGGTTCCACACGCCTGGGTGCGGAGCAAGGGAGGAGATGATTCTATTTTGGGACAGGGACAAGCTATCAGAGAAGCAATTTGACATGGCACAGTCACCCTTACAGCCCCCGTGCCCAGGAACAGGAGTGAGCAGTGAGTTTGAGCCCACTTCAAACACACCTTGGGTTTCACTCCTCATCTGAGCGCTGGCAGGCGCAGATGTTTCCGACAGATCCTCCCACGCTCAGCACGAGGTCCCCCCGTGACCACAGGCACACCCCAGAGTGCTCCACCCCACAGCAGCAAAGGGCTGAAGGAGGGATGGGATCAGGCACTGTTTGGACTGGGGAGCACTAAACAATCCTCAACATTATGGTCAATTTAAACCCCAAATGAGCAAACCCATCTGCGGGACAAACTAAGGGGAGAGCAGCTTCCAGCACTGGGAACCTGCGAACCCCGAGCAGACGAGCAGGTTTGGCGAGCCACGAGTGACTCAGAGGGCCACGGGGGCTGCTGCTGCTGCTGCCTGCCTTTGGGGCCATGGGGCACGGCCACCTCCAGCCCACCAAACAGGTCAGAGCTCCCACGGCACCCAGCCGGGATCGCTGCCATCGGAGCGGGATCGCTGCCATCGGAACCTACACACAGGTGTGCACACACCAGCTCCCACAGACACAGCAAGCACATTACCACACTCCCGAGGAGGGACAGCTGCTTACCACGACAGATCAGCAGCGATTGTCTGGAGCGATTTTCCGATTCAGAGGGCAAAAGGCAGCACCACCCTTCTGCCACCAGCGCCAGGGCCATCGCACCCTGCCACAGCAGTGTGGGGCTGCTCTTCCTGCCACCCAGAGCAAACCCTTGGCATGGCCAGAACCTCCCAGGAAAGCATGAGCTGCTGTAAAAACAGTCTGCAGAAAGCTTCAGGTATCATTGTAACTATTGGTGGGTTTTAAATCACAGAATCATTTCGTTGGAAAAGACCTCCAAGGCCATTGGGTCCAACCTGTGCCCGATGCCCACCTTGTCACCAGCGCAGAGCATGGAGTGCCACATCCAGGAATTCCTTGGACACCTCCAGGGATGGGCACTCCAAACTCCATGCCAATACCTGACCACCCTTGCATAGAGAAATTCCTCCTGAGCCTCCCCTGGCCCAGCCTGAGGCCGTTCCCTCTCCTCCTGTCCCTGTTCCCTGGGAGCAGAGCCCGACCCCTCTGGCTGTCCCCTCCTGTCAGGGAGTTGTGCAGAGCCACAAGGTTCAGTGCAGATGTGTAAAAGAAAAGCAGTGACTTCCCCTTCAGTCATGACCCACAGCACTGGAGCAAAAACCAGCAAGCCTAACCTATGGAGAGAGACCCATGGAGGGAGAGGCAAGGGATGCCTTCTCCTGAGTCATGAGGTGCTCCCTGCAGGGAAGCGTGGCTGGCCCAGGGAGCCGGCAGGGCTGGGATGGTGGGAGCAGGAGGGCTGGCCGTGCAGGGAAGGTGTGGAGCAGCCATCCCCCGGGAGCCCCAGCAGGCAGTGCCAGGCCTGGCATGCCCGCTCCCGCTGGGGAGAACAGGAATTCCAGGGCTGGCCCTGGCTCTGGGCCCCGCTGACGCACCGGGATACACCCTTTTGATGTGGGCTCCCTCCGAGGGTGCAAGGCAGCTTGTGTAAACAGCACTGCTCTCCTGAGCCAGCCAGGAACTACCTAAACCTGTTCTGAGACAGCCCCAAATGTGCCCGACAGCAGATTCTGCCCAAAACGGCACAGAGACAGCCAGGCCAGCTCCAGAGTGGGATGGCTGCAGGGAACATCACTGCCAGGAGCTTCAAGTAGCCATGAGCTCAGCCCTGTAGCTGGGCACAAAATGACCCTCCCCTCCTCAGCTGAGTAATGATAGCATCGGGAAAAGTCTCTTTCCCTTCCATCCTTCTGGCAGGATGAATCCCACCAGCCTGGAGAAGACTTAGGTCAGGCCTCAATGGATGATGCAGCTCCTCCTGAGGGGCAGCTCTGATCTCCACTCCCTGTGACAGGGACAGGACCCAGGAAGTGGCTGCAGCTGTGTCAGGGGAGGGGGTTAGGCTGGATATCAGGAAAAGGTTTGTCCACTGCCCAGGGAATGGGCACAGCCCCAAGGCTGCCAGAGCTCCAGGACAGCTTGGACAGCGCTCCCAGGGATGCGCAGGGTGGGATTGTTGGGGAGTCTGTGCAGGGACAGGAGCTGGGCTGGATGATCCCTTCCAACTCAAGACATTCTGTGATCTTATGAACCTTCCAGGGAGCCCACAGGCTCTCCCAAATACTGAACTGAGACATGGAGATCCCACCATAGAGCCCAGAGGAGAAAGGTCCCACAACACAGCACTTCTGTGGAGAAATGAAGGGAGACACAATCCAGGTCTGTATCCTGCATAAAGGTGTGTTTATGAACCCTAATTAACATCCTGGGCCTCTCACACCCTGGCACACCTGCTAATTAGCACACATGCGTTAATATCATTTTAACAATGGATTAGCACTTGGGGCAGAGAAAAGGGAGTCGCTTCAGCACAGTGACTCACCCTGAGCACAGCGGGAAGGTGAGATATGAGGAGCATCTGCCTCACTCACACTGGGCTCTGCAGACCATATCTCCTTAACTAAGGCTTACTTTACAAAGCCAAGGTGCTTCAAAAATTCATGATTGTATCTGGCTCACTTTTCACCTGCACACACAGGTGGCCTCGGAGCAGCACTGTGTCCCCACCACCCAGACAGCCGGAGCCACTCGTGTCCCTCTGCAAGCCATGGTGGAGTCCTGAGGTGATTATCACCCACTCTGACCAAGCACCTTTTAGGACACGACCTGGGGCCCACCAGCCACTAATCACCTGTCAGGAGCATCCCCAGGGGAACACCAAGGAGCTGATGGCCACGGCCAGTTGTGGTGCTTTTCCACACACCCCAGCAGCACAGCTGACGCTGGTGGTGCTCGCAGGCAGCGGGCACACATCACTGGGACACTGGTGCCCTTTGCCATGGAATCCTGGAAAAGCTGCAGCCCTGCACACGGAACCTGGCCTGCAAAGCTCCTGTGGATGATGTGGCCAAGCCAGGCACTGGCTGTCAGCCCAGAATCCCACTCTTTGTGCCTGTGCAGCCCCACACACCTGGCAGGAGCAAAGGGCTGTCTCTGCACAGCTGGGGACAGTTTGACTCGAGCCATCCTGTATTCAGTCATAAACTAAAGAAGAAAGTTGAGTTAGCTTGCATTATTTTCTCTTAAACCTCAGCTTTCAAACTGGGTATCTGTGATGCTGCACCTCCCAAGAGGGCACTGATGGAAAACCATCACAGCACCATCAGAATCGCTTCTACCCCCTTAAATTGGCGTTTAACACTGCCTGCCTTCACTTTGTCCAATAAAAAGCTGCAAACCAACCCCTGGCAATTACAGGCCATTAATGCCATGAAAAATTATACTGGGTTGAATGTATCCACACTCCCCCGCTATCAGAAAGATTTTCTCAGCCTCATGTTTCTATTTGGGATTAGGAAGGGAGTCGTGAAAGGCAAGTATTGTTCAGTCACAAATGGTTCCCTTTCAGCCTCTACACAAGTCAGGTAATGAATTACAGGAGGTTTTTTTCGCTTTGGAGAGGTCAGCAGATCTATCAGCTCCTGGGAAAGCTGATCCCCGTTGTTTCACTACCAGGGGAGCTGAAGAAGGCTCCTAATGAGCTCCAGGGAGTGGATGCTGGCAGCGAGCCAGCACCTTTGCCTGTGACACCAAGACAAGGGACAAGAGGCAGGAACCACCTCTGGCCCAAGCACAGGCTAAAATTTAAGGTTTGCATTTCATGGCTCTGCTTGTGGCTGGCAGCTCTCACACCAACTCTGCTTACAGACACCCAAAGAGCCTCCTGAGCTGGAATGGACTCCCAGGGACCCTCCAGCCCTGCACAGACACCCCATAGTCCCGCCCTGTGCATCCCTGGGAGCGTCATCCAAAGGCTCCCCAGCACCAGGGGTGTTTTATGGGGTGTCCAACACCCCACTGAGCTGGGGCAGGGCTGTGGCACCCCACTGCAGCACCCACCACCCCATTCAGTGCACAAGGATCAGCCAGAGCTTGACAGAACAGGGACTGCTTCCTTTTTCCATGGAAGGCTCAAGGAGGAACATTTTATTCAAGACCTCTAATGCAAACACCTCCTCTCTTCTTCTTTTTTTTTTTAAACTAGGCAGTAGCTGCTGTCATTTTCACGCTGCGTTCTGACACACTTCCACCACATCCCTGCCAATAGTTTTAATTTCATTGGAAAAATCAGCTCTGAATGAGTGACAAGCTGCACGCTGGTGACGATGCTGTCAAGTGATGGATAATGTAGGTTTACTTCAGCTGTCAAAACTTTTCAACGCTAAAAATAGGTATCACAAGCTTCTGGACTCACTGCACTGAAGCATCAAACACACAGGATATTGACACCCTCAGAAGCACCCAGAGCCTCTCACAGCTGAGTAAAACCAGCAACGTGTGATGGACAGCAAAGGTCTCTGAGTGCCACTTGTTGGGAGAAGAGAAAACAACACACTACAGGATGAAATCTCATATCCACACTGGCCAAAGCCAAGACAAGATGCTGCACACGCACCATGGAACAGAACAGCACAATATGGGATGCAAAGACAGAGAGGAAGAAAGAAAAAAGCTTCGAGAGAAAATCTTGCACCCTGTTATCCCAGCTCTTGGTCCAGGTGCCACGGAAAGGGAGGGCAGAGATCTTCCCATGGCAGCTCCCTCTTTCCTGCTTATCATCCCTCACCTGCCCCTGCCCAGCAAGAAAGAGCACAGAGCTGTGAGGCTGGGAAGGATGGGAAAGCAGGGCTTTTGCCAGAGGGATGAGATTTCCATGGAAGGGGTGAGTCCTCCCCAAGCAGTGACCATCGATGGACACCAGCCAGGCAGCACATCACCAACGGCCTCAGGTGGAATAGGAGGAGAAGGACAAAGAAGCACCAAATCCAGCTTCTTTTATTCCCTCTGAGGCTCTGGGATGACAGGGCCAGACAAGGCTGTCCCTACATTAGGCCAATATTTATGGCTGAAAGAAAATGAAGCATCATAAGGAATTACTAATTAGATGTTATCATAACCCTGTGTATAACTGAAGCAGCACTCTGATGTGCTTTGTAAATAATTAGCAAATTAACATTCACAATGCCCCTGCAAGGCAAGTATTATCCCCATCTCCTGTACGGCCCTGATGGGGGAAAAAAGACAGTTTGGGCAGATTGCTCCCATGCCCTGGACAACTGCAGAGCTGCCCAAACACAGGGAGGGACACCAAAGAGGAAGGGAGGGGAGTGGAGGCTCAGGGGGGACCCTGTGGCTCTGCACAAGTCCCTGACAGGAGGGGACAGCCAGGGAGGAACAGGGACAGGACAGGAGGGAACAGCCTCAAGCTGGGCCAGATGAGGGTCAGCTTGGGAGCACTGTCAGGGGTTGCCCAGGGAGGTTTGGAGTGCCCATCCCTGGAGGCATCCAAGGAATTCCGGGATGTGGTACTCAGTGCTCTGGGCTGGGGACAAGGTGGGCATTGGGCACAGCTTGGGCTCCATGGTCTCAGAGGTATTTTCCAATCTAAATGATTCTGTGATTCCATGATTCCTCATGTGCTGGAGGCAGGAATTGAGAGGGCAAATGCTCTCCACTCTCAGCAGACCCAAAGGACACAACTCTGAGCAGCTGCTCCTCTGCAGACCGAGCACACAGCTTCAAGCACGGACCATCGGAGCCTGCCAGCTCCAGGACACGGCAGAAAGCACCTGCCAGTAACTCCCCTGTCCAGACAGACCTTCCCTGTCCATCCAGCTGCACCTCCCACCCGAGCAGGAGGGCTGCCAGGAGTGCCCCTGCTCCCTCCTCCTCCCACACAGAGGGAGAGGGGAGCAGAGCAGCACCACAGCCACCCGCACACGCCCTCCTGGAGTCACTGCCACCTTCCCCCCGCCGCCTGGGGCTGCCTGGCACATCCAAACCCAAGCACTTCCTCAACAGCTCCCTGCCAAGAGCTGGGAGCAGGGAAGTGAGGGGAGGCAGCACAGAGGAGGAGGGCAGGAGCACCAGCGCTGCCTTGGTGCCGGATGCGCGCTCCCAAGGAGGCAGACTCGCGCCTATTTTAGATGTGCTGCACAAAAATAAAAGATGCTGGGTGGCTGCACATGTTCTCATTTTTAGAAAACAAGCTCCAATTTATTTCTTATATTACAGCCAGATGGTTAAAAAAAAAAACCCCAAACCAAAAACACAACAACAAAAAACATATTTCCCCTCAATGTCACCTCAATGAAAAGAAGGCCTGACCTGGTTTCAACCTCCCCGGAGCAGGGCACAGCACAGGAACCACACTGTTAACACCTCTCTCAGGGGGCCCTGACCCCACTCACAGCCTGACCCGAAGCCTCCAGGGCGAGCAGAGAGCTGCACCTCAGCTCCTGCCCAGAGGGCCACCAGACCAGCACTGAGTGTCACAGGATGACTCAGGGTTATAAACATTTCAGCTGGCACAACTGGACTGACCACACGTCTCTGCTCTATGGCTCAGTGCCTTCCTGCCTCTCCTTTCCCATTAACTTGTTCTAAGCTGCCTTGAGGGGTCTTTTTCCCTTTTAAAATTCACATCAAGTTATTTAATTGAAAGAGCAACACAATTTTATAGGAAAGTAAATGCTGATTTTCAACCTTCCCTATTGATCCTCCCCTCATTCAAAGCCATGCCACAACACCCCATATAACTCTATTTCTATTTCTGTTTACCAGTGCTGTGCTGCTCAAGAGGAACAAACCTTTCATCTCAAAGCACAGTCTGTATCCATCTGTGGCCTCTGTCAGGCACCCACAGCCGTGGGGCCCTGCCAAGTCCAGGTGCAGCGTGTTTCAGAGGGACACAGGCAATCACTGGCACAGCAGCTGGGATACACCAAGCTCTCCACCATGAAGATGCTCATGGCAAAAAGGGAAGTGGGATCAGGTTCTCAGGAGAGGTTGTGCCTGCTCCCTCCCTGGGAGGTTTTCAAGCCCGGCCTGGAGAAGAGCCCTGAGGAGCCAGGTTTGGCCTCAGAGCTGATCCTGCTTTGGGAGGACCCCACATGTCCCTTCCCACCTGACACAGCGAGCCCAAGCTCAGGGAAATTGTCCAAACAATTCCCAAATGCCCAGGACCACCCATGTCTGGCACAGAGGACATGAGCTCCACATCAAGGGGAGATGAGCCCTTGCCTTGGAGCCTCCTCACAGCCCATGGAATGGCAGGAACTGAGAAGCATGACCAGGGAACACCTTTAAACAATGACTCTTTTCCATGGCCAGCAGGACAAGGAGAGCAGAGGCAGAACAAGTGCAGAAGAAGAGCATGAAGCAAGTGAAAGCATCTTCTCTGAACAGCAGTCTGAAGTCTTTGGCTATCTTTTGGTACCAGCACATTTAAAAGAAAATAAAGAGCCTCTTGAACCTTGTTCCAAACTATTTTTTGGAGGAAGGCCACGGCTCCTTGCAGACACAGCAGGCAAAGAACACCTGGTTTGTGGTGCTCCAGCCCCAGCCCTGCTCCTGTGAGCCTGTTCCTGAATGTCTGCAGAGCAGCAGCAACCCTGACAGACAACAGCCACAGCCATGGGTGACACGTTCACCTCTGGAGGGGCTGCATTAGGCTCTCACCTGAGCCTGCAGCTCCTAATGCCAGCTGCTATGTGACCTTACTTGTCCACATGTGAGACCGAAGGCTCAGACATCCATCACTTCTCTGAGTAATCCCTAAGACTCAGAGTTCACACACAGATTAACTTCTTGAGCAAGCTCAAGGGCAGAGACCTGGTCCCTTTTACTGGCAAAAGCCTCCATTCTGAAAATCATAACAGTTTCAGAACTGCTGATTACTTTTCCTGATTTGTACTTTTTTTTTTTTAAGTCCTGCCTGTTCCTCCTACTTCTTATGAGGCTTTTCAGTATTTGTCTGTTACTTGAACACTAAAGCCTGATTTAGGATTAAACACAACATTTGGGAGGTGGACTCCAATGCTGCCTGCTGTCACTGTTCCAGCTCTAAAAAGCTCGGAGAGCTCTCAGGGCAGATCCTGCTCTGCATAAGTCTGTGTGACCAAAGCTTTTCTCCCTTGATTCTATTCCCCCACACACGCACACAGACGTGATTAACACACAGGGCATGGGATGGAGAGTGGTGGAGAGGCATTAAAGCTGCAATAAACAGGCAGGGAGCACAAAAATCCACTGCAGAGTAACCCAGCAGCTGGGTTTCACTGGCTGCACTGATTGCCCAAAAGCAGAAGTGGGGGATCGTGTGCTGAAGCATGACAGGAATGCTGGGCTTGGCCACTTAGAGAAATGGCTTTTATAACGTGGCCCACTTCCCCCTGCAGCCACACTTGGGGCAGATAAGGGAACTCCTCCAACACAAACAACCATGTTCTGCATTTTGGGGTTCTGCAGAACCCGCTGAGCTCCCTGGAGCTGAGCCAGGCCAGCATAGAGGGCCTGAGCACCCATCTCCTCTCCCATTCCAGTAACACACCAAACTCACAGCTTCCCACATCAGCCACAGATCACAGACCCCTGAGCACAAAGAGCACAGCAAACCTCAGGGCTCCTGCACGCTCCCACCAGGGGATCCCACAGCAGGGGCGATCCAGAGCCTCTCCAGGGAGGGGCCTCCTCCTCCTCCCCCTCCACCCTGTTCCTTACAGCAGGTGTCCCCTGGGACAGCAGCTTGCAGGACACAGAGGAGAAGCTCTCAAAGCCAAGCAGCCCAACCCACAGCTGGCACGGAAAGGTTAAACCAAGGGTGTCCATCTCTTACTGGGCTTTGCTGTGGAGCGTTCTGATGACACTACTGGGACTACAAGAGAGACCAAGACACCTCCTTCCCCCTCAGACCCCTCCAAAAATGACCACACCAGGGCTGCCACATCCTGCCTACCTCTTCCAGCAGCCTGGCTCCCAGGACACAGCTGGCCAAAACACCACAGTTTCATTTTCTGGCCATTTTGGCTCCTGAACTTGCTCACTGAGCAAAGCCCCGGTGCTGCTGCAAGGAGGGGAGAGGGGACACATGGCCCTGATGGAAAGGACAGCTCAGGCTCAGAGCCACATCCCCAGCACTGGGCAGGGAAGCACAGGAGGGAATTAGGCTGGATTAGGGCTAACCAGGTGCACAACACACGGGGGGTCACACTCTGGAGCAGCACCCTGGGCTCATCCACAACCAACACCCCTGCAGCTGTTTCAAGCTACAAGTGCTCAAGACTTGGCTCTTACAAAACCCACACAAGCACAAAAGCATTACAAATGCTATCTCCCTCCCAAAATTGGAAAAAACCCCTGGGATTAAATTCTATGTTTGCCAGGGAAGAAGCACCAGGCTTCAGGGCAGCAGCCCCTCTGGCATGAGTCAGTATTTGATACAACAGAGTGGGAGGAAGGGAAGAGAAGTGGAAGCCTCTCCCATCTTTCTGTTATTTTGCCTTAAATGCACTGTGGTTTATGTCCTCAATAAAAGCCTGTGCATATCTTTCCAACTTAAATGTGGATTGGAACCTCGGGATTACTGCCCTGGCAGAATTAACGTATTAGACATAAAAACCATAACATTTCATTATCCATTGTAAAGCACATGTGCTTTCCCCCTGAGGAGACTGGAAATATCACCCAATTTCACTATCATTTCCTGTTAACTGACTGCCCTGCCACATGTTCACACACTGGCACGCTCCCTTTGATGATATAGCAGTCCTCTGCTTTCATTCTTCCTTCTTTATGATACTGTTTTTAAAATCCTGTTTTTCTGCTCTGTTTTTGTCTCTGGAAAGGCACCACACTACAAAACCACTCAGCTGGAAAAAAAAAATCTTACCCTGGAACAAAAAACCAGCTCATATTTGTCTGGCTGGAAACATACCATAACCTGATGTCTGAAACAAGGGGAGAAGGCAACACAGAGGCAGGAAAACCTCAAACACAACAGGCAAGAGGACCCAGACACATTTATGGGCACAGTGGGGTCTGTGGTCAATAGTGAGGCACTCAAGAGCAGGATCTCTTCCCTCTGCAGCTTAAACTCTCTCTATCCCTCCCTCTCACTGTTAGGCTGGCTGCAAATTCCAAGATTTGCACAAGGCACAGATTTTGTCTGTCTCTTTGAAAGGTCAAAACCGAGGAGCAGCAGTGGGCCAGCTGGCAGCAATTTGGAGTGACCACAGAGAGGAAGTGTGGGGAGGAGCAGGGGCCAGAGAGGAGCCTTTAAAAGCCTGGGTCACCCTCACACTGCAACTTAGAGGCTGCCTCAGGGAATCTTTCTATTTAATCAGTTTTGTATCTTTGCAAAGATTAGTGACCAACTGTCCCGATTTAGCGCTGCCATGTTCCTGTAAACACTCCTGGACATGCTTGCTTGGATCAAACATGCAGCTGCTGACAAGGTCTCTCCTGTAAACATTTCACTCTGCATCTCCAAGAAGCCTTCCCATTTGTTATTCCCAAGAGAGCACCAGTTCTGCCCTGCAGGCTGCAGAGGGGCAGGGGAGGTGAGCAGAGCAGAAGCAGGGTGGGCAGCAGCTGCAGACACACACCCTCACCAAATCCACCCCAGCCCTTACTCACATGAGGGTGCCACAGCAGCCAACAGGACCAAAGGGAAGCATTGGTTGATCCCACGTAGCTCCTGGAATGAAAAAGGAAGATTACAAGGTCAGCTTGAAGCATCCAGGTGTGTACAGAGCTGCTGTCCAGCTGCCTGACCCTCTGAAACACACCTTGGCCAGACTCTGGCAGCCAGACTTTTACCACTAACACCACCTGTGAGTGCAGGGGGGAAATGATTCCCATCCAAATTGCTTCTGGCTGTTTGTTGCTGTTTGTGTCTTGCCAGAGCCACAAGAGCCCCTTGAGGCGTTTTCCCCTGGGTCTGCCCGCGGTCAGCTCCACACACTGAGGGCTGCAGGCAGCATTCCCCTCTTCTACAGCAACTCTTCCCACTGGCCTTGGCTTCAGCTAATTGCACCACTGCTACTGATCTGCAGTTTTACAGAAAGCTCGGCTCCCAGCTGAACGCTCACAGCAAAATTACGCTCAGGTTAGCGTGGATCTCACGGAATGAGAACCTGGAAGCACTGGCAGAGGTTTCAGGCAGCAAAAACAGAATGTGTTTTAAAAATAAATCTCTAGAATGCCTGCACAACAAAAGCAGTAAAAGGTCACTCATCCCCAGCAAATGCCATCCCCACATGGTGCTCAGAGGTTGGAAACAGGAGTGGATTGACAATTCCTGAGCATCATCCAGCAGAGATTTCCTATGGCTCTCCTCCCTGACCAGTGCTTCCCACCACCTCAGGACACAGATTTGTGGGAGGCAGAGCTTGCTGACAGCTCCCTATGGACAATGGTTGTTCTCCCACACCAGGGAAGTGGGAAGAGCAGAGCACCCCATGGCCACCCCACCACAACACCCTGAGCCCTCCAAAGGCCTGGCAGCTCCAAGGGCTGGGGATGATGTAACAGCACCAGACATCTGCCAAATAAATAAGCGAGCTCCAACATGCCTTGCTCCAAACCTGCCCAGCAGTTTCCATTCCAGAGCAGGAACTTGCACTGGGGTTTAATACTCTCTCCAATATATCCCTTTCCACAAAGAAAATCTGTGCCCACTGCTGCAGGAACACGCGTAATCCTCGGAAGCAGATGTCAGCCTCCAAAGCTGAGAAAATGACTTTGTTCCTGGGGATCAGGGAGTTTAAAATGCAAGAAGTTGGAAGGTCCTGATGAATTTGGTAACTTAAACCCCGTGAGGAAACACCTGCTCTCTGAACAGCAGCCCAGCTGAACACACACCGCTGTTTTATCCATCCAGAATTCCATGGATGGAATAGGAATGGTCTTTTGCTCACTGACAGTCCAGCAGCCACAGCCAGAGAGCTAGGAAAGAGAGGAGGCAGCTGCCAGGAGCCAGCAGCCCCAATCCCACAGCACTGCCCCACTCAGCAGCTCCCAGACAAAACCTTCCAAGCTGGAGCTGCCTCACAAGGATCCACCAAACCCACCAGGAGTTCCTGCACCCACCCCATGGAGGGACACCTGCTCACCCCAGCAAGGATTCGGGGTCCCAGATGCACAGCTACACCTCCCCTCTCCAGCAAACCAGGCACAGACACAGCAGCATTTCCCAGGTTTTGACAGCAGGTAAAGCACTGGGATCTCACAGGGAAGAGGAGGCACAGCCAGAAAAAAGGGATTTTCATCAAGAAATCAACAACAGTTGGATGTAGTCATTATCTCAGAGATCTGTGTGGTGGAGTCCCACAGGATAAAGCCCTGGGTGGAAGAAGAGCCCATGAAACCTGGAAATACTCAAGCATCATCTCCTCCAAGCAGGAAGGCAGGTAAGAACTCCAGGAGACCTGTGAGGACAAACAAGGAGCTCCTGGAAAAACTCCAACATGAAAAGGAGGCTCACAGAGGATGAAGGTAGAGACAGGTAGGCTGGGAAAGAGATTGTCCCAGCACCAGGCAGGGCTTGGTGCTAGTGCATGGAAGGTGTGCAGGGAGTTGGAATGGGATGGGATTTAAGGCTGGGCTGGACCAGAGCTGGGCTGGACACGCAGCAGCTCCACAGAGCCTCCATCACCCCATGCTCAGCATGGACAGGCTCTGCCAGGCTGCTCACACCCAACACTGGTGGGTCCTTCTCCCAGCCCAAAAAATCCTCCTCACAGCCCAAGAAACCCTCCTCACAGCCCCTGCCCCATCACAAATGTCTGTCCCCAAGCAGCATTTCCCTCCCTTGCCTGGCTCAGGCTGAAGAGCCCAAGCAATAGACACATGAGTAAGTGCCCAGGAGAAGCAGATGCCAGGCTCCCCAAACTGGGAGCACGTCCTGGTTCCCAGGATGATGATCCAGGAGAAGGACCCTCAACACCTCCAACACAAAATCAGAAGTTAAAGCAAGTGACACAAGATCAGAAGTCACTATTGAGTCCCTCTCCCTGAAGGCAACATCCTTCCCCGTCCTGGAGTCCCTCCTGGGACAAACGCAGGGTGAGGGCAGCCCACTGCCACCAGCCCTGCCAGCAATCAGCCCTGGTGCAGGTGAGGCAGGAGCTGTCCTGTAATTAACACTGCATCAGAGCCCTCATGGGGAAAGAGACCCAGCCCAGACTGGGCAGACAAGCTCAGCTCTGACAGCCCCTAAGCTTAGCCTAAAACTAATACGTGTTTAACACAGTGCTCAGGATGTGCAGAGTTCTTAATGCATCTCTTGGAAGATGAGCAGAAAAACAAATGAAAGTGTTGCTAAAAGCCCTCCATTTTCCCATGTAAACTAAGAGAAGTTCAGCTACAAGACCTACAAAGCGTTTTTACTGAGTGTAAGACAAAGCTGTGATACCCAACTACCCTCAGGTCAGAGCACTGATGTTTTCTCCCCCAGGAGCTCCAGCCTTCTCAGGGATCTGTTTTGTCTTACCTACAAAAGCCTTTTCTTCCCTTTTGCTGTTCTGGGAGCTTGCAGGGAAAGCCCAGCATCCCCAACAACTGCTGTAAATCTCAGTTCTTTCCCTGATTTCAGCATGGCTACAACAGCCCGGTATCACCAGCCAGTGCTTATCCTGGAAAACATGTAACTCCAATTCAACAATCCTATTACACGTGCTGCCAGCATTTGTACAGGAGAGATTTAGCTCTTAGCTCTCCATTGCTTGATCTCTTCCTGGCTTTGCCAGGGCAGAAATGATCTCAGGCTCTAAAGGGGTTATAACAAACAACAGCAGGAAACAAGAAGCACGGGCACGGATGGAAAAGCCCACCCTCTCTATCTCAGCAGCTCACCCTAAAGCCTGTAGCTGGCCTAGGAGGGTAGATCCACCCCAAATCCCTCTCATTCACCCCACCCTGCTCTCTTCTGCCTCTGATCCCCCAAACCCCACAGGCCAGGTGCCCCTGGCCCTTCCTGTGCCCTGCTGCATCTCCCTGCTTTTGCCAGCAAGCTGAGCCACCACTGAGCCGTCCCTGTGCCTCAGCAACACACCCACCTCCTGCATAAAAAAATGAAATAAATGAGAGCTAAACCACGTCTGCCTCAGTTTTTCCAGGAGCACTGTTCCCACAGGCCTTTATCCACGAGGTGTGTGTGCAGCTCCTGAATCACCATCTCCTCCATCTAACACTGACACCCAGTGTGAAGGCTGTTTTCCCATGCACCTGCCAGGTCCCTCTTCCCTGTGCTCTTGCCCAACACCTGTCTGTTACCTCACATCACACCTTCAACACCCTCCTGTCAACTCATGGTTTAGTCACTGCCAGCAAGTGCAAGCCCCAGCTGTCTTTGCCAGCAAGACACTTCTATCTCCGTGAGAACATCAGCCCAGCTTCCTGCTGGATCCCTGCTCCCACAGAGTCTGGGACAGCCCATGGAGCAGGGAGTGCTCTCCAGAAACAACTGCCAGGGCAACAGAGGCACTTCCAGAGGCTTTGGGCTCAGCCTGCAGCAGCTCCACGCAAGGAGCACCAGCTGGGATGGACGTGGAGAGGAAAGGAAGGACTGAGACAAATGGCTGTGCAGATGTGTCAGGAAAATCAAGCTGCTCAAACCCTCAGCAACTAAGTCCTGAAACATTATAAAATAATTTACAATAATAAAATCACCCTGATACTCAAGGATATAATTTTTTTTTTCTTTCCTGGAAAGCATGCCAAGGGAAACAGAGACCAGGGCACAGCCATGCTCCACCAGCACCACTAAAGCTGCTCACAAGAGTTTCTCCTCCTTTCCCCTCTAAGGCCAATTGCTGCTTTGGCTTCCCTGAGGAACAGCCCACCTCACCTTGGGAGCACAGCACCAACCTCACAGGGAGCCATTCCCAGCAGCAAAGCCAGAGTTTCACTCACATCACCCTGCAGGAAAATAAACCCCCACAATCTGCCTGGGAATGATCCCAGCTGTTTCCTCTGGAAAATATCTTCTCCCCATCGCTGCAGCACCCTGGGCTGCTCTGGCTGGGCTGTTTGCCTCTGTCCCCATGGTCAGAGCCCGAGGTGTGGCTGCTGCAGCCCCTCACCCCTGACCCAACCACTTCCAACATCCGCTCCTCCTCCCTCTCTCCCTCTCCCATCCAGCCCTTTCCCAGCAGCCAACAAGCCCAGCCTTTGTGCTCCCTGTGCCCTCTGATCCCCACTGCACTCTGGCATCCAAACACTGCAAAGTTTAGGAATCTTAAAGAGTTTCTGGGGGGAAAATTTAACAACCAGCCCTTGAGTGTGTGCTGAGTGTTTTTATTGCAGACAGAGCTTTCGCCTGACTGTAGACCCCACTGACTGTGGACATGCTCCTCACCTCACCTGTCATCCAGCTCATCCCACACCTTTCCCACCTGCCTTTCCCCATGGAAAACCTGGACTGGGGTCTTTGCCTTCAGTTTCTGTTCTGCTCTGCAGAGCACCAAAGCCCTGCAGAAATGTCTCCTGGCTCAGCCCTGCCCTCCCAGCACCGTGGGTTTGCTTCCACAGGAGCCTCTGGAGGAGCCCCTCTCCAAGAGGTGCCCGGACACAGCACTGCAGGTGCAGATCAAACAGATCAAAGAGGGAACCTCCCCTGTGCTTCCCCTTCAGCTCTGCCTTCCACTCAGCCTCTCTGATGTGCTGCTGCTCTGTCATTACTGCTCCTGTCCACGGCTCTGGCCTTCGATTACACCATCAGCTCCATCACCAGGAGTATTTTATCAGTGCCTGCCCGGCTCTTCTCTTCCCTCAGACTCACTCTGGGCACCTGCTCCTCCCAAAACACTTTTTCTCAGTCCAGGTGATGGCTCTCTTTGTGGCAAGGCTGCAGTTCTGAGCTGTCCCAGGGCTGAGCACAGCCCCTGTGGCACAGCCCGGCTCTGGGAATGGCACAGCAGCACGCAGGGAGGTGGCAATCTGCACCAGATCTCTGTTTATACACATACACACACACAGAAACGCTGCTAAGTGCTTTCTGAGAGGGAGGTGGGACCAGAGAGCTCCTCTAACCTACACAATCCTACCATTCTGGCAGTGTCTTGTAAACAAAACAATCCAGGCTGGAGCTGGGAGCTGCTGCTCACTTGACAGCACAGCAGAGAGGTCCTGCAGCTCCAGGTCCCCTCTGCCGTGGCATTTCACTCCTCAAATCCATCACAACTCAGACAGGACATCAAAGGTCTCTTTCTAGTGCTCCACCTCTGGAAATCCTCCCCTAAGGAAGGAGATAATTGCACCTGCTTAAGGCTCAGGAACATCACCACGGTGTAACATGCAATTACTGTAGCACCTGGAAAATTGGATAGAGAAAGCAGCAGTGAAAGTCCCCTCTGCTCAAAGAATCCTTCGTGCTTTTCCCTTTCCCCAGTGCTTTCTGACAGAGAAGGCAGGGCTGATCTCTGGAGACAGGCTCTTTCAATTTAATCTTTAATTTTATTTGGCAGCCTGTTCCCAGCCCAAAGGTGTCCGTGCCTTCCAGTGGCACGTTCCAAAGGAGCAATTCTGCCCCTGGGAGGAGAGGAGCTCTCAGCTAGCACCAGGAAGAGAGAGATGTTCAGTTTGACAATGAGACTGTCAGTGGGCTCTGAAATGTC
The DNA here is from genome assembly GCA_013400435.1 of Pycnonotus jocosus. NCBI lineage: Eukaryota > Metazoa > Chordata > Aves > Passeriformes > Pycnonotidae > Pycnonotus > Pycnonotus jocosus. Next base: position 47,582 of record VWYP01022828.1, read on the forward strand.
ACTCCCACACCTCGCAGATGCAGTTGGCTCATGCCTTGTTTCAGAGCAATGTGCTCCAGCTCCTTTTGTAACTGATACAAAATGTTTCACCAGGCTGGAGCTTCAATTTGGGGCAAAAAAAAGCTCTCCTTCCCTTTCCATGGAAAGGCATTTTAATTAATTATCTTGAACATATTTAAACTGTTCCATCCTTTTTAAGGACACTTTTCCAGGGACAAACCATGTCCTTAAGTAAAACCCACATGGCACCAAACTGAACTAAAAAAGCCCCAAAACAACACAAAACCCCCTGAACTGCTATTTCAAGAAGGTGGATCTTCCACCTATCATCATTCTTGTCCCTGGCTTTGCCAGAGCTTAGATCTGTGCATATCTCTGGAAGGATAACCAGGACAAGTGTTTGTATAATGGCAGCTTGACAGGGTAACTTGTTTGGAAACAAGCATGCAAGATAAATCACAACTGGAATGACAGGAAAAAACCAAGCGAGAGGAGACACCAACAACCCGTGGGAGAAAGATAACACGAGTTCCACGGAGTTCTGCTGTCTAATCTCACAAGTGAGCCCATCATTTCACTACCAGAAATAATCTACTGCATGAGCTTTTCTTTTTAGCATCAATTTTCAATCCATATAAAAATTGTCCCAAAAAAGCCTCAAGCACCACCACTGCAATCTTCACATCTTCTCTTATCCCTTCCCATTCCTTGCTCCTCTCTGGCCAAATGCAGGTGGAAAAGGAGGAGAGCCCTACAAAGCAGCCCAGCTTCACTGTATCCTGAATCCTGGATATAGGAAAATGGGGATGTAGAAAGCAAAATTTATCCCTGAGTTGATATTTCACTCTGGAATAAAGCTTCCATTTTTATCCTGTGGCAACTCAACCTCCCCTCCTTGCCAGTCCTGAGCTGGAACTTTGTGCTGTGACACTTTCCAAGGGCCCAGATCTATTCACCCATGTGCTGCTCTTCATCAGCTGAACACACCAGATTTGCCTCCTAGGGTTGGAGCAACACTCTTTGCTCTCTGTCCCATCACACAAAGCTTAAAAGTTAACTCAGGTTGTTATTTGGCTTAAAACTAAGGCAATGGTCACTTCATCCCTGGCAATAAAACCAGCTTGTCCTTAGAACTCGTCACAGCTCTGTAAATTGCTCTTCTCTTTCCACTGGAGGCTGAATTCTCTTCTTGGAGAACACTGGCTATGAACAAATATTCCCTTTATATAAACCCAAACCAGCCCATGGATTGGCTGCTGATATTTGTTGGAGAAAGGAAGACAAGCACACCCCACACCAAATCCTGTGCAGTTGCTCTTCCTCCATGACACACACACTTGGCAGGCTTCCAGTGTAAAATTTATGCACTAAAATTAGCTCTCACAATCGCAATCAATTGCAACAATCAAGCATAAGTAATTCCAGGGAAAGGAAAAAAACAACCAACAAAGAGGTGAGCACAGCAAACAATGCCAGGGCACTGCAGTGGTTCCTCCATGGGTCCATCCCTGTGTCCAGCAGAGTTTTCCTGCCTGTTGTTTGTAGGGCTGGGAATACAGCACATTTTACCCTCCTGAGTGCTGTACTCTGCACACACAGCCATGCTACAGTGCCAGAGCACAGCTTTCTGCAGGTTTGTTTTCTTTCTTTCCCCCTTGAATCAACAACTGGTGAAACTCATAATAAATGCTACATTGTTTGGAAGGAAAGGCAGAAAATGTATATAAACTCCTGGCAGCCAAACACATATGGCAGGAATATGCTGGAGAATACAGAATGCTCCAGAGAACACAAGGAATTACAAGCCCTCCCTGGGTAATTGAGTGTAAATATTACAGCTGATGGGCTCTTCTCTCCCACACACAAATAAATATCTGTGCCCCCACCTTCATCTGGGCTGTCCTCTGTCTCCTTATACCAACAATCTACATAACTTCTGGCCCCTGAGAGCCTCCATCTTGCATGTCATCACACATTAAAACTCAATTACCTGCCACTGTTTCCATTCCCTTCTGGGCTTTGGGCTGGGTTTCTCTCTCAAACAGGTCGCAGCTGTATTACAAAGGAGCAGAGACACATAAACAAGCAGATGGTGTCAGAGGCACATTTTAGTGTTGCAAGGAGCACAAGAGGCTGGCATGGTACAGCCTGATCAAACCAGCAAAGCCCCTGGCACCAGAAACGCCTCCTTTCCTCAGTGCCCAACAGCAAATGCTCTTCTAACCCACACCTGTCCCACCAAAGACAAAACCAAGCATCAATCCATCATTCTTCCCATCACCTAAAACCTGTTTTAAACCCAAGCACACTGGGAACATTTGGGATTATTTCATATTTTATAAGAGAGTGTTTACACTTCCAATGCAACTGCAAATAATAAATGTTACACACAAAATGCAGGGCTGAACTCAAGTTATCTAAAATTCCTCATTGTGAGTTTGCATCATGAGCAAAAACATTTAGGGAAAGATTTATTAAAATGTATTAGCTACCTGGGATGGTTTTAAATATAGCAAAAAATGGAGATGGCTGGAGGAAAGGATCTGGAGGAAAATGAAGCTGATAATCAGGAGTGGTGGATGGAACACCCACCACAACCAGGCTGCAGGACGCCCTCCAAAAGCAATGCAGAGAGAATCCTTGCAAAACAGCTTTGCCACAGCAGAAGATGACCACTGAACAATTCCCATAAATCTCACAGTGCTATGGAAATGCAGTGATATCCCAAACACAGGAATCTTCTGAGACTGGAGAGACAGGGAAAACAAACCAGCCACACTCCAAAAGAATCTTGAAATATTTCCTGTGCTGACTATCACAAAAACAAACAGCAGCAGAGCTGTGTTCCCAGAACAGAGAGCCCTCCTAGAGTGGCTGCCCTGCGCTGCTCCAGGGGCTCCAGCAGCCTCTCCAGCAGGAATGGCAGCCCTGGCAGGGCCGTGTGCCCAGGCAGGCGAGGGCTCAGGTGCCAGGCACAAACACACGTGGACACAGGAGGAGCACCTGGGCTGCAAAGGCATTCATTGCCCTCAGCAGGGGAACACCAGGGGAATTCCTAGAGCCCATCCAACAGCATCCCTGGCGCACCAAGCCCATCCAGCCCTGGTGAATTCTGTCCCATCCCATCACCAGAGACAGCAGTGCAGCCTCTGGGCACCCTGGTACCCCAGAGCCCATCCCGAGGTTCAGAGGCTCTGCCACCCTGGCAGCAGCTATTTCTGGAGATGTCTCTGGTTGCCAGGGCAAGCTCCCATCCTCCAGGCAGGGTCTTGTGTGCCAGTCAGGAGAGGGGGAAGGAACTGAGAGGAGGGATGACTAAGCAGGGGAATGTGAGAAACCAAACAAAATGCCAGCCTGGAGAGAAAAACACGGCCAAGGCTCCCAGCAGCTGAACTCCTACATGAAACAAGCCTGGCTGGGCTGAGCCCACAGAGCCCAGACCAGCTGAAAGACGTTTCCAAAAGCTGTACAAGGCCTCCTGCTGCCCCCCAGGCAGGATTAGCTCCATCCAAACACCAGCTCTGAGCCAGAGCATGTGTTCACACAGCTCTCCTGGCCTGCTGCTCCTGGTGCTCCACACCAGGGAGGCAGCAAGGCAGACAGAAAGGAAGCACTTAGCCCTCAATTGCACGCCAAGGCTCCTGCAAAACTGGGAAATTGCTCCAGAGGCTCAAAACCCCACAAATTACTGATGGATCAGGTTTCCAGGAGCTGTATGCGTGGACAGCTTCTCATTTTCAAAACTACTGGAGCCTTGGTTTACACCAGTCTCTTACACATCTGCATAGTCTTACACAGTTTACACAAGACCATGACAGTTTTCTATCCTTTTCTCTCTCTTATTTTGAGCTTTCAGCTCAAAAAAACATCTTTAGAAAGTTAACAGGGCAAAGGTGGTAAAGAGAGGACAAAGCTGGGGCGGGTAAAAACTCTGTTCTCTTTTTTGCACAACAGTAAAGAGATTTGTACAATAATCTCGCTTAGGCTTCTAAATAACTCAGTTTTGAAAAATGAGGTTTAAACACCACTGAAACCTAAAACCATAAAGAGAAAAACATATGTGCACGTGGACTTAAGAAAGCAAACAGCTTTTCAAAACAGAACCCCTCTGACACTCTCCTAAGGAAAGTGTTTTTCATTTAAACCATCATCAGCTGAAGGGCAGGAGAAAGACTCCACACATGTCAGCAAGAACTCCCACTCCACACAGGCAAAAACATTGGCACAAAAGTAAACTAATCGCTTCCTAAGCTGCTAAAATGCCATTATAAATTTATATTTATATATATATATATACACACACACATGTCCATGTGATACTTATACAGGAACATATCCACTTACCACAATTTAGGGATTTTTTAAAATAACTTCAGGAGAGAATTTGGTCACAGGACAACACCCTTGTATAGAAAAGACTAAAGAGGAAGACACGCTCAAATCCAAGTGAAATCCCCCTCAGTCAGGAGACCCAGCCTGACTGACAAAGATCCCTGCAGGTCTCCCCCAACCTGGATGATTCTGTGATTCCCTTCTCCACTTCCCAATGGAGGAAATATAATAAATATTAGGAAGGAATGTGCCTGCAGCATGACCAGGATGCTGAAGAGGTTGGAAGTTTCCTGGAGCACAGCATTCACAGTTAGGGCAGGAGGATGGAGGGCACCATGGGGTCTGAGATATTTGGGGTGAGACACACACACGGGGCTCACCCCATCCCTGTGAGTTTAAAAGGTGCTTTAATCTGCCTGGGATCCACAGAAACAAGTGCCTACAGCAGCCCGGGAAGGAGGAATTCTGGTATCAGCTTGCACTGTGCAGCTCGGTGCTGGAGAGGAGGGAAGCACAGGAACTGACACCGAGCAGCACGGACAGGGACAGGGGACAGAGGGAGGGACAGCACGGCCCAATGCCAGCCCTGGAGCCCTGCAGAGCCGGGGGTGAGGAGCGAGCCCAGTGCTCCGGGATGCTGGATCACCCCGCTCAGATGCTGCCTGCGCCTCCGGAGGAGCGCTGGAGTTATGGAAAGGTCAGCCTGAGCTGCTGCTCCTCTGTTTCCAGCCCTCCTCCCCGAGCTGCACGGTTTCTAAATTAATCTGGGGCTTGTTGGCTTTCCTTGCCGTTTCTCGGGGCAGAGCCCGGCTCTCACACACGGCTGAAATCCCCAGACGAGTTCACTGAGTGCTTTCTGCAGCTCGCCTTTGCCCTTACTCATCCCAGCGTGCTCCCTAAAGTGTCTCCCAAAAACCCGGGGAAGGAAATGCTCTCAGTCTCCTCCCCATCCCTGCACCGTTTCAATCAGGATGGGATTGTGAATTGTGCTCCACGGGTCACACCAGGGGCTCAGCCTGCACCAATCCCCCCTCCCCAAATCCTGACCTCCCGACTTCAGGATGCCAGAGGGCAAGAAATCCTGCTTCTGTGCAACCAGGCATTGTTAAAGGGAAAATTCCTTTTTTTTTCTTCTACATCCTTTACAAGTCTGGGAGAATTGGGATTGTTCAGCCTGCAGAAGAGAAGGCTTCGGGGTGACCTAATTGCAGCCCTCCAGGACCCGAAGGAGCTGCAGGAAAGATGGAGAGAGACTGTTTAAAAGGGCCTGGAGTGACACCAGAAGGAGGAACAGCTTCCCACTGCCAGAGGGCAGGGTGAGATGGGATTTTGGGAAGGAATTGTGCCCTGGGAGGGTGGGCAGGCCCTGGCACAGGGTGCCCAGAGCAGCTGTGGCTGCCCCTGGATCCCTGGCAGTGTCCAAGGCCAGGCTGGACATTGGGGCTGGGAGCAACCTGGGATAGTGAGAGGTGTCCCTGCCCATGGGACAGAATGGCACTGGATGGAATTTAAGGCCCCTTCCCAAAGCATTCTGTGACTCTGTGACCTGTGTGTCTATTGCCCCACAGCAGAAACCATCCTGTGCCCACCAAAACCAGGCAGGAATTTACTGACCCTGCCCAGACACTGCAGGGACTGAACCAAAGCCTGGAAACCTGCCCTGGCCAGCCCAGCACAAGAGAACCCCTTCCCTAGGCCAGCTTCACCTAACTACAGGAGGGGGAAGAAGAAATAAATTAAATTAACTGAATTCAACTAATCAGGGCACTGCACTGGGGCAAGAGAACACGGTAACCACACAGACACAACCCACCGTGCCCCCTGGCAGGGTCAGCTGCTCAGACTGAACAGCCCACAGCTGTCAGGGCTGGCAATTTGCAGCTGGGAGCTCTCAGGGAGGGCTGATTAATGGCTACACCATGGAATTTCCATGTCTTAGTTTTCCACTGGCAGCTTGGCAGTGAGGGAAACCCCCGAGGGAAAACCAGGCAGCAGGGGAATGGGGGCAGGAGAAAGAAGCTCCTCTCAGACATGCCCAGGGCAAGCAGAACCCATCCTCAGGAGGATGCTCCCTTTCCAGGGCTGTGGCCAAGCCCCAGGCACCCAAACCATGAGATCTATTTCACACCTGGGGCTTTCTGAAGGGTTTTTTTTAGTGCTACTGGGTCCGTGTGACAGATTTTAAGCATGTGAAGCTTGAATCCTCATGACTAAAGAGGCAGAGGAAAGGGAGGGATGTGTGGTGGGACACACATGATGCCACAACAGACACCCACACATTTAAACTATAAAAACCTCAGAGGAAGGATAGCACGTTTCATCCCAGAAGCAGCAAAGCCTTAATTTTTTCTTTCTTGTAAACACCTCAGTCACTGAAGAAAGAAAAAAAAACAATAGAAGAATGGAGTCATGGTTTGACATGTCATTTGTACTTACCTTGGCAGGATCTCTTGTGTTGCAGGGGTCTAACAGCTCCTAGGTGAACACAGAGGGACAGAGTTGGGCAGTGCTGGCTGCAGGGATCCCTGGAAAGCAGAGGGGCTGAGGTTTCCCTCTGGGCACTCCCATTGACAACAGATTTCAGCCTTCACAGTTCCTCCACTTGGCTTCTCGTGGCAGAAGGGTCTGGAGAGGAGTCACCAAGGGCCAGGACACACAGAGGATGCTGAGGAGCTCCTGCAGAGAGAGAAACATGGGGCTGACACAGCACACACAGGAGATCCTGGGGACACAGAGAAACATGGGGCTGACACAGCACACACAGAGGATCCTGGGGACACAGAGAAACACGGGGCTGACACAGCACACACAGAGGATCCTGGGCACACAGAGCACACACGGGGCTGACACAGCACACACAGAGGATCCTGGGCAGCTCCTGCACACAGGGCACACATGGGGCTGACACAGCACCAGGGCTCCTGCAGCACTCAGGACTGGGCTCAGCTCTGAAGGAGAGCTTGCCATGGGAACTGCAAGGAGCTGCAAGGTTTGTTTGAGGCACAGAGCCCACGTTTCACTGAGAGCTGCTCACAGGCAAACATCTGAGCTGCACTCAGGGCTTTCCTTCCCCATGTGCTGCCCAGGAGAGGCCAGTCCCACCCACAGGCTACAGCTTCCAAACAAAGACATCTGGAATTGTTTCACCCTGCAGCTGGAGCCGGGTGAAATGAAGGGATGCATCCAGCACTGTAGGGTTTGGAGGGGGTCCCCAAGGGGCCAGGGAGGCTCAGCAGGCTGCCAGCCCACATCAGCTGCAGAGCCTCTGGGACCAGCCAGCCCTGCAGAGCCCACGGGGAGTGGAGTGACCCAGTAATCCAATTAGGCTGTCTGGAGACATAAACCAAAGAGAAAAGAGAAGGGAAAAGGAACAGGAAACAAACTCTGCCTAAAGCAGAGTATCCTCATTACTGCCCCAACCTGCAGCTCCAGCTGGGAGAGCCCAGCCTGGAGCCCCAGCACCAAGCACAGGAGCTGCCAAAGCTGCATGGTGGAGCCCAGGCAGGAGATGACAGCCCTTCCTAAGCAGCCTGCTCAGGGAAGCTTGGAATGCTGACTCCAGCCTGCCCCAGCTGCTTCCCTGGCTTCTGTCACACAGCATCCAGCCACTGCCAGGTACTCTGAGGAGTGCAGAAACCACGTGGCTGCCATGGACTCCTCACGAGTCCCTCCCAGCTCCATGAACAAGTCCATTCCATGATCTTTCCTCCTCAACACAGCTGGGTGGCCAAGGCTGCTCCTGGGAGCCCTCCTCCCTCAGAGTGCCTGTTCCCTTCTGTCCATCCCTCCAGGTGCCCAGCTCCAAGGAATATCCACCCCATGGATGGGTCACATCAAACAACATGAACAAGTCCAGGAGAAAGCGCTCATTGAGCTTGAAAGGTCACAGCCCCCAAGAAGAGAAGAGAGAGCGATTTGGGAAAAACCCCAGCATGGCAAAAAGGGGATTTCTGGGCAAAACAAGTGTTTAACTGCCAGTGGTCTTCACATGCCTAAGAAATGAGCATGGCCAAAGTGCTAAAAACATGTTTTAGGAAACTGTCTGGATTCTGCTGGCTTTTGCTGAGACAGGAGCTCACGACAGACTCAAACCCAGAGCAGGAGATCACAGCCACTCTTGGATTTGTTTGTGGGTGTAAAAGCTCAAAAGCACAAACCCATCACCTCAGCTCCCATGCTGGAAGCCCAGACAGCATCCTCTGGGAGCTGGGAAAACAACAAAATTAAAGCAAAAAGCCTTATAAATGCCACTGCTCTGGAAAATCAGAATTCTTAACAGCAAAGTAAACATAAGGCATGTTCCAGCTGATGATCACTATCAGCATGGCAGGGCTTTCATGGCTTCTCTGCTATTATAACAACAGCATCTTGCTTGAACTGCAGGAGTTAAAAATGCAGAACATCCTGACTTCCCAGAGATAATTCTGCAAACAGGGAGTGACAAGGATGCACTTCCAGCACTGCTTTCTTTCATGAATAACTTTATCAGCACTTGCACTCCGCAGGGAGATCCAGCTGTTTTATCAAGATGGATTTACAATCCAGCTTTGAAAGCACGACAGGCTGAGGAGCTGGGCACAAATCTCTTGCTCAGAAAACTCCTTCTCAGGCCTAGGCAGCCACCAAATCCTCAGCAAACACAACATTTTTGTACCCTCTCCACGGACCATTAGCAACAGAGCCCGAAATGTCAAAACCCAGCTCTTAATTACCGAAGTCGGCACTTAATGACTCCAATTACCATTTCCACTGATTTCTGAAAATTGGATTCTCCACTACAGTTGCTGTGTTTAAATGAGTTTCTTACCTCAGTCGTGGTAATTACACTCTGACAAACTAATTTTAAATACAGTAGAGATTTCTAAAATACTACTTAAAAATAGTGGGGATTTAAGAACAAAACATTGCTTAAGCCTCCCCCTTTACACATTTGTTATCAGGTTCCTTTCAGGGCTCAGGAATGCTGAGAGTTAAAAATGAGAGACACAAAGGACAGCATTTTGTCAAAATGCCATCAAAAGGGTGTTTTACAAGTAGGAAACATTTTTATTTTTGTAATAGAAACTCACTGTCTTATCCCCCCGTATCACAGGAACTGATTTCTCCTTTTATCCTAAATCCCCCCAGAAGTTGCTCTTCTCAGGCTCCCCTTCAGCAGAGCCCCAGAGGAGCCCAGCAAGGAGGAGATCCACCAGGAGGGGATAAATCCCTGTGTGAGGCACAGCCAACAGCTCTGCCCCTCACCACCAAAGCTGCCTGTGGGGCGAGCCTGGCTCCTCGGGATAGAACTGCAGCCACCTGGGGATGCCTCCCCTGGATTAGGGAACTGTTCTCAAGCTCCTGTTCATAATCAGTAAAAGAAATGGGAAAGTACAGCAGAGCCCATTGCAAGAAACTAAGGCATGAACACAAAGAAGACACTAAAATGTGCTATCTCAGTGCTGTATGATACAGACAGCAGCGATTTCTCCAGAGCCTGCCTTTTCCATGCACTTTTCTCCTGAAGAAAGGGAAGGAAAAGCCACTGAAGTCCCCCAATCCCTTTGCCAGCCTCACAAGTCAGAGATCCAAAGCACAGAGCCAGAGTTGCAGCACCTGGCAGCAGCCACAGGAGCTGTCAGATGTCTGCAGGAGCTGTGGCAAAGCCAAGGTGGCTGAGCCAGACAACACCATCACAGGAGTGGCTCCAGCACCTGGACAAACCCACCCTGATCCCTGCAGGAGCAGGGCCACGGCCACAGCCAGCAAGGACACAGCAAAAGCCACCTGAGGGTTGCAGCTTCTGAGGGATCACAGCTGCCCCAAAGGAGCAATGACATCTCTGCAGGGATGCTGGGGTGCCAGCCTCCAGCTCCTCACGGGGCACAAAGCTCAGCTCAGAGCAAACCTGCTGCACTCATCCTCCATCACTGTCTGCAGCTGACAGTGTCACAGACAGGCAGCTCTCTCCCTGCATCCCCTGACCACTTCTCCCCCTCTCCTGCTTCCACTGAATAGACTTATTCCCTGCCAACTGAAATAATGCAGATCTTAAAGATCCCTTTCAAAATGATGTTACTCAGCACCTTCCTCACCTCCCACCACTGGGCCAGGAGAAAAATCATCTTCCTGCCCCTTTGCACGAGAGTCAGATGATGTCTTAATGGATGCTTGCCTTGCTTGGTTTGGTCATTAAACACCCTCTGCCATTGGTGGCTCTTTATGGCTTCAGCCTAAGTGGTAAAATCCATATGTGAGACTTTGCAGAGGCTTTGCAGAGAGTTTACTGTGCACAGGGTCAGTTCAGGAGGACAGGCAGGCACAGGGTCACGTTCCCACTGTGGCACAGCTGCTCCCTGCAGTGACACCTTTTCATTCTGCTCCTTTCTGCTTTATTTTCATTCTTGTCTTTCACAGATACCCATTACTCAGCAGTGGTTGTAGGATTTTATGTTCACATATGGTTTAAAGAGGTGGCTGTTTAATGCTCCCTATATGTAAATAACTACATGCTGCTCCAGTCCCTGCTGAGCAAGTGAAGGAATGATTAGATTATAAATCTCCAGCACAGAAACATGCCAGGTTGGTTTTTATCTACAAACACATTAGAGCTTACACTGGGTTACATTTGCTATCTTCCCTTTTACCCACAAATTCCCATTGCTTTTAATGAGCCTATAAAGCAACCAGCAACAGGAAAAATTATCCCAGAAAGCAGGAGCCCAGGGGAGCAGGCAGCATCCCACAGCCATCCCTCTGCCTGAGGCAGGGCTTTCACCACCACGGTGCACAGCTGAACCTGGAATGTCAGCCCAGGGGTTGTGCTGTGGTGCCCGGGAGCCCCATGGCAGAGAGGGGAGCAGCAGCCCTGACCCTGTGCTGGCACTGCTGGGGCACCTCCAGGGCTGTGTCCAGCCTGGGCTTCCCACTCCAGGAGAGACCTGGAGGGACCCAGGGCAGGGAATGGAGCTGGGCAAGGGGCTGGAGCACCAGGAGGGACTGAGGGAGCTGGGAAAGGGGCTGAGCCTGGAGAAAAGGAGGCTCAGGGGGGACCTGGTGGCTCTGCACAACTCCCTGACAGGATGGGACAGCCAGGGGGGGTCGGGCTGTGCTGGCAGGGAACAGGGACAGGACAAGGGAAAATGGCCTCAGGCTGGGCCAGGGGAGGCTCAGCTTGGACAGCAGCAGGAATTTCCCCATGGAGAGGGTTGTTAAGCATTGGCACGGCCTGCCAAGGGAGCTTTGGAGTGCCCATCCCTGCAGGTGGCACTCAGTACTCTGGGCTAGGGACAGGGTGGGTACTGGACACAACTTGGACTCAGTGGCTGCAGAGTCTTTTCCAGCCTCAACGATTCTGTGATTCCATCAGGGGAAAGGCCCCATGGGATAACAGGGCAACTGCTGCCACCCTCCATGGTGGTGCCCCCCAGGAGCAGGAGTCATCACACAGGCAGCCAGCTTCACCTCGAACCAAACCCAGCCATGGGAAAACCATGGAATCACAGAATGGGAGAGAGCTCTAAGCCCAGGCAGTTCCAGCCCCTGCCATGGGCAGGGACACCTCCCAGCAGCCCAGGTGGCTCAGCAGGGCAGCACAGCATGGCAGGAGGACAAACACCTGCATTTCAAATGACTCTGCTTTTCCTGTAGCTGTGGCATAACCCCAGCGCTGCTGCTGGAAACCAAAACACGCTCTTCAGTGTAATTTATCATCTGTTTCACATGGCTGACAGCATTCATTTCAAACCAAAGCTCCCAGGCCAAGCACATTGAAACCATTTCTGTTTTTCAGGAGTGAATGCCACGAGGGCCAGGAGCAGCATTAACATACCCACTCACATTTCCAGCCTGTCCAGTATCAGAAACCAGCACAGAGAGAATCATCTTTTGAACTTTCCAAGGTGGAGAAACACTCTTTAAATAGAGAGGAGATACACAAATCCTTGCTCAGCTGGTCTCCCTTCCTTGCTGAGCCACCACAGACCACAGGAAACACCCCTGATACTCCCAGGCTGTGCAGAGCAAGGACAGCAAGGCAGAAAGCTCTCCCTGGATCCCAGGAAGACATCCTACAGCCACAGGTAAACAGGAGACCACCATCACAGGCACCCCCAGGCAGCCCCTGCTGCACCCACAAAGGCACCAAAGTCACCCAAGTGCCACCACAAAGGTGCCAGGGCTTCCCCTGCAAGCACCTGCCTGGATGGTGGGGGTAGGAATCCATCCCCAGTGGCAAACAAACAAGCAGGGAAAGGCTCACAAGGCAGAAATGAGGATGCTAATCAAGAAGGCAGGAGGAAAGAAAAAAACCCCTTTGGCCTGTGGAAGCAGGCAGTAGATAGCCTGAAACTGGGTATTAATTCAATTTATACAAATGCAGTCCAAGCCATCAAGTTTGGGCACGGCCTCTCTGCAGTGAGGAGTCATTGGAGCGACTGCAAGAGCTACAGGATCCACAAGATGCTCCAGACCAACGGTGCAGAACGAGGATGGAAGGAACCCCAAAGCTGCTCAGGGTTGTCCTTTCCCTCCCCAGCCTGCCCCACACTCTCCTGCTGCACTAATGAGGAATCCTTGCCCAAATCCTGCCCCTGTCCCCGGTTTCTGCTGACCCAAAGTTATCCTGCAGCAGATGATGGATATTTCCTCCCCCAGCAGCCTCTGCTGCCTGGCATTGCTCTGCATATTAATGATCCCTAATGACACCTAAAAGCCTCTGCAAAGTCTCACATATGGATTTTACCACTCAGGCTGAAGCCATAAAGAGCCACCAATGGCAGAGGGTGTTTAATGACCAAACCAAGCAAGGCAAGCATCCATTAAGACATCATCTGACTCTCGTGGAAAGGGGCAGGAAGATGATTTTTCTCCTGGCCCAGTGGTGGGAGGTGAGGAAGGTGCTGAGTAACATCATTTTGAAAGGGATCTTTAAGATATGCCTTATTTCAGTTGGCAGGGAATAAGTCTATTCAGTGGAAGCAGGAGAGGGGGAGAAGTGGTCAGGGGATGCAGGGAGAGAGCTGCCTGTCTGTGACACTGTCAGCTGCAGACAGTGATGGAAGATTAGTCCTCAGGAATATAAATCACCTTCAGCCAGGGCTCCTGGAATGCTCTGCTTCCCGTGACTGCTGAAGAGGCACTGCCAGCTGATCCTCACCTCTCCTGATCAGGATGATGGCTTGGGGGGGATAAGGCTGAAAAGAGGGGTTAATTAAACAAAGAGGCAAATAGGCAAGAGACTAAAGGAATTGATTAGACAATGAAAGTAAATGACTTGGCAGAACAACCCTGGTATCACATGCAACAGATGCAGCGCTGTTCTAGTGGTTGATATTCTCGCTGGATGCTCCTGCAGCAAGGGGGAGTGCTGGGACATTTATTGGGGTAAATGAAATCACAACCCAGACACCTCCTTTCCTACTCTCTGCAAGGAGAAAAAGCTGCCAGGGACCTCTTCATCAAGAAATCAAAGCATCACCAAGGACTTGGGAAAATAATCACTCTGCCAAATAAGACTCAGAAAAAAATACATCCATCAAGCTTCTGTGACATTTGTCATTTGCTTGCTTGGATGAACAGAGCATCAACATCCACACAGGTGACCAGAGCCAGACACCCAGTGTCCTCCCTCATTTCTGCTCTATAGCTGGACTCCCTCTTTTCCACACTCCTGTGCAGATCTATTTCTGTTTGTTTGCAAAGTCACACGGCCAGGGGAAGGCCCAGAGCCTTGGGAAAAAACACACGTCAAACACGGACCATGCCTGTGTTACTCATCCAAAGGTTATTTCACGCTTTTTTGGTAAGATATCGGTAAAGAAAAGAGACTTCAGTCTGGTTTCAAGCCTTGCATCACTGTGTTCATGAGGTCAAAACTCCAGCTGGTATAAATTTCCTTCCCAGCACCATCAATCCCAGAGCGGAGCGCTGACACATTCCGGCCGGCCGAGCAGCCAGGGCGCAGCCTGCCCCGCATTTTTAACCTTCATTATACAGAATTGTTAATCACTGACCCATCCTCCGGCCGCCCCCGTTGCTAAGAGACCCGTTTTTGCTCCAGATACTTTTTAAAGCTGGTTAAGAAATGGCTAAAAGTCAACAGAGTGAGGGTTGAGACTAATGGGGAGGGTGACTCCCCCACATCTCTACGCACGGTGTAAAAATCCACTCAGTAGTGACACCTCGGGACCTCTGAAAGCCCCTCAGAGCAGCCCTGAGGATCCAACTCCTCCCAGGGAAACCCAAGCTCCTAATGGGAATGTAATTACCCTCCCTGGCAGGACGGCAGAGACTTCCAGAGACCAATGATTTTTAAAAAATCAGGTAGAATTAATCAGGTGAGGGTAGAAGTTGTCCAGCCCCTGTTTCTGTACCCATGTCACCCCTCAGCCCTCCCTTCCCAGCTCCCCCATGCCCTGCCAGCTCCCAACTGTGCCCAAATTCCTGCTGCTGCTCCCTTCAACAGCCTGGGGCTCTCGTGCCCACCAGGATCCTTTGGATTTGCAGGAAGGGACCTCAAAACTCCAGGACTTTTACCTTCTGGCAAACTGAGTTGAGTGGGACGTAGGGCAACATCCACAGTGCTCCCCGGGCCATCTACCTCTGGTTTTCCCTCTTTTTCCTTTCTTAGGAAACCATTCTAAGAAAGGGCCACACTTGCTGTATTATATAATCTTAGTGCAATCTCCTCCTGCTGTTCCACTCCTTTATCACCCTCCCATGAACAGCCACTGTGGTGTGTCCTGGTTACCTACAGAAACACCATTTATATCCTATACAAACCAGGGCTTAAATGCTACACATTCACACAGAAGCGAGACTGAGAAACCACAAGAACTGTTAAGAAGGAACTGAAAAAAAAGTCAGTTTTTGCAAGGAAAGGAAAATGCCAAGGTTCTGCTTTTTCTGCCTTTTCTTCTTGTAACTATAACCTGGTGGTGTGGGTTCTGGGCACAGCTGGAGTTACTGGTGTATCCAGTGCAAATGAGACCTTTCAGATCAGGTTCCCAAAGCAGCCCAGCCCTTCAGTAGGAGGCTGTGGCCATGTGCCAGGGTGGGAACTCCAGGAGCTGAACACCTTCTTGTTTGCATGAACTGCTATCAGTTCAATACATCGATGCCAACATGCCTTTTTTGGGGTTTGGGGGTTTTAAAAGTTTGTCTTTAAACTTTTAAGAATATTTAAGCACAACCTACCATGTCCAAGGCCAAGCTTGGAGCAACCTGGGCTAGTGGAAGCAGGGTGGGACCAGGTGATCTTTGAGAGATCCCTTCCACCCCAAACTGCTCTGTGATTCTCTGATTCCCTAAACTACTGGGGTACCTACACCAGCCTGCAAAGGCTTCCAGCTTGTGCCTCTCTTTTCCAGCCACAAATCATCTTCTCACCAAAAGCAGCCTGGGCTACAACACCAATGTTTTATGAGTACCAGGCATGGCTTGAAGCACTGTGTTGTAAACATGGGGAGAAAGATCTGGACAGCAGGGTGATAGCCAGGGACAACAAGCAAACAAAATGCAGAGAAATATAAAGATCAAGAGGCTGCTGTGAAATTATTAGCTTGGAAAAAAAAAATGATTAAGCAGGAAGAAATCACCCAAAACCAGAGGGCTCTGTGAGTAATCCGAGCACTTGTGTTGGGATATTTTTTGATAATGTGTTATAAAGGAAGGAAAACCTAAGCCCCGCTTGCCTTTGCTGCTGCTCCCGGGGCCGGGCGGGTTTAGGGCACCCGGTGGGGATAAAACCGAGAGCTCTGCAGCACAAAACTCTGAAAACTCTGTCACTGCCCTGCCAGCCACTGCAGACAACACGATCCCATCACCTCCAGCTGACCCCGGGAAGCTGTGCGTGGTTCCATGAACAAATCCTGGAGCTGGCTGATGGCAACCTGCCCTCCAGACAGGGCTTGCGCAACCCCGACCCTGAGCCCAGGCACGGCCCAGCGGGATGGGGAACCCGAGACAGGCACGGAACCTTTGGGAAGGCTGCTGGGATCAGACAGGGACATTTCCAGCGGGGCTGCAGAGCAGGGGCTGGAGACAACCCCGAGCTTGCAGCAAACTCTGCCAAGCCAAACCGCTGGAGCGGCAGCGCTCCTGCGAGCAGCGCTTCCAGGAAAACAAAACAAACCCCGACAAGTGCCGGCAGTACAAAACCTGCGCTGGCTCTGCCCTCTGCCTTCCCCAAGGCTCAGCAGGGTGAGTGGGACAGCAGGACAGTGCAGCGTGTGTGCACACAGACAGACAGACACCAGGGGACAGACAGGGCAGGAGCCCTTCTGTCTCAGGGATGCCCATGGGACAGAGGGGCAGCGCTGGCACAAACACTGCTGTGCTGGATCCCTTCTGCTGAGGAGGCCTCCTGTTCCCAAAGAGCCGCTAATCCAGCACCCTTCAGCACGAAAATTCACACAAATGATTTTATTCATAATTAATTAAGGTCTGTAAATGTGGAAATTAAATTACCATTTACAGTGGAGGAGGAGATAGCACAGGAGAACCTGGATGGCAGCGACAGCTCTGCACGGATCAGGAGGACAGGGGGGATGGGGGCTCTCTGGCAGGCCTGTTGAGGAACCACACAGTGAAATCTGTGCTAGCTCAAAATACACATTTCAGCATCTTTAAAAGGCTGCTCAGGCCCAGCCACCAAGCGAGAGACCTTTATGAATTAGGTTTCAAACTAACCCCAAAACTCAGGTGTCCCTCAGCTCAGCTGTCACTAATCCCCAGGATTTTGCATTAGGAGCACATTTTCAGGACAGCACAAACCCCAGCGCTCCTTATGTCACTTGGCTCCTCTGCTGGCAAACAAGCTGTGGGGAAAACAAAGGAGCTGCTCCTCCTCACGGGTATGCAACCTCACCTTTCCACTGGGATCAGGCTGCCAGGGAAGAGGAGACACACGGGAAAACAGATGGCCCCACACTGGACACGAGGCAGAATTCACTGGAAGGGCTGGGGAGGGAATGGGATGAGCAAACTGCGGCTCAACACCACCCTGAACTCAGGGGCCTGCTGTGACAATCCATGGCCACCAATGTCTGCTCCCTGATGCACCAGGGGAAGATTGTGAAAAGTAACTGTGCTTCTCATTTCAACGGCAAAGGAGCATCTGAATTGGTGGTGTGGATGATTCCATGGTAGTTCCAAAGGCAACTCCTCCCCAACCCTGATAGCCCAGGGATGCACTCAGAGCAGAATCCAATCCAGAGTGGGGATCTTCTTCCCTTCTAGTCAGCTCCCGGTTTGCCCAGCTGCCAAGGGATTTCTAGGGTGAGAAGATGGTGTGTACACAATTACTGAAAGGGACCAGGAAACAGACGTGTCCCACACATTGCCATGCTCAGCAGGGCAGGCAGATTGCAGAAAGGGTAATGGCCATGTTGAAATCCAGCAAAGGAGAAAAGGTTCACATACGTGACCTTTCTGGTTCCGAGCAGCCAAAAATAACGATGCACCAAGTACAGGGGAGAGTCAGGGTAAGATTCCCCCAAAAATCCTTACAGGAGTCAGTGAGGGCTGAGCAAGTGCCTGTGCCAAGTTCTCCTTACAGAGGGAACAGGGGGAGGCTCCTTGTAGCACCCCCCAGGAGCCTTTTGGGATCAGTCCTCACTTGGCAAGGCAAACCCACCGTGCCAAGGAACAGCACAGGCATGCCTGGTGCTGGAAAAGCAGGCTCTGGAGAGATGGAGAATGTGGATAGCAGGAACAAGAAGAACTGCTCCGTCTGGTCCCTCCTCCTCCTCCGGCGCCCGTGGCCACGAACCCGCTGCCTGTGTGACTGCAGCCACCTGGTGAGCCCCTTCTGCCGCTGACACACCGAGGGTGTGGGATTCCCAGAGGGATCCACGTCTCCGGCCGCTGATTCACGCCCTCAGCTCCACAGGAGCCCAGGCCAGCTCCCGCGGGGTGGCTGCCCCACGAACACAGTCAGAGGAGAGCACTTCCCCGGTGCCTGCAGGCACGCTCACACACACGGCAGAGCGCCAGGGGAACTGCAGCTCCCGTGGAACAGGCAGGGAAAACCCACGGCTTGCTCCCTGCAGTAGATCCAGCAGACAGAGTGCAAACTCAGTGCCATTCTCCCTCCCAGGCTGTTCCAGCTGCTGGTGGGTTCAGCCCCACAGAGGCCAAGGCCTTCCCGGTCAATCCAAGCGCTGTATTCACACACCACGAGTGTAAGAGCTCAGCACATGCCCCAAGTGCAGCTGGTACTTCAGTGCCATTCCCGAGGGAGATCATCTCTGTGTGTCTGCTCCTCCAGCTCCACCAAGCTCAGTGATCACAGTGCAGCTGAACAAAACTCTTGGATTTCAGTTGGAATGAATGACAATTTCAAAGATCCAGCTCCAGTTGAGTCCAGGGAAGGGCAACAAAGCTGGTGAGGGGTCCAGAGGGTTCAGTCTGAGGAGGAGAGGCTGAGGGAGCTGGGAAAGGGGCTCAGCCTGGACCCTGTGGCGCTGCACAAGTCCCTGCCAGGAGGGGACAGCCAGGGGAGAACAGGGACAGGAGAAGAGGGAACGGCCTCAGGCTGGGCCAGGGGAGGCTCAGCTTGGACAGCAGCAGGAATTTCCCCATGGAAAGCGTGCCCAGGGATTGGAACTGCCCAGGGAGGTTTGGAGTGCCCATCCCTGGAAGTGTCCAAGGAATTCCTGGATGTGGCACTCAGTGCTCTGGGCTGGGGACAGGGTGGGGATTGATGATCTTGTGATGACCAGGCACAGGTTGGATTTGATGATCCTGGAGGCCCTTTCCAACATAAATGATCCCATGATTCAGTGATGCCAGCACGACGTCAATGCCAAATAACAAGACGTGGGTGAGAAGCGAGCTGAGGTGCACCTCCAAACACCCCTCCCACACTGAGGGGAGCCAAAGGCCCCCCCAAAGGCAGCTCTGTAATGATTTGCAGGCAAACCTCTCCGAGTTCAGCCAAACCCCATCCCCACACCCTCCCTCGCACCCCATACGCCTCGGGAAGCCTGAGCAGGGAGCACGGTGCCCAGCTCCCGGATTCTGTTGGCACCTTTGCTGCTCCACTCAATACCAATAATCCCAGCCAGGTGGGCACTTGGTGCCCAGAGCCCCCCAGCTCCCTGCCGGCTCTGCACGCTGCCATCCTCATCCTCATCCCTGCCCCCAGCTCGGCCAGGCTCCCCACAAGGAACACCCAATGCTCCGACAGCCCAAATCCCAGACGCTTCCCAGAGGCACCACACAACCTCTGGAGCACAGCAGGCAGGAAAACAGCAATTTCCTCATCAGAACGACTTCCACTCCCAGCAGGACCCAAAACGGCAGAAACACCTTCTGCAAACCCCCCCTCACCAAAGCGAGAGCACCTCACACATCATAAATACCACTCCTGAGCTGGGCATCAAGGGCTTTGCTTCCTAATGAGCCCTTTCAAACCAGAGCAGACAATGACCACAAAACAATTACAAAGAATAACACTGGAAAATGCCCATCAGGAAGAGCACATGAAAAAAGCTTCAAAGGAGAAAAAAACTTTGACAAAGACACTCCTCATTTTTACCCAGCTACAGACAGTACTAATTTAAGGGAAAACACTTGGCTGAAAAACATAGAATAATAGCACAGAATTTGCTTTAATTATGTAACTGACTTCCCACACAAACAAATCCAATCTATGGAAAACGCTTTTAAAATGCCACGAGTTGAGCCAAAGAGGAGAATATGCCACAGTAATTAATGTTTCTTTGCAATCTCTACAAGGTATTCACCATTTGCTTTTGCCCAGGGGAAATAAACACTGCTGCAAAGTGACATAAAACACTGCTCCACAGTCAAATCTGTCTCTGCCCTGTCGTGATTTCTCCCTGGAAAAATGCACACGTGCACATGAGCTGAGGGAAGGGGGTGAACTCCTGAAGGCACTCCCTGGACTGGGCACCCCCTCTCCATCCCTGGCTCCCTGTGGGAGCACTGCCAGGGCACCAGCACGGCTGGCAGGGAGCCAGTGCCCAGCCCAGCCCTGTCGCCTGTCACCGAGGCTCCTGGGGCTGCTCTGGGGACACCTGGCAGGGCTCTGCTGCCCCTTCCCCCCGGGCAGACCCACCGCAGCCACTCGTGGTGTGGCAACCAGGATGGAAATGAGTGGAAATCACCATCACCCCCACCTCAGCAAACTGTCTTCGAGTATCAAAAGTTCTTCCTTCAGCTCCATTTCTAGCCGGCTGCAGCACCCCAAGCTGCCTGGGGTTATCAGCATCAACAGCAAAGGTGTGGAGCGTCAGCAGCTGCCCCAGCCACAGCCATGGCACACTGAACTGCCATCCCAGCAAGGATCACCAGGATCCCAGGGAACTGCACACACAGGAGAAAAGAAAAATGAGATAGACACACAGATAGTGAGGAAGAAAGCACACCAGGCAACTAAAAAGAAAATAAGAATATAAAATTCCTTCACATCACAGGCGAAAACGTCATCCAGGCTATTGCACTCCATTAACTTTTCAGCAGTGCTACCCATTCAAGGCAAATATCAGACAGAGAATTGATACTTCAAAGCTTTTGAAGCAAACCTTCTTCCAGGAAGAGGAGAAGAGACCTGATAGCAATCCATTTGCAGTGAGGAAAAAAGGGATTCCCTCTCACACAGAGCACAGTCAGCAGCAAAGCTCCCCGATTACTGCAGGCTGCTCGCAGCAATACATCCCATTTGAAAGGGGCTCGGAAGCCAAGGCTTAAAGTGAGCCAGTAAAGGCAAATACCTTTGCACTGAAAGGTTCAGAGGCAGTGGGTTTTTTGGGAGCTTTGATATATTTATTTATTCAAGCTTTTCCTCCCCAGTTTGTGACACTGTCCTATGAAAAGCTCAGTCTAAACCCCAAAGAGGAAAATACTGGTTTATTGTGTTTTTATATCCTGTTTAAATGGCAGGAGGAGATTTTTTGGACCCTCCCTCAGGCAGCAGCTCCAGAGCCAGGCTGCTTTCCCAGGGAAGAAGCCAAGA
This sequence comes from Pycnonotus jocosus, assembly GCA_013400435.1. Taxonomy (NCBI): domain Eukaryota; kingdom Metazoa; phylum Chordata; class Aves; order Passeriformes; family Pycnonotidae; genus Pycnonotus; species Pycnonotus jocosus. Next base: position 68,874 of record VWYP01022828.1, read on the forward strand.
GCTTCTCCTGTCAGTAAGATGCTCACACAAGCCCTCCTTGCTTTAATGAGGGGCTAGTCCTGATCTCCTTGGCTGTGGAGAAGGAATTTAACAGTGAGAAGGACAACTTTCTCTGTAGGAAAGGTCTGACATGAAACACAGCCCAAATTCCCCCAGCATCTAAACCATTTCCACTGGGAATTCCCACAGGCAGCAAAGGGAGAGCAACAGCAATTCCACAGAGGCACAAAGCAGAGCAACAACCTCCCACCACAGACTTGTCCTGCTATTCCAGCACAAGCTCCTTCTGTAAAGAAAAAGGAAAAAAAAAATGCAGATTTCTGCTTAAAATATATTCTGGAGGTTACATAAGGGTTGCTGAAAAAACTAAAACCCTTTTAATTCTTTGTTAAAAGGAAACATCCCTAGCAAAGGCCCTAGGAAGAAATAAAAATAAACTCCTGCCACAGTGGCACAGCAGTGACTGGAGACCCCTCTGCCAAAAGCACACATGGAGTCTTCAGGCAGGGCTTCCCCTGCACTTCCCAGTGTTCAACCCCTCTGCTCTTAACACTGGATCAAATAAATAAATCAAACTGAATGCTGCATGCATGAGTAACTCCTGACCTCAAATATTTACGCAAGACTATTCTCATTGCCCTGATGTGGGTCATCCACAGTGCCAAGACATCCAGCACCGAGAATAGGGAGGATGAGCATCAGGAATGCTCTTGGCCACCTGGGATCACTGGAGCTGCTGGTGGGTCTCAGGAAGAAAAGGAGCGTCCCCACAGTCCCAGGATCACACAGCAAAGCCAGACAGGAGGGATGGGGGATCCAGGGGGCATTGGGAACAGCATTCCCAGCAGCTCAGAGCCCAGGATGAGCCACGTCCCTGGGCAGTGCCCAGCCCTGGGCAGGGACCAGAGGGAGTGTGGGGGTTCCCTCCCTGGGGATATCCCATCCCCCTCTGGACACAACCCTGTGCCCTGGGATGGCCCTGCTGGAGCAGGGAGGTGGCACCAGGGGAGCCACAGCGGTCCCTTCCAGCCTGCCCCACCCTGGATTCTGTGATCCTGGGAAGGGGCTGGTTTGACTGCAGGTTTCCAAGAGAAAGCTGCTCCCAAACATTATCCTGCACTGAGGCATGCACACAAGATAGATCAGCACAATTAAAACGAGCCAGAACAATCCTATTACAGCTAGGCTGGCTAGCTGCTAACACAGACAAGCTTAAATACATACTTAATTAGCTATTTTAAGAAAGCTCAGGAGTCTCTTTCTAGGAGCAGCTTTCCAGCACTCAAGGGATCACCAGCAGCAATTTTGAAAGATGAAAACCCAGAGCCCTTTCCTTGTGTAGCAGCAGCCCCATGGAGGCACAGGGACACGCTGGTGCCCCTCACCAGCCCTGGGGCTGTGCAGACCCACATCACAGGCTGCCTTGAGCCCCCCGTGCCCTGGCTGAGGCTGGATGTCACACCTGGAGCCACATTCCAGGGGCCAGGAGAAGTCTCACTCACTGTGGCAGGGAACAGAAGTGCCAGGGCAAGCTGCTGCCTCTTTATTGCCATTATCCAGCGTGACAGGGAGCTGGCAGCCCCTGGCAGGGTCACTGCAGCTGAACCAGGGGGCACAGCATCCTGTGATACTCAAAACCTCCGGGTTACACTGGGATTTATTTTCTTTATCAGTGTTTTCTTTGTGAGGCAGACGCTATTGTACACGAAGTGCTTAAGCATGCTGGGCTTTCAGGTCACGGGCTGGCCACCACTTCAACACAAATAAACACTGAGGGGTATGCTGGGTGATAGTCACCTCAAAATGAAAAAGAAAAACCACTAAAGACAGTACTTGAACCAAAATAGCAGCGTGTTTGCTTTAGGTCTCTGGAGTGGGAGCAGGTATTGCAAGCCAAGTACAGAGAGGGCAGAGTAAGAGGCAGCTGCACTCTGATAACGAGAAAGGGAGATGAAAACAGACCCAAACAGCACAACAAACCTCAAACAGATCTGAAAGGAGAAACCCGAGGTCTGGCAATCACCTTGACATCACTGTGATTTTAGCTGGATGGCTGGAGAGATCACTGCCAGTGTTTGAACACCCTCAAACACTATTTCTACAAGTTATCTCTTATTCTGTAAAAAGAGCTTACACAAAACAACTCCACTCTGGCACACTTTCAGGCCCTGAATTTCAGAACCTTCTAAAGTTAAACGAGAATGGGAAATTTTAATCTCAGCTAGGAGAAACAGTATTTCAAACAGAGAAAACATTGGCACAGGTTAGCAAAAGACAAATGGATTGAATCTCTTTCAAAAGCTTGGAGGGGTAGAAATGATCTTTCTCCAATGAGCTCACAGACATCACTTTAAAGGAGAGCATCCCCAGAGGAGTGACACTGCCGTGCCCAGCTGGACAGACAAGATCTAAGGCTGGATTGTGTTGGCCAGGCAGAGGAGCTCCACGGATATCAGCTGTCCCACACACTCAGGCCAAGCCTGAGGTGATTTATGGCAGCACACAGAGTGACCTCAGCTCTGAGCTGGCTTTGGCAAGGAACAGAGTGGCCCACTGAGGCACCACAGCCCATGGACTCACCCTATCTCAGTCTGCCTGCAGGTCAAACCAGCAGCAATGACCACCCTGCTCCTGAAACATGCAACAGCACACGCAAGATACGCTCCACTCCATCTGGGAGACAGAGCAGAGCCCAGCACGTCTTCATTTCTTCAAGAGAAACCCCCAGTGCCTCCCAAACGAGGCCATTCCAGCAGCGTTTGGCTGTCTGCTCTTGGTGAAAGAGAAGAAAAAGGTTACCAGTTCAACAGGTACCTGAAAGGTAGGAAGGAAGGGCACCTTCTGCAGGGGAGCAGAAAACAACACACACACACACACAATTACCCCTCCTTTCCTGTATTTCTGTCATCTGCCCATCCTGCAATGCTGCAGAGCAACAGGAAAGCCCAGGGCATCCTGCACACCAAAGAAGAAAAGCTGGCCTTGCTCAGGGACCAAGGAGGAGGTGCAGGAGCTGCCCCTGAAGTCCAAACAGGTTCAGACACTTTCTCTTTACAGAGATAAAGTGTGTCACACACGGTTCCCCCCACCACCCCCAGCATTAACCTGCGGGGGAAGGAAGAAAGAAAGGAAGGATGTGCTGAGAGAATATTGCACATTTGATGGCGTGAACAGCTCTGTGTCCCCTGTATTAAAGAGGTGATTAAGTGCACAGGCATGCTAGAGATTAATTTTTTGAAAGTGGAGGGTTTGGGGTTTTACTTTGTTTTTCTTTTTCACACTGAATCCTTCCCTTGGGACAACTTGTTCCTTGCATCCACACTGAGGGGAAATCCAGAATTGCCAGCCCAAGCTGAGTGAAGACACTTCTAACTCCTTGACTCCCCAAGTGCCTCTGTATTTTCGTAATCCCTTATCCCAGGAATTCCTGAGCTGGAAGGGACCCACAGGGATCATCCAGTGCAGTCCTGGCCCCGCACAGACCCCCCAACCATCCCAGCCTGTCCCTGAGAGAATTGTCCAAACCCTCCTGGAGCTCTGGCAGCGTCGGGGCAGTGCCCAGCACCCTCTGGAGGAAGAACCTTTTCCTAAACCCAGCCTAACCCTGCCCTGGCACAGCTCCAGCTGCTCTCTCGGGTGCTGGTGATGGTGATTAAATGATCTCTGCCCACAGAGCCCAGCGCAGGGCTGGAACCAGAACAAGCCAAGCACAGGCTCCTCCATTTCTGGCACAGCTCTCCAGAGGATGCAGTTTCACCACTGAAGTACAACTGATAGCAGAGATCAAGAAAATAATTTACTGAGATGGAGAGAGATGCTCAGCTTAGCAGATGAGCACACCAGCACTGGTGCTGGGAAAGCCCTGTGCAGACCCCAGGCAGGGCAAAACACCCCTGGGTAACTCTCAGAAATGCTCAATGACTCTCATTGCTTCCTTGGAAAACTTTGAAAAGTACAAAAAATACAGGAAATCCCAGCTTCTGCTTGGGGGAAGGGCTGTATTCTTTTTAGGACAGCCTAAAGAGAGTCTGGTGTCTCTTGTTGAATCACGGAGGGTGCCACTGTCTCCCCCTCACTCTAAGCCAGGTTTCCCCTGCACAAACAGGCTCACAGAACGCAGATGTCTCCCCAAGGTGCCCACCCAGCAGTGGGTGCTGACAAACCCCTTCACATGAAGGAAGAACCTCCCTCCACAGAAACCCAGCAGGAGACTTCCCCACGCCTACAGGATTATTTGGGATAAACAGGTCCCTGTCTGCCTGTGCTGGAGCAGATGAGCCACGAGGCAAGAAATCCACACATTCCTCCTGTCAACAAGGATTTGGGATGATCTGAGAGAAGATCCCCAGCCCAAGCTGCCCACATTATCCTGAGGCTCACTCCCACCACGCATGAGCTCTTCCCTCTCCTGCCCACGAAAACAGGGAATAAATTACCTGCAGGAGACTCGGTTGTTCACTGATGCCAGAGACCTGCAGCATCTGCAGCAGGCAGATCTCATGTCCTGCCATCCCCAATTCCCCACAGGCCGATTCCCATTAGGGTGCCCCTGCCTCCTCTGCCGGATTTCAGCTGCTGTGGATCCTACAAAACTCTGCTTCCACTGCTGCTGCCAACCCTTGCAGCGTGCCAGACCTCCAATCCTTCTGGAAAAACATTCTTCCCTCTTTTTGGCCACCCATATCCCTCTGTTTTTGTCCCCCACCCCAGGATGAAGCAAACAGGTCAGGCAAGAGCCAGGCTCAAGGATGTCCTTCCACGCTTCCAGCACAAGGATCAACCTGAAGCATAATTTCCGTTCAAGAAAATTTGGGTTCTCTGCAGGAGAACTATGGATTTGCTCCTAGAGCTACACCAAGCTGAGAGCTTGGTTTAAGCACAGGGCTCAGTCCCTTGGCTGCTGCCTCTCCTGCTCCCACTGCAAAAGGAGGCAATGGGGAAAGCAGCTCCACAAAGAAATGAACCTGTCACATGCTCCACTGGAATGGAACAAGCCAAGGCAGGGAGAGGGTTCCTGCTACCCCAGCAAGCCCTGGCTCCAGCTCTGAGCCTTGCAGGAACAGAGACCACGACACCAAAGCAGAGGGGCCAGGGCCAGAAGCAGCCAGAGAAGCTGGGCAAGGAGGCAGCAGGGGGGCCAAGGAAAGGTGCAAACTCACCTGGGCACAGCTCCAGGTGTCCAGCAGGAGCAGGGGCACCTGCCCTTCCCTCCAGCAGCAGCCCTGGCACACCTGCCCCAGCCAGACCTGCACAGCAGCAGGGCACGCAGGAGAAGCCCCCTGGAGCTCCTGGGGACTGCAAGAACAGCTCAGCCCTGTGACACAGCCAGGAAAAGCAGAGAGCCCCGGGGAGCAGATGGGGGGCAGATAAACCTACCTGGAGCAGGGGCTAAGGCAAGGAGATGACTCCCTGCCACAAAAATGCAGACAGCTTATCTGTCAGACCCCAGGGGGTGCCTGCTCAGGGATGTTTGCCCTTCTTTTCCAGGAAGGGAAGGGAGGGGGGAGTGTCTTTCAGCACTCTGAGTTAAAATATACACACTCTCTGTTGGCCAAACCCAGGAGCACTCCTTCCCCTGCAGGTGCCTCCTCGCTGTCCCCCTGCCTCTTTCACCCCTGGACAAGGCCGGGGGGAGGACAGCAGTGAAGATTCCAGCCTCAGTGGGGAGAAAAGGCATGGAAAAGGGATGGAATGTGGGATCTGTCAGAGAAGTCAAGCATTTGAATCCACAACTGCAGCCAAGCACTGCACAGGTACATTTCTGACCCTGGCTCGATCTGGGGGTGCCCATACTCACAGGTTTTGTTTTATAACATCTGCTGTCTTACAAACAGAGCCCAGCTCTGCTTCTGGGAGCTTTGGGGGATCTTGGCTCCCTCTCCATGGAAGCGCTGTTGAATGTCTCTGCCGGTGACAAGGACATGGCACTCATGACACCGAGCTCTGTGGTGGAGTCACACACCAGAGGGAAGGGATCCAGAGGGACTGCACTGCACTCACCCCTCACCCCAGCCACACACACATCACAAAAAATCAAACAAACCGACCCAACCCACCCCACCCACAGCGTGGGCCTGGCCATCAGCTGAACTGCTGCCTGCTGCTCAACACAACTTTCCTTGAGCCATCACAAGCCTCACACAACACACACCTGACAAAGTCACCTGCCGATTTTCAAGTTCATATTACCCACAAATAGTTCACAGTCCTCACAAAACCTGATGCACATTGATAAAAACCAAATGAGAGTCTCTCTCTGGGGGAAAAAAAAAAAATTAAAAGCTGCTAAATACAAATAGGCTGCAAAATCCGCCCCCCCTCCCACAGAGCTCATTGCTTGAGGCTGGGGGAGCATTTTGGAGAAGCATCAGCAGCACCTGCCCAGGTGTATCCTCATGCCTAGGACAGAAGCGTCTGGCACTATTTAGTACCTTCGTATTATGAATCCAGACATACAGATGCATTTCACAGTGGAAGAAAACACAGTGTGATGTGAGAATGCCTCCAGGGGAAGGGGGAGATGCATAAAGAGCTGCCTTGTTCATCCAGGCTGAGCTCACCCCAAATCCTGCCCCTGGAGCGGGCACCTCCAAACACCTGCAAGTGGCCAAAGGAAAACTGTCCTCTTATTCTCCCAGTTTCCTGAAGCCTCCCTGTGATGCAAATCAGAACAGTCCCCTGAAATCAAGTGCTGCCAACAGACAATTTCCACACGTAGAAGAGAAGTAGGAATTTCACACCAATTCCAAGTTGAAAGCCAAACAGCTTTAATTTGGGACACAAGGACAAAAACGTGCATTGTCAACAAATGATTGCCCCAAGTAAAGCAAGGCACTCAGCCTGTCTCACACGACCCTTTCAGAGAGGATAGAGGCACATCAAGAGGGTTCCAGGGCAATAATTACAATTAATCCACGACCTAATCTCCTAATCACCCCAGGGCAAACACCATTCTCAGACGTTTGTAAACCACAGAATGATCCAGGTTGGAAAAGCCCTCCCAGCCCATGGATCTAACCTGTGTCTGACCCCACGCTGTCACAGCACTCAGTGCCACATCCAGGCCTGCCCATCTCCATGGACAGTCCATCCCAAGGCCTGATCTTTCCATGAAGAAATTCCTGCTGATGCCCAACCTGAACCCCCCAAAATGACACCTTCATTCCTTTCCAAACCATCCTACTCACGAAAATTTCACCGAGGAAAGAAATTGGAAAAGGCCCAGGGGACAGCAGTTATTTCATTCAAAGCTCCAAGAAAAGCAGATTCTCAGCCAAGGCCCAGGAGCTCCCCACATTGGGGGGTCCCACCCAGCTCCTTGGCTGGGGTTTAAATGGTTCATGGTCCATGAGCTGCTCCAGTAACCGGGTATGCACAACCCCCAGCAAGTCCCTCTGACTCTGTGCATTCCACCTAACACACAGGGAACAGATTTAAACAGGCAGGGAATGAGTTTAACCACCCGTGGGACACAAACACTCTGTGTTACCAGCACAGCCCGAGAGCAGACCCGGGTAAGAATAGAAATTCTGGCAGGTTTTGTGACACTTCAGCTCTGTCTCTCGCGTGGCAGGTTTAGGAAAGACCTCAAACACTGACTTATTCTTTGCTTTATGACCAGAGGAAAGGAAATGTTCCAGCATGGGAGCCCTGGAGCTAAAATTAAACCCCTGTAATTTGGGTTCAGCAGAAGTTGGTACAATTCAGATCCTGGCCACAATGAGAGGTGTCCAACATTATCAACTGTCAACAATTACCACTGGCCAGGCACACAAACCAGCTTTGTTCTGCACTGGAAGCCACAAATGCAAGCAGCAGTAATTGCTACCAAAGGCAAAACACACAAAAAGCCCAGCCAGGCCGTCCAAAATAACTCTCCAAAGAGGCACGAACACAGGAACGGACACAGAACTCTTGCTGTGTCCACTCAAAGCTTTGAAAAACCAAGAGCAAAATCCAACACTGCACACCCAGCAGAGCAGGGGGCTAGCGAGGAGAAAGGACCCTAAAAAGACACTTGTTAACGATTAGGAGTTGAATGCAGGTTTAATGGAACATCCTGCTCACCAGTGATGGAATTTCATTAGCACTTTAAAGGAGAGCAGCACATGGAAGGGACAAAACGCAATCATGCCGAGTCAGGGTCACCTCACTGGCACTCTGAGCCTCGGCAAGCTCATCCCAACCCCTACTAAAACCCAAATCAATTAATACTAATGGCTCACCTTATTGTCACAGAGGGATCTCCCCCCTCTAGTGAGCCTCCATAAAAAAGCAAAGACAAAAGGCGATTTGTACAAAAGCAACTCTCTAGTCTGGTGTTTTTATATTCATTTAGCTGTGCATTTCATTATGCTGGCAGGCGATTCTGTCAGCCCCACTGCCCTTCCTCACAACCACCCCTGGGCAAGGGGGCAGCACGAGCCCATCCCACTGGCAGAACACAGGAGAAATCAACTTTAATGAGTCACAGGAGAAATCCCAGAGCCACTGCCTTCACTGCCAGATCCGCCAAGGTGTCAGTGTGACTTTGCCAGGACACAGGCATGGCCAAGCCAGGAAACGCTTTAGCAGAAACAAGCCAGGATTTATGTTCACACAATCCTGGGATGGTTGGAGATCACCCAGTCCAACCCCTGCCGAGTCAGGGTCACCTGGAGCAGGTGACACAGAACTCTCCAGGTGGGTTTGGAAGTCTCCAGAGATGGAGACTCCAGGTCCTCCCTGGGCAGCTCCATGGACAGCAGTTCTTCCTTAGGGTGAGGGGGAACTTGTTGTGTTTCAGCTCATGGCCATCCCTGACAGCTCCTCACCTGTCGGATCACAGACACCAAACCCTCCGGATCAAACCCCCCTGCCATCTCCTGAAGGCCTGATGGCACCACAACATTAGATTAAGTGCAGAGGTTAACTGCAGTCAGCTCTCTCTGCAGGTTTGTTTGGGTTTTTTCCCTCCTTGTGCCTCTGCAACTGCATCACACCTGCCCAGACATCAGGGAAGGTTCGTGGAGAAGGAACAAGCTACAGTGGAGGCCTCCAGCAAGTCCTGCAGGTAGGAATGCAGAAATGCAGGCAGGGCATGAATTTAGGCTTTCACGGAGGCTCCAAAGAGCACAGAAACTCCCCAGGAACTCGCTGGGTGGTCAGGAAGCAGGACTCTCAAGGTTTCAGACACACTTTCCATAAGCAGACTGAGGTGGGGGGCTGCTGCAGCCAAACAGAGCCCTGCTGGAACACCGAGGGAGAGGCTTTGTGTCCAGGGCCTCGCTGGTGACTGAGGGCAGCAATTCCCAGGGAAAATGCCAGCAGAGAGTTCAGTGCAGGGACAGGGTGGAAGGGCTGGAGAGGCCATTGGTCCCCAAGCCGTGCCAAGGGGCAAAGGCAGGCTAAGATTTGCCTTGGAAGAGGCGGAGTGTGATGGGCTGGGGTACGGGATAATGGGAAACAGCAAAACCTGCCTGCTGCTACAGCACTGGGTCCCACAGACAAGCAGGAACTGAATCCAGGCAGGAACTGCCCTGGCTTGCTGAGAGCTGCGTGCCTGGCTGAGCACTGCTCCTAAGGGAGGCTGGAAAGCCAGAGGGAGGGCTCAGGCCTTGACAAAACTACCAGGTTACTGTCAAACACAAAAATTAAACAAAAATATAAAAAAAGGGGGGAAGTGGGGAATCAAAACACCCAAAAGCCAAGCAAAACTTTCCTAATGCCCTGGCTTTCTGCACACTTCCTCCTGCAAATCAGACAGACAAAACGGGCAGTGAGGATATTCACGTTCTTGCAGAGGAGTGCTGGTGTAGCAGGAAAAATCGTGGGCAAAGAATTGCGCTGCAGCTTTCTGGCACGAGGCTTTCCATCTCCAGATATGAGATGTTTTGAGTGAGAGATGAGAGATGTTTTCCAGCTGTGGCTTAACTGCAGCCCAGAGACATTCAGCTGCTCTATAAAGGTAGTTGCAAGAGCACTTTTTGACAAGAAAAAGGGAGAGGAAACTCCAGTCATCTGACAGTGCTTTTGTCAGCCAGTCTGAGCACTGACTGAGGCAGGATGAGCCGGGTCACACACCAGGGAAAAAGATTTATCTCTTGCTTGGTTTGGGGTGAGCCCACAGCAGCAGCAACGGGAGAGCAGGGATTTGGTTCCTGGACCCCTCAGACCCCCAGTGCCAAGGGAAGGCAGTCCTGCCCTACAGCAAGGCACACAATTAGGCAAAGCAAACGAGTCGTCAATAAACCCTTGAGCGTTCAATGAGATTTTGCTAATGGGGAGGCAAATGTACACTGTCAGAAACCCTGCCACGAGAGCAACAACCCCCAAGTTAGGCTTGATGTTCCTGTGATAAAGCTATTTTCAGTTGCTTTGAATCTTCTTCAGGAACGGCAGGCTTGGAAATTAAAAAAAAAAAAGAAAAGAAGTCACGACTGTTCTTAGCTGAGATGCACACACTTAATCAGTCCAGGTGTTTAAATTATTTATCCACGAGGAGGAAAACTGTACTAATCTTAGGCACAGCGCATCTGAAGGGGAAAAGCAGACACAAAGACACGCCAAGCACTGTGATGCAGCAGAGAATCCTCTCACGCACAAGGGAACTGTGGCCAGAGGTGTCCCAAGTGCTCGTGGCTGCAGAACTCAAAACACAGAGATTTGCTGCAACCAGAAGGAAGGTTTCCTGACTGCGAGGTGAAATCATTGCTTTCAGCCAGCACAAAGATGGAACTTTCCCTGGCTGGAAAGGGCAGAACTTTAAAGCTGGGTTTTTTCCAACCCCAACCCCCGTGTCTGGGGGGAAACCCAGCACTGCAGGAATTGCTGTGCCCAGGTGAGTGCCACATCCAGTGCTCAGGGCCAGCCCACCCCTCCTCATCACCAACACACAGGAAACAGCCTTTCCTCTCCTCTCCTCTCTGACCTGAGCCTTCTCCTCCTCTCTCTCACCTGCCAAAGCTGCAGGGAGACTCCCCAGCTGGAAGACACACAGCATATCCCACTGCAGCCTTGCTCCCACGGGAACAAGCTCCAAACTAAAATCCCTTCCCAGTCCGTGCCATATCACAAAGCTTGGGCTGAGCACAGAGAAGGAAAAACCTTCACCTTTCCTTAAAGCGACTCAGAGAGAAGTTCAAGGTGTTTCAGCTGACTTCCAGCTGCTGTTTCAATCATTTTGTTTCTCTAATCTGGGCAGCACACCAAAGATCACAAGGTTTGGGTTTAAGTTTCATTTCAAAAACATCTCGAAGGAGAAGAATCATTCCTCCATTTTATTAAGCAAAGCCCATAGGCTGCTGACAGGGCTGTTGCAGGCGGCAGCATCAATGGGCCATTACACAGACGGTAAATATGTAAAGAGGAAAACATTGAGCTAAAAGGCTACTAATAAAAAGAGAGAGGAAGACCCCGGAGACACTCGCTTTGCAATTCCCTTTTACACAAGCCAACACTTCAAACCTCCTGGCTGAGTTTCCCGAGAAACCTCCAAAGCACTTTACAGCATCATTGCTCAAACCAATGCAAGTCCCCAGCAGGTCCATTTCCAAGGGAATGTTGTGTTTGTTACTGACACAACACTCCACTGAACAAGGCGAAACCAAGGAGGAAGCGACACCCTCTGCTCAGAAAGTAACCGGGCTCTAATTGAGTTACAGTGGGAAAGTGACTTCTTGTTTAGCCGAGGTCCTTGAAATTACAGCTCAGATAAGACACTGCAACAGGGACACGCTTTCACAAGGAACGGCAGCCAAAGGAGAGGGCAAAGAGAAAGAAAAAAACAATAACATACCAGCCTTCGGCACCACGGCCTGCCCAGCTGCCCCCAGGGAAAGGGGATCCCGAGCCCCATCCCTTCGCATGCCCAGCCCTCATGTGCTGATTGCTCTCAGCTGCCATCAGACCGTTTTTTCCCAGACCGTTGTTGTGTTTTTTTGTCATTGGTTCTGGTCAGAGACAAAATCACAGAACCACAGAATCACCTGAGCTGGGAGGGACCCCCAAGGGTCATCCAGCCCAGCTGCTGGCCCTGCACAGACCCCCCAACAATCCCACCCTGGGCACCCCTGGCAGCGCTGTCCAAACTCTCCTGGAGCTCTGGGGCTGTGCCCATTCCCTGGGGAGCCTGGGCAGTGCCAGCACCCTCTGAGATCCCACAGAAACCTCCCTGGCACAGCTCCAGCCCTTCCCTGTCCCTGTCCCAGGGAGCAGAGCTCAGAGCTGCCCCTCTGGAGGAAGCTGCAGACCCCAGTGAGACTCCCCTCAGTCCCTTCTCCTCCAGCTGAACATCCCAAGTGTCCTCAGCTGCTCCTTGTATGGCCCCTCCAGACCCTGCACCATCCTCCTGTCCCTCCTTTGGGCACTCTCCAACAGCTTGAGACCTTTTTTATGTTGTGGTGTCCCAAACTGCCCCCACTTTTTGTCTATTTTGCTTAGGGTTATTTTTTTGTAGATTATTTGTTGGTTTGTTTGTTTTTAATTACAGTGCCTTTTGGTCTAACTCTAAGCCTAATTACATTGGGGGCTGACATTTCCCATTCCTGTTTTCGTGGCAGAGGGACACACCTGAAGATGATCTGCTTGGTCGTTCAAGGCTTTTAAACACGTTCCCAGATAAGCACAGCTGCGTTTTTAACAGTAGCTGAGATTACAGAATTTAAGAAAGGAAAATTTGATATAACGTTTCATGCTTTAGTTAACAGTCTTCCAAGACACAAAGCTGCTCCAGTTGCTCTGGAAACTGTAACTTGGACACAACCATGCAGATACATCAGCCCCCTGGCTATAAATGAAACCACTTTAGCAACACCGCACATTTGTATGACAAACATTTATTAAAGCAAGCATCGCATCCCCATCCTCCCAGAGCAACACTGCACAGCTCAGATCTCCCCTGAGCTGCAAGGGACACAGCCAGGGGGGCTGTGGATCCACCACGGACACACCAACCCCTCGGGTGAGGGTTTGAGGGATACACCTGGATCCAAAGCTGTGCCTTCCACACCGCGGGCACGGCTGGAAGCCAACGCCAGCACCAAAAGGAGGGCTTGCAACACAAAGGGCCACGGTGGGATGTGGTGCACACGCTGCTGGCCCGGGAGAAGGCAGTGGGAAGCTGGGAACAGAGCAAGAACGGCCCCTGGGAGAAGGGAAGCGGGAGGGGGATGCTCCATCACCGAGTAGGAGGAACGAGTGAGGGGTGTTTGCGGAGGAGGACTGGACACAGCACCACACCAGATGCCACACGCACGGGCTTCTTGAAAACAGGGGGAAATATTCCATCCACAAACGACGGCCTGAGTGCTGGTTGCTGTGGAAACCATAACTTTGAATTCGGTGGCTAAAACCCAGCACTGCTATTTATACCGTGCTCCTCACTACAGCACGAGAACTTCGCCTGGAAAGCAGAGCTCTGGCACTCACAAACACGGTCCTGCCCCCATCACACACTGACCCCCTCAAACCAGGCAGCACAGGGCTCTCCCAAAGCTCCCAGCCACTCAAGGGCTGCACAGCACCAGCACCTCTAACGGGGTAAAAAACCCCCAGCGCTGCCCTTCCTCTTCCAGGCAAGACCAGGAGAATCCCTGGACAGACACGGGGCAGGAGGCATTGGATTCTGCTTCGGTCAAGAGCGCCCAGAGACACCAAAACCCAGAGAGAGTAGCACAGCCAATTTCAAACAGATCTTGTCTGCCTCCAGGCAAATTCCAGTCAGCATCACCTGAGATTACACAGGGCCAGAGCCCAGAGTCGGTTATCATTAGAGATGACGAGCATTTGTGTAAGGGCTCCACGATATTGCCTTTAACATCCCAGAAAGCATAACTGGGTCATTAATGCAAGAATGACAACAACAGCAGAAAAGCTGCAGAATAAACCATTTTGGGGAGAATCCCTGTAACAACAAGCATTTTCAAGCTGCTCTGCTGTTGGAGAAGGAAATGGCTCTTTCCTCCATGGGAATCATGATTTTGGGGCAGCAAGGCTCCGGCAGCCAAAGCAGGAACGGGAGCGATCTGCCTGCAGCCAAAGCTGAGGTGCGCCAACAATGTTACATTCCTTTCCCACCTCCACCATTCCAGGGCCTGGAAGGGAAGAAACAGCCCCATTCATTCCCCACCCACTCCCCAATCCTGTTTTCCCCCCAAGCAGGATGAAGGTGCAAGAGTAGCACAGCCAATAACTACCACCGAATGACAACTCCATTCCAAGACACTTCCCACGACCTGGGCACCTATCTGTCCCTAAATCAGTGTAGAAGAGCAAGGAAGGCAAAAGCTGAGAGGGACCCACACTTGCCAAGGTCACTCACACCTCCAGAATCCCACGGGACTGTCCCATCCCTGCTGGGAAGCGGCAAGGACAGCAGCTCCATGCAATCCGACAGCAACACTCTGCCTGCCAAGGCAGGGTTTTCCAGGGGAAGGGCAGCCAGGGACTGCACAGGGACAGGAGTGGGGATGCTCCTGGACAAGCTCCAGGAGCTGCCAAGCCAGGAAGGGTGGCAGGGAGCTGGGATTGGGCCCTTACAGCACAGGTGAAGGAGGTCTCGGCTGCCCTTGCTCAATAATTTACATCACAGCACTGAAGTGTCACTGAAAACGACAGAAGCATTTTAATAATACAGGAAGAGGGGAAGATGCTCTAATCACAGACACCCAACTAATCCCTCCATAGGTCTCAGCCTCCTCTAATTTATTCCAATACAGTTTTTAATCAGAATTTCAAAATCATCCCGAGTGCTACCTGCTCCCTAGCCCCGGTCAGTTTCTGCTAGCCCAGTCCCTGGAATGCCCCCATCAAGTGGGAACGAAGGACCATTGATGAGACACAACACCACGCCAGTTTCCCCCCAACGAGGACCATTGATGAGGGACAACAGCACGCCAGTTTCCCCCAGCGCTTCCCAACCCAACGTGGCAGCGCTGGAAACACGCACACGCTCCTGCAATTCCATTTGTGCCCGTGCTCCCCGCGCCCCCCAGGGCTGCGAGCATCCTTCGGGAGCCCGCAACTCCTGCCAGGGCAGCGCTTCCCACGGAGCCCCGGCCTGCGAGCATCCCTCGGGAGCCGTAACTCCGGGCTGTGCCCGCCTCCGCTGACCCTGCGGCCGGCCCGGGCCCCTCACCTGCCCGGCTCTGCTCACCTGTGCGCGCCCCAGCGCCTCGGGCCGCTCGCCGCGGCTCCACCGGCGGGGCAGGCGCGGGGCTCG
>VWYP01022828.1:84626-94719 GCA_013400435.1 Pycnonotus jocosus
CTCCCCCCGCTGCCTTCGCGCTGCCTCACGCTCTTAACCAAATCCTCCGGAATCGTTCGGGATGAATAAAACCTTCTCACACCGTCTTTCGAGCTCAGGCGTTAC
This sequence comes from Pycnonotus jocosus, assembly GCA_013400435.1. Taxonomy (NCBI): domain Eukaryota; kingdom Metazoa; phylum Chordata; class Aves; order Passeriformes; family Pycnonotidae; genus Pycnonotus; species Pycnonotus jocosus. The sequence continues at coordinate 84,732 of VWYP01022828.1, forward strand.
TTTATTGTTGGCCACGGGGTGTATGGCTGGGTGTACGGCGAAATTCCAGCCTCCACACACACACGGGTGCAGAACGTCACCTATTCATACGTTTAATCAAATAATGGCATTTCTAAATTACACGGCTCTCCTTCGTTAATTACTATCCTACTGGTTATTGATTGCTCACTTCAAGCTAATTAGTCCATATTTTTAGTATCTATTTCCTCCAACACATCTACTGCCTTTTAGTCTTCTTTATCTTCTGCTTTCTGCCGAATGTCCTTGTGGTCCATAAATTCTGCGTTCCAGGTGTCCAACCTCACCAATCCATCTTTCTCTCCCAGGCTTTGTTCACGGAAGCACATCAGAGTTAGTTTATCAAAAGTTAAAGTTTCAGGCATTTTCCCCACCTGTGTTCCCACAAAAGTAGCTTATGACAACTTCGCTAAATGCTGGCTAAGATTGATCTAAGATTAACACACGATAATTAATATACATATTGGTTATGAGAAATTAACACGATTAATTTGAAAGTTAATTAAAACCATTAACTAAAATTATAAAGCTCAGTCGTTTCTGACAATGCAGTGGGGAACTGCTTGAGGCACCTTCTCCTCCCTGGCTCCTGATCCCTTTTGCTGAGCTTTCCCTATGTCTGCCTCCAAAATGTGGAATGTGCCGAATTCCCTTCAATAGGATGTTCTGTGATGTTTGCTCTTCATAGCCGAATCAGCTAGAAAGGAGGTTTCATCCCAGAAACAGAGGGCAGCCAACAAGGTGATATCCAGGTGTTAGAAAAACAAATTACTTGCTAAGGTGTAGGGCTGGACGTGTTTCCATGATGTCAGACCTAGGGGAGGTGAGCAAAGCTTGAGAAGAAGGATGTGCCTCTGATAGCGGACACGAGGAATGCAGGATTTACGGCCCACAAGGACATTGGGCAGAGCCTCCAAGATAAGGAAGGAACTCCTAAAAGTAACTGTGCAGAATGAGCTCCCAAGGGGGAAAAAGGGAATTCCGGGAGGGCACATCGTGACCACCAGCTCCAAAACCCCCACCAACCCAAAGGAAGAGGAACACCGAGCATGGGAGTGAGCAGGAGAAGCCAGGGAATCATTAACCAACAGATGACAGAACACTAATTAATAAGAGAACTGTGTAACTTGTAGCCAGTGAACATGAATGCCTTTGTTTGCATCACGCACAGCCTCCCCTCAGCGGGACACGGCTCAGCCCGAGGAGAGCACTTGGATTTTGTTAAACCTCAGCTCCAGCCTGGAGGAGCACATTTGACAATGCACTAATAAATAAACATTGTCTGAACTGACAATGTTTTTCAACACAAAAAATTGGGAGCACCTCCCCCACACCTTTGAAAGTCAGAGTGGGGAAATCCAAGCCAACCCAATGTGTACCTAATAAAGAATATTTATTTTCTAATACTGTGTATTTGTTCTGCCTTTAAAAGTCAAATACAAAATCTCAGATATCACTGCTCACGTGTTGCTTGCAAATCAAGTCCAAATATTAAATGTCAGTTTTCTTCATCAAGCCATTGACTAATTAATGGCAGGTGTTAAATGGCATTACCACACCAAGCACTTCAGGCAGAGCCTTTGACTGGCAAGATTAATCACAGGTCCTTTCCTGACTTTGATTTCAGGTGTGCCAGGGCCTCCTAGCCCTCACAGACAGGAATTCCTTTCCAATATCCCGTCCAACGCTGCCCTCTGGCAGTGGAAGCCATTCCCTGTGTCCTGTCCCTCCATCCCTTGTCCCCAGTCCCTCTCCAGCTCTCCTGGAGCCCTTTCAGGCCCTGGAAGGGCTCTGAGCTCTCCCTGGCGCCTTCTCCTCTCCAGGTGAACATTCCCAGCTCTCCCAGCCTGGCTCCAGAGGGGCTCCAGCCCGGGGACAATGTCACACGAGCAGCGGGAAGAGGGCCCAGAGGCTGAGTGTCCTGCAGGCACAGCTTTCCTGTGCACACACACGAGTGCAGGAGAGCCGTGTGCCCCCAGTGCCGCCCCCCTTCCCCTTCCCTTTCCCCGCCCCAGCTCCCACCATCCGGCGCAGGCGGGCAGGGACCGCAGCCCGGCAGACCCGCAGCTGCTGCCAGCTCACCTGGGCACGCTTTGAACTAATCCCACCTCGTTTGCCGCTTTCCCAGGCCCTCAGCGCGTACTGGAGACTCGGGAGCCATCTGACAGCTCCAGGTACTCTGCACGCCAAGCCCCATCTCTGCATTTGCATTCCCAAGCCCTGTGCTGGTTGTCCCCCTCCACCTACTCACCGCTAATTTGGAAGCTGCTATTTTTGTCCCGCGATGATTGCGTGCATTAAAAGTTTAGCTTTCCACCAAAATGTTTTCAAAGGAAGCAGAAGATGGGCCAGAGCTGAAAACTCCCCCTGTTACACATCAATTGCCCCACATCAGCAAGCCTTTGTTTTCAGGGAATGTAGCAGGAGTAAAACACCTTCCTAGGAAAATCCCGAGTTTATGGACGATTGAGCTGCACAAAAGAGAGTTGTTTCTGACACGGGCACACAGGAGTAGCTCAGTCAGAAAGAAACAATTTGGCAATTCTCAATGAACAGGGTAACACTTCACTGCAAGGGCAGCAATTCCATGATTGGAAACACAGCACAGCATTCCTCAGGGAAATCTGTATGGAGGAGGAAAGCTCAGAAGCGAAGTTCTGTCTCTCCTGCAGACATTCCACTCGTTAAATTTTGTAAATAAAGATTTTTTTCTCTTTGCAATGCACGCTGTGGTATTTCTCCTCCACACAAAAGAATGCTCTTGCTCCGGAGCAGTGCACACCTGTACCTGAGAGACAGGAACCACAGGGATATTTCAAGTGGGAAGGTGGAAAAAGAGGCTTAAAAAAATTTTTTTTTTGAGGAAACTGTTGTTTGAAAAACAGTGCTAGACGGTGACCAGTACAAACCAGGCTGTCCAAAGTGGCTTGAATTAGGTCTGCTTCTGTACTGGTGAAACACTTACTTTCCTGTCAGGTTTCCCTGTAGCTTACAGAAGATGTTCACCGCAACCCAGAAGCTGTTGTCTTACTTTTGTCTCTGAAAACGGAAATGACAATATAATAATGAAAGTTTCTGGATTTTATGTGACTCCAGTTGGGTGCCAACTCCATACATAGAAAAGAAATATTCCTTCTTGGCATGAATTTTAGTGAGGACAGTCTGCTCCCTCTAAGTGAAAAATGTCCATTAGCCCTCACAGTCCCTTGGAGAAGCTCTCCCAGGCCTCTGCCTGCTTCGAAAATCATGAAAATGCCTTCCCAGGTGTTTTCCAGCTGGTATTTCTGTCAGGCTGTCAGGCTAATAGTGGGATCACATCCTCGTGATGTGCCTGTAGGATTATGCAAAAGAGGGAAAGGCATTTGATGAATTGTTGTCCACCTCAGGCTCTCTTTTGAGCAGCACTGTGATCTGTGTTCACTGGCGCTGCGGGTGCAGCGGGCTGGGAAAGCAGAGTTCTCTGGATAATGGCAGAGCCAGAGCTTTCCCAGGGGTGCTGCTGCTCATCCCATGGGACACACGAGGCTGGCAGCAGCCTTGGCTTCCAATCCTGTTTGTTGTCAGCTTATTCTATTAAAGCCCTGCTTTCAGTGTCAGTGCTGATTTCAGCAAATCTCAGAATGCTTCCAGTTGGGAGGGGGCTTAAAGCCCATCCCATTCCACCCTCCATGTGCAGGGACACCTTCCACTGTCCCAGGCTGCTCCAAGCCCCAGTGTGCAGCCTGGCCTTGGGCACTGCCAGGGATCCAGGGGCAGCCACAGCTGCTCTGGGCACCCTGTGCCAGGGCTTTTCCACCCTCCCAGGGAGGAATTCCTTCCCAATATCCCATCTCACCCTGTCCCCTGGCAGCGGGAAGTTCATTCTCTCCCAGGCTGTGTTTGTCCTTGGCATTGCCCCCACCCAGGTGCAGCCCTTGCCCTTGGCTTTATGGAACATCACGAGGTTCTCCCAGAGCCACCTCTGCAGCCCATCCAGGTCCCTCTGGATCCCTCCCCACCACAGAGCTCAGTGTCATCAGTGCCACTGTCCTTGTCACCAGGAAAGACATTCAATAGCTCTCCCACAGGAGAACAGTGGGCTTCATGGTCTCAAGGGACTTTTCCAACCTAAACAATTCCATGATTCTATGCCCATGAGATGTACAGAGGCACACAGCTGCTTGTGAAAGGCACTGGAGAGAGTACCCCCACCCCTCCTGGCTAAATCACTAGCCCAGAGCTTTTCTTCCTCAAATATTAATGTTTTCCTGATTACCTGCTGCTTATGGGAAGGTGACTGTGCCTGTGTACTCCTCTGAATAATTCATTTAAAATATTAAAGCCACACAGAAGTGAGCTTTTACTTAACAGTGGGTTATAGAGTGGTTTGTCCAATGCCATCCTTGCCCAGTGAGGGAAGCACTGGGAAGCATTCCCAGCATCCTAGTGCTTTGGAGACAGCAATGGAGAACAAAACCAGCATGGGAGTTATTAGAGAGCCACGCTCAGCAGCATTGCTCCTGCAGGGCCTGTGAACAGTGGGGTCACTGCCTGGCCTCCGATTAAACAAATTAAACCAACAGTGCAGACCTGGGCTGTTTGTATTCCTGCTACCTGTGGTAACATTCACTTTAAAACCCCTTTTCCCCAGACAGATTGGTTTCATGTACATGGATTGGGTTTCCCCCCACAAACACAAGTCCTTGTGTCCCTTGTTTTTATCTCAGCCTATGCAAGATGCCATATAAAGATCTGCTCTGTGTCCCCAGAGGAATTAGAGCAATCATCTTTACACATGTGAAAGCTTTTGGGTCTTGTTCCACACTAGTTGTTTTCAACCCTTGCAAGACAGATTCTCTCTTCCACAAAACTACAAGCTATCCTCCACAGTTCCTGTGGGACATGGAAGGACTGTTTGTTTTCGTTTTGTTCTGTTTTTCTTTCCACAGTTTATATTGCCACACAGCCCAAGATTCATCAAAGGTACCCAATTTACAAGCCTAGATGGAAAAGGACATTTATTTTCGTGGAGGCGATCAGCCTGCATCGTTCCTTCCCTCTGCTTCCCCACAGCCTTCACTCATAAGGGTATCTTACCTTTTTTTTTGTTGCTGCTGTCGCCACTTCGACTTTGCAGTATTTTCCCGAAGAAAATCCCTTTGGGCGGGAGAGCGATGCCTCAAACGTGGAGCTTTGGCGCCCTCCTGTGGCACGATCCGACACCTGCAAGCGCCAATAAACCCCAGCTGCCCCCAATATTAAACTGCAAACTTTCCCCCCCACACTCTTTGCAGTCACTCACGCTTGCGGCTTTTTTGCCCCCACACCGAACCTGAAAAAAAGTAAGAAACAACAAGTTGGTTGTAGCTTGTGTTGAGTACATTTTTCCTTTCCTACCTCTGTTTTCTCTAGAAACTGTCCTCCGGAGCTGTCTCTAAAGTAATACCCAAAAATGTACGTGCTCAGGGGGGACCTTGTGGCTCTCCACGACTCCGTGCAGCCAGGGGCCGTGGGGCTGAGGGACAGGACAAGAGGAAAGGTGCCACGAGGCTGCAGTGAGGAGGATTTGACTCTGAAGAGGTGCCTGGCACACCAGAGCAGGGCTGCACCCACTGCCCGTGCCCAGCAGCTCCTTCAGCCTCAGAGCTCCCGGCAGAGCTGCCCCTGGAGCTGTGCCATAAGCACGGCGTGTCACAGTGATCCTGGCCAGGAAATCCCCGCTCTTCCCAGCGTGGCTTAGGCAGGATCACAGCCACAGGCCGGGATTAGGGAATGAGCACACTTGCAGCCAGTGCTGCTGCCCCTGCTCCAGCTGCAGACAGAGCAGCACTGCCAAGCTTGGCACTGCCCAGCGCTTCCCAGGCTGTGACACGGTGGCTGCCAGCCAGGGGCTCTCAGGAGGCTCAAACTGTCCCACCGGGGCCCGCCTGGATCCTCCAGACTGCCAGGCCTGGATGTGGCTCAGCACAGACACAGTTCTGGACATGCCACAGCCTTTTCCAGAGCAGCGACACAGCCCGGCCTTGGCACAGCACACAGGCAGGGTTTGAAGTCTCTCCACACAGCTCAGTGTGGATGGGAAATTCTGCTCCTGCCTCCAGCTTCAGCAGTCCCAGCCCAGCTCCTGGCCTTGCTCTGAGCACATTTTGGGAAGGAGTTGCAGCCACAGGAGCCCGCAGGGACAGTGGCTGCCAGGGGTGCAAAGTCTGCAGGCTGCCTCCTGCAGCGCCCTTCGGCCCTCTGGCAGGCTGGAGACTGAGGAAAAACTTCCACACAGATGCAGAGCACAGAATATTCATGAATACATACTCCACAGGGCTGTGGAAACTGCAGGAACATACCTGGCTGCTGCATTTGCCAGCTGCATTCCCACTTATTAATTGCTGGTATTAAACCAGCACCCCAAAGTTTTACTGACAGCTCTACAAACCCAGCGTGGTGCTTGTGGAGGAACTCACCCACTCCCCCACCCCCCAGAGCTCCCAGAGAAGAAACCACATGTTTAAAACTCCAAATAAAACCACATCTTTGTTATTCTGGACACCTGCCTGTTATATTCTGTTTGTCCTTCTTGCTTTCCTGCAGAAACAGCGTAGTTTGCCCTGTTGTAGCATTGATTTTCCAATTGCATTATTAATTAGCATTTTCCCTGTGGTTTTTGTACTTTGCATCTCAAGGATTGCCCAACACAGCTGAGTTAAATCCAGGCCACCTCACCCTTGGGTGTCCTGACACCTGCTGTACCACTAAACTGTGCATGTGGCAAAAATGAGAGTGCAGGGCAGTCTGTGTCTGAAATAAATCCAAATGAAGCCCCCCGGATCTTACCTCAGGCACACACTCACATGGGCTGGCATTTGCAAAGTTTTTGTTCAGCTTTGTTACCACTGTAAGGACTTTGACAAATAAAAACCTGGCAATAAAATCTGAGACCAAACTTTTCTTTCTCACCACTGTGAATGAAATCGTTATCCAGTCATTATATGTAAAGCATAACAAGGTACAGGGTTTCTCTGGACTTTGTTGATTTTTATCCAGGTTGATGTTATATATCCGATAAATATATCTCTGTATTTATACACAGACACACAGTGTTTTGGTTGCATTCCTTTAGGCGCCTTTCAGTGGCCAAAACAACATTCCTGAGTGCATAAACATTTTGAGAGACTCTCGTTAAAAAAAAAAAAAATAAAAAAAAAAATCCCAATTTTCATCCATCCTGGCTGTCCTGGCTTTGTGGTCCCAGTTTCCACGGGAAAGCATGCCCAGGCTTTGGTACTGTGTGGAGCATTTGAAGCCCTGGGTGAATGCGAACTGGCAGGAACAGCAATACTATCAAATAATATCACAGATAATGAACCTCGGTGGGCAGACCTTGGGCAGCCGCAGTGCCCGGGCAGGGCTGCAGCCGGGGGTGCAGCTCACACCCCACGCCGGGTACAAAGTTCTTGCCCAACATTTGCACAAGCTCTCCTCGCAGGCTCCCGTTTGAGGTTTGCCCAGCTCGGGGAGCAGCGGAGGGTGAGGGGCCGGCAGAGCAAAGATTAGCTCAGCTCAGCTGCGAGCCAATGTTGGCTTTAATCTCGCCTGTTCCATGCAAAGGCTTCCCCGCTGACACCGCTCTAATTACACGGACGCTCCGCTTGTCAGCAGCGCTTCCCCCTCATGCCAGCAGCGGGCTTTCCACCGGGGAGCCGCCAGTTTGTAGGGAAAGAATCATTTCCACAGCACATTTCACCTTGGAAGTGCCACACAAGCATAACCTCAGCGCACGGCCTCTGCCAGCATCGCCCGGAGGCGGGGAGGGGAAGTGTTCGTGACACTCCACAGCTCCGGCAACCCAGAGTGGGATGGGCATTCCGGTCTTAGTTCCACTCCGTGGTTTTCCCAGGGGATCAGCACAAGCGGGAAGTACGATATATTGGCACCAGATGTATGGTTGCCACGGGAAACACAACTCTCAGAATTCCCTCTTATTTTTTAACTCATATAAAATCTCACTGAGAAACTGCTCCCTCAAGGGCTTCATCCTTGCTCCAGGGCACCTTTTTACAGGACCTAGGGGTTGGGGTTGTTTGTTACTTTGTCACATTTTGCTGAGAAGTTTATTAAATTCTCTTAAATTGCTCTTAACCTGCACCACCCAGCAGTTATTTCATCGGCCTTTAAACTGGCAGATTAGGAGAGAATCAAAATGCTCTTTCTGGTCTGTCCTCTCTGCTCTGACTCTGATACTCCAAATAACAATCACGTCACCATTTGATGTGACAGGGTCGAATGATGATTTTGTGCTGTCAAACATTCTGCTCAGCTGCACTGGGGCCTGGATTTTCTCACCTACTAATGAGATTTAAGAAAATAAAGGAATTAAAAGGAAGTATGTGGGAGAAAACACAGCAAAAATGCTTCCCTGGCTTCTTGATGTGAGTGAGCACACCAGTAAGTGATAGTTTGGTATTTCTACTGTACTTGTGAAGGAAAAGGATCATAGAGAACACTCCCAAGGCTGTGACTTGTGTAAGATTACTGACCTCTTTCTGCAGGAATTCTTGTGTTAGTCCTTGAAATCCCCACCTCTCCGGGGTGTCCCTGAGCTTTGTCACCTGAGTTCTGCCCAACTGGGGCACTCCAGGAGTCCTGACACCTTCAGCCTCTGAAATTACTGCGGGTTACTCCACTTCAGCTATGAGGAAACCTGACCCGTCTGGCTCTGGTCCATCCCTTTGTGCCACATTGGTGTAGGTGACTGAAGGAGGGCAGATCTTGGAACGGACTTCCAGGGAGGAACCAATAAACCTGATGAAAACATGAGGGCAGGTTTGGAGATCAGACTAAAAGTAAGAGAAAGCCCTGCATAAGAGAGCCCTGAGGGGTGAGATGAGTGAAAAGGGAAGTAAAATGAGACATTACCATCTAAAGAAAGGTTAGAAACCTCTTTAAATCAAGCACGGGCCACCTCGAGGGCACTGGCACCTCTCCTGCAGATGGAGCGAGGCTCGGGGTGCTGCTGTTGTGCCGCAAGCACAGACCTGTCTGCTCACAAGTCACCGACTCTCCTCTCCAGGCACACCAGGGCTGTCTTCATCTCACACTGCCAAGGTGCCTCCCGGACAGGGAGCTCTGGCTGGCTCTCTTCAAGCATCTTTCCAGGGTTAAACTACAAATCCCAGCGTGTTTCTCAGACAAACAGTCTCCATGTATTTGTGTGGATCAAGTTTTTTTCACCTGATTTGGTGTTCTCAAGCAAACAAAACCCTGCTTCAGTAATGTCACCTGAACTGTGACTTAGCTCTTTTGTATGAGTCTGATGTCTGAAACAACCACAACACTCTGCACCCTCCCCTGGCCTCGTCAGGTCCCAAACAAATAACTGAAAACTTCCTGGGCTTTAAGTCATTTAAACATCAGTCATAGGGATTGATAAAAAACCTCGTGGGCAGCAGAGAAGGGAGGATTCTGCCCTTCTGCCCAGGTGAGATCCCACCTGCAGAGCTGCTGCACATTAGATATTGGGAAGGAATTGTTCCCTGTGAGGGTGGGCAGGCCCTGGCACAGGGTGCCCAGAGCAGCTGTGGCTACCCCTGGATCCCTGGCAGTGCCCAAGGCCAGGCTGGACAGGGCTGGGAGCACCCTGGGACAGTGGAAGGTGTCCCTGTCCACGGAATGAGTCAATCTGAATGAGTTTAAGGTCCCTCCCAACCCAAACCTTTCCGTGATTACCTAAAGTCCCGGGTACTCCAAAATGTTTCTGTGGTTCTGATTTAAGTTCAAAACACCTTCAGGACAGAGCAGCTGTAGTGAAACGCAGAGCAGGGGCAGCCTCACAACCGCGTTCCACTTTCGGAGGAGAGCGGAGCATCCGCCCTAGCGCGGCCACGGCTGCGGCAGGAGGGGCTCGTCCCCGCGCCACGGCCGGGGACAAGGCCGAGAGCCGTGCCGTGAGCAGCATCTCCCTCTCCGCTCCTTCTCCCGCTCCCTCTGAACCCTCCAA
>VWYP01022828.1:101493-130880 GCA_013400435.1 Pycnonotus jocosus
CACCACGGGCGCGGGCGGCGGCGGGGCCACGCCCTGGGTGCCTGCAAGAACACACAAGGGACAGTCAGAGCCGGCCGGCGAACCCGATCCGCAGTTATGCCAGGAAAAGAGCGCCCCAGAACTGGGAGCAAAGCTTCCCGGGCTCCCCAAGGCACTGCCCGGGCAGCAGCGGCAGCCAAACACTCCGCTGTGTGCTGCTGGCAGCAATGACTGTGCCAGAACAGCAACTAATCCCTGTCCCAGAGGCTTCCTTCGGGGACAGCCTTTACCCCTGTGCAGCTCGGGGCTCCCCTTCAAGACCCAACTCAGCCTCTGCTTCCCCCACCAACCGCAGCCAAAGCCCCTTCCTGGTGTTGTGCTTCCCCAGGTAAAGACACCTCACCCCCTGCAGTTGGATTAGAACATTTCCCTCTGCTACAAACAGCAGCTGAACACCCCAGAGCTGCTCAGCATCAGCAAGAGGCTCCTGCACATACGGAGCAGAGAGGAGGCTGGAATACAGCTGGGAGCACAGCTCTGTTTGCCATTCCAGAGATAAGGGACACAACAAAGATTCATTTCAGCAGAATAAACTTTGCTATGTAAACTAAAAGGAAATGCAACAGGTCATTCTTCACTTCTCCTTTTCATAACAGTGTTTCATCCTTTACAGCACATATCGAGCACNGGAGGCATCCCGAAGCCGCCGGGGCCCGGCGGGGGCCCCCTGTGCATCATGTGCGGGGGCATGTGCCGCGGGGGCAGCATGGGGAAGCGCGGCAGCGGCGGCGGCGGCGNTGCCGGGACAGCAACTAATCCCTGTCCCAGAGGCTTCCTTCGCGGACAGCCTTTGCCCCTGTGCAGCTCGGGGCTCCCCCTCAGCCCCAACTCAGCCTCTGTTTCCTGCACCAACCGCAGCCAAAGCCCCTTCCTGGTGTTGTGCTTCCCCAGGTAAAGACACCTCACCCCCTGCAGTTGGATTAGAACATTTCCCTCTGCTACAAACAGCAGCTGAACACCCCAGAGCTGCTCAGCATCAGCAAGAGGCTCCTGCACATACGGAGCAGAGAGGAGGCTGGAATACAGCTGGGAGCACAGCTCTGTTTGCCATTCCAGAGATAAGGGACACAACAAAGATTCATTTCAGCAGAATAAACTTTGCTATGTAAACTAAAAGGAAATGCAACAGGTCATTCTTCACTTCTCCTTTTCATAACAGTGTTTCATCCTTTACAGCACATATCGAGCACCAACTCTTTTCCAGTTTTATTCCTATGCTCTCCATAGGAGGAAGAAAACTCCCTCTCCAAACACTGTCAGAAAAAGCTCAGCCCAAAGCTTCCAGACACCAACACAAGGAGCAAGAAGGAAGGAGGAATTCTGAGCTCCAGCTGAGGCCTTCCCACCCCAGGGCAGGTGCATCCTCAGTCTGAACCAAGAACACTGTGTGGTGTTCCTGGAGCCCTCACACTGCTGCCCTCTGCTCCTGCTCACCAGCACCTCCTGCCCCAGAGACACAGCCCCAGCCTGGGTAGAACCAGAATGAAACACTGGAAATTCATGTTGCAATTAGTGTCAGCAGTGAACAAACTGCTGCACTTGGGTGCAGGCACACCAGCAGCCACACCAGCTCCTCTTCAGCTGCTGTGGTGTTCATCCCTCCCTGCTCCAGCTTTGGCATCTGTCCCCAAACAGACCTGAGCCTTCTGTGCTGCCCTCTCCCCTCACCACTGACTTTTGGGGACATCTCTGACAGGAACCTTCTCACCCAAGTGCTCTTGAAATTCATACTGGAAGGAGGTTGTATTTTTCCAGTGACAAGGCTCATGTGTCATCTTCCAGCCCACGATATCCTCTCCCCTTCCCCTCCAAGCAGTCAGACACAGCTCCACAGGTCACACTCTTGAAGAGAATTAGTCCAGTACCAACAGCATGTTTTTCTGCATTTTTCCCTTTCTCTAAAATGCAGAGCTTTCCCCTCACCAGGTCAATAACCAGGTCTGGAATCACCCAGTTTAAACTCCTCCTGTGATGGAACTACAGAGCTGACAAGACAGACTCATAGCTAATGATGTCTCCCAGGAATTCTGAGGTTTGGGGATATTCTTGTTGGTAAAAACATCTTTTCATCTTCCTCAAAGATTAAAACAAGGCAGAATAGAATAACTGAGAACTAAAGAGCTGAAGTTAAGCCTGTGCATCTGTTTAGAAGCAGCAGAGCAGATGTGGGTTACAAGAGCATGAACATGAGGTGAGGGAGGGAAGTTTCACATTTAATAAGAGCAAGTAATTTAATTTCTCAACCTTATTTCTACACCAACTGCAGCACTGAAGCAAAATAATGGTACCTGGAACTCCTACATTCTGAACTGCATTGTCCGAAAACTACACACTTGTTATTTTAAATTTATTCTAAATATCAACCCCCTTCAACGCTGAGGCTAAAGCAACTGTAGGACTACTGGAGTTTCCTCACTCTGCTGACAAAGCAGGCACCAACTAAAAACCTGAAGAGCTGTCCAGAAACACATCCCAGTATGGAAAATGTTCAGGGAAATGCATGGTACAGATACACACACCATGTCTGGGGCAAGTTAAAGTCCTCTTCTGGTTTAGGAAGTACCTGACATTCAACGAGTTTCTTGAACTGGGTATGAACTCCCTGAGCTCCAGGAGAAACCCTGAGGTGATTTCCTGACCCAGCTTGTCCTGCTGGAGCCAGTTCCCTCGCTGACAGCTGCTCCTCTGTCCCAATGTGCAAAGCCACACCTTGCCTTCACAACAGATTTTATGGGTTTTGGAGGAGCAACCACAACACACCAAAGTGTCCCAAGTTTCATCACCTGACTCCTACAACACAGCCCAAGTGCTCAGGCTGGCCTCAAGCATCTTCTGTCCAGAGAGGGCACAGGAGCCATCCTTTTGATAAAAGCTTTGATAAATCAGGTGTGAAGACAGATTTCCACGTCACTGTGATCCAGATCTGATCATCTCTCCCAGCTGGACAAAGCCTACGTTCCCTTGGGATAATTCCCATGTCACCAGTGCTGACACACCTGATTTACTCTTACATAAACTCTGCTCACTAAGTGGTTCCAGTAACTCACAACCCCTTCAATCACTTCCCAGCACGTGGAGCTCTGTGTTTTCTGTCCCAGCACACAAACCTCATGGAAACAAACACCTGGAACAAGCCAAAAGCTCACAGCTCCAGCACAACAGCAGCAGGTTTTCACTCAACTTTGAAGCTGCTGCTCTCCAACATTCTGCATGTTCTCCAGTGGGGAATGTGGCATCTTACAGCTAGAACATTAAATACTGCCAGGGATTTCTTAAGAGAGGGACCATCTGGTGGGTTTTTGCAGGAGTTTGATACAGAATCTTTCAGAGCAAGTTAAGACTGTAAAGGAAGAAGTCTGAACTAAAGGGCCTAAATATGGAGTCACAGGTGAAAAATCTTGCCAAAAATCCCAACATTTTGGGACAGTCACACTCTGAGGGGCTCAGAGAATGCTCTATTTGTGTTTTATGATTTCATACAGGTTACAAAAATCACTTCAGAACAAACCATCAGGGGAGCAAAGAGTAATAACTTATACTACCAGGAAATGAATGCAAATTCAATGGGAACTCCAGAATAACTTTGCTTTAAATACCTGTTATGATCCCTGTAAGAATTTGGGTAAAAGGAGCACTAGGTCAAGACCTACAACTGCAATAGGGTGTATTTCATCAGGATAACAGATCACTCCAAACACAGCATTTGCAGTTTATTACTGGCCTGAGCTACAGCATTTGCTCCATGCTGGGAACATGTGGGCCAATCCCAAAGGATTTAAAGGCTGTCATTTCCTGCAGCAGGCACACCTCAAAGGAGCCTACAAATACCTGCTTTGCAAATTCCCTGAGCACACACTCACTGAGCCATCACAGCCTGGGCTGTTCTGTTCTCATGAACAACAAGGTGCCACAGCAGAGAGTGAGGTCAAGGGCACAACTAAATCTCAACAACCTGAGGGTGGGCTCCAGAAAAAAGCACAAAAAATCCAGACCTGAAGTCCAAGAGGCATCACTCCTCTAAAGTACAACCATGTCCTGTCTGGAAGGGATGAAGGAATTACAGTGGAGGCACAAAGGAAATCAGTGGAGTTCAGACAGAACTAATGAAAGGGTATGAAATGTTACAATAATCTCTTCAGAATTACTCTGTAACGTGTCTTCCACAGACAAACTGAAACCAGAGAGACAAGTGGCATTTTTGGAAGTTACAGAAATTATTAAAGAGCTCCTGTGTTTTGTAGGGATAACAGAAGCGTTCCCAAACCAGAAGTCTGGATCTCTCCTACAGCCTCTTCCCAGCAATCTTCATCCCTTGAGTCCAACCTGCTGCAAGAGCTCTCCCATCCTGCCCAAACACCCAGAGAACATGTCCTCATCCTTCCCAGAACACTCTCTGCCCTCCCACATGCAGAGCTACACTCAATGCAAGAGTGACTCCAAGTGCTTTTAAGAAGAATGGGTTTTGTGCTAACTTACTGAAAGGTTTTAAAAAGCCAAGACTACTAATCTTTAATCTTTTATCACGTAACCTTTTATCTGTTTCCTCTGGTTTTCTTGTCTCTTTTATCAGACTCAACAGTGTCCTGCAACTCCAGAACGTTCAGGATGGATTTTACGTAACTCTTGAATTATAAATAACTTCTTGAAATCAGACACTTCCCAACATCAAATGCTACTGCCTAGGGAAACACACAGCTCCTAGCCCTTACTCCAGGACTGCTCTGTGAGCTCTAAACCCTCCCCTCACTGACAGAAGCCACTGTGACCACACAGAGAACTTTATCTGCCTCAGCCACTCAGTGAGCAAGGTAACGGAAGCAAAGGCAAGTTCTTGATTTCCAGGTTTCTCAATTGCAGCTTCCTTGGATTTTTAAGAATAAAAAGCAGCTGCTGTCCAAGGAACTGATCTGGGTGTCTAATTTAGTTCAGTCTTCATTTTATCAAACCTTTCTGTTATGTGTGCAGAGGAGCCTCAGACATGCCCAAGGCCTGGAATATGAAGAGCAGGTTATGCTGTCCAAGACAGTGGAACTCCAAAACTCTCTGCTGCCTTACAGAAAGTGTCATTCAACAGGAAGATGTGAATTTCTTAAATTCCTAACAAAATTCCCTGACTCCGTGGTGTCACCACAGATTTTCTTAAGCTTTTCTCTGTTTTGAAAGGGTCTTCTGTCAAGTTTTCAGCACGAAGGATCCATAAATCATTAGTCATGGATAGAAAATTTAGCCCTCACATCCAATAGAGCAGTGAGCTCTCAGGGAGACAAATCTCTGATTTTCTTCAATGATCACTGAAAATTCTGGGCAGAAACCCACTAACACAAAATTACCTTTTTTCTTTCACTTCTTAGGCTCTCATGTAGAAGCCTAAAATCCCATAAATGCAGTAATCTCACTAAAATTTGTAGGTAACAAGTCTCTTGGGTAAATTCTTGAAACTAGCCCACCCAAAGCCACCATAAAATAAAGCTCTGTAACAGTTCACATTCCCTTTCAAAATCTGACCAAGTTTGTATCATATTAGGAAAAGTAATTTATGCAACATACTCCCATTACCTTGGGTTTGCTACTCAAAAAAAAAATTGGTAGTATTTAAATAGTATCTCCTTACAAAAGTTTCAAAACCTGTCCTACTGCAGGGCTGCATGAAAGCTTTTGGTTTTCTGTTCTATTAAAAAAAAAATTATTCCACACATAACAAGAATGTACCCCATTCCTCAGAGATATCAAAAATACACTAAAAATAGTTTCTCTGCACAATAATTTTATATATGTAATAATTGAGTCTAAAACCTGGTTCCTATGTCATATAGATGTGTTGCTGTAAGTTCATTTTCTACACTGTATAAACCTTCTCTTGTTAAAAGTGGAGAGCATCTGCATTTGTAACTTACACACCACGGCTTTGTTTCTTCAGAAAACAAATCTTTAATGGTAAAAAATATTGACTGTTTCTTCTGTGCAAAATTAAGCCTCTAAAATTGATTTCAAAGCCCACAGTAGGACAGAGATTTCCAAAATGTGCTTCCCTTTCCCCTGGACTGTAAGTCAGTAGCCAAATGAAAATGGTATTATTTTAAGTGTAGGGAACAATGAAGTGCAGAGCTTACCCAAGAGGGAACTTACCAAGGAGTGGAACAGCCTGGGTGACGGGAGCAGGGACATTGGTAGGTGCTACAGGAGGTGGAACAGTGCCATAGATTTTGGAAGTGTCAGTACTTTCAGCATTCCCTCTGCCTCCAGAAACTACTGTTGGGATGGGATTTCCTACAGACGACTCCTTTGTCGTGTCCTCATTGCCACCAGTTGCTGTAGCTGAGGAACAAGGCAAGGACACATGGAACACCAGGCAGCAATCCCTGCAGGACCCCTGCCTCCCACAGGGCCCAGCACTTACAGTTTGGGATGTTCACTGCCGGAGTGTGCGGGACTGAGACCGGAGGAGTTATGGGAGGCGGTGGCCCGGGAGGAAGGAACCCTGCAAGAAGCACAGCAGAGCCCTGAGTGTCCCCCTGGCACAAGGCCCTGCAGCAGCTGCAGCTGTGCCCAGCAGACCCCACCAACCTGGAGGTAAATGCAGCGGGTTGAAGCCGGGCCGCAGGAACGGAGGCGGCGGTGGCGGCGGCACCCCGGGGGCAAATCCAGGAGGGGGAATTCCTAAAGGTGCTGTAAAAGCAGGGGGCTGGAGTGCACCAACCACGGGAGGCCCTGATGGATGAGGGGGAACCTAGGAAAAAGGAAGGGGAAAGATGGGTTACCCCAAGAGTGCCCCAATGATTCTCTGTCTTTGTCCAGCTCCACCAGGATGTTTTAGGGACCTCAAATTCTTCTGCAACAAGGAGGGACTTGCATGAAAGATCCAGGAGCAGCCCAGGAACTCCCATCACTGAAAACTCCAATACCAGTCCTGTCTGCCTTTGTAATTAGAGAGAAATATTCCTCTGTGCTAAATGGGTACTAATCCATGTGGGTAACTCCCCTCCACATATCCCCCACACACTCCCCCACACACCCTGGGATTCATTTCCACCCAGCATAATGCACTTCCAGACAGGATCCACTGGAATGCTCACAACTTCAGAGCAAAAAAAACTCTGCTTGTCTCTTCCTCACTACCTGAATTTGCACATTAGACTGACTGGTGTTTCTTTTTTCTTTATTTCTGATTTATATGAAGCTCTTAATTTAAATTAGCTCTGATTTAAGGGATGCTACTATTTTAACACTGACAAGAAACGTCTGATATAAAAGTAGGGGAGTATCTGCCAATAAGAAAAGCTTTTAGAGGAACATGAATTAATAAAACAAATAACACGAAAAAGCCAATCACGAAACCTGAAGATGCAATTCAGCCCTTCTGTAACAAAGATTCTCTCTGTAACTGAGAACAGAGTTACCATTCATGGCATCCCCTCCCTCCCTGAATTATTATTTAAAGTGAGTTTTGGTTTATTTCTGTTAAACAACTCTCACCTGTGGAGGAGGTACTGTTATTGGTGCAGGCATGGGAACAGGAATTGGGACAGGTAAAGCTTTGGGAATAGGTGACACTGGTTCATTGTGTGCAGCTTCTGCGCCTCCATTCTGAGCCACTTCATTTTCAGACTTCTTGGGAATTCCCTTCCACTCTGTCCAGAACAGAATCCCAACAGACATGGATGAGACAAGCAGTGCCAGGTGAAACAAGCTTAATCATGTTTACAAAAATGACATAATTGAAAATACTGGGGAATAAGCAGCACAGAGCTAAGATTTTCGACAATAAAAATTCCAAATTCATTTAAACACAGCAAACACTGAAATAGCAAATAAACTTGTTCCTTTCAGTGGTCATTTAACAATGCTTTGCACTGGCTGTGTTTACACACACTCAGGATTCTGTTACATTATCTGTGACAAAAACTGTAAGGCTTTTTGGGACAAGCTTTCAACAGGTTCATTCTATCGCTCTCGGGCAAGAAGGCAGCAGCTTCGTCACTAATTCAAGAACTCATTTCTAAAAAACCAAACATCTTCAAGTCCCAAACAATGAAAAGGAGAATACAACTATAATGAATTGCAGCAAAAGAAATGTCAAATATAGCTTTAAACTTAATTTAGGGAAGAAACAGCTCCCATTGTCTGTCAGAAGTTCCTGGGAAAAGCCAGCTAAGCACAGAGAGGGATCAGTGAGGGGGCAAGAGAAAAGCACTGCGAAGCCTGGAACACACTGACATTATGCTCACGATCACTACATTTTTGTTTAAAACACACAACTGATTTTTGTGTGCTCAGCATGAGGAGATGCTACAATTAGAACACATACACAATAATCACCAGCTAACTGGACAGAATGGCCAAACCCTGAAACAACGGTTCAATAACAAAACATGCAGTAACACGGTACCCGGACTAAGGGTCTCGTTGTCCAGCATTCCTCCTTCACAGAAACTTTCAAGATCTTCAGGTTTGACCTTGTCCCATGGTATGTAAGTCACACCCAATTCCACATCCCAATACTGCTTGTAGTCTGGCTTTATTCCTTTATTCAAAGCCCAGGCAATCTTGGAGGGGGGGAAATACAAGTGGTCAGCAAAATGTTTCCATTTTAATGGAGTTAGTATTTCATTCTCACAAAACAGCTCTTGAGGGTGAAAAAGTGTAAGTGAAACAGCTACAAAACTCTCAAGTAAGTTTTTTTTTAAAGCAGACTTAGTTCCTATTCCTTGGCTTGACTCTTGCACACCATTTGTAAAAATGTATGAAGCCAGCTGCTTCTGATGATCCCCAGCCACTAATATTAATTCCATTTTCCTCTGGAGGACAGTGGCACAGTAGTTTGACATTCTACAGAAGGAAGAACTCCACTAATTAATGCATATTTCCTTATTTATTAGTATTCTTTGTAGGATTATCATATGCAATGAAACTCTGTTAGGAGACAACTGGCAACAAGAAACACACAGTGCCAGTCCCCTGTAATGAGCAAAAGGACATCCTTTCTGTTGATTAAACAGATAATTATTGGCAATCTTTCAAGGAACCTGACACAAGACTGCATTAATCCCACCATGGACCAGGCACAATAATTCTCAAAAACCTGTTCACTCATGTATTTTTCCAGAATTTCAGAGAGTATCATCTCCAGAACACATGTGTGTCTGAAACAGCCCAAAGCCCAGCACAGATGAGACAGGATGACACCAGCTTTGGAAAGCTGATGTTTTCCTAGCAGTACCTTGATGGATTTCTGGTTGACTTTGAAGTTGCCTCGGCTCAGTTTCTGGAGGGCTCTGTTGGCATCTTGTCTGTGCACCATGACAATGTAGGCACATCCTCGGGGCGGAATCATCTGCGTGGGGTTCAAGGGAAGAAGTTCACTTGGCAGGTAACAGACACTCAACAACACACAAATGCTCACTTACAGCAAGCTGGGACATCAGGGGGTGCTCCAAAAGGGGCCATGGAAGGATGGGAGGAAATGTTAGTTTAAGAGGCTAAGAAAGCCAACATCTTCTGGAAATCCATATTTCTAGTGAACTAAAACTTCCACAACTTCTGAAAACTTCCAAAACTCTAAAATACAGCTGACTTTGGCACATTTAATGCTTTCAAATTGCTGAACAATAGTGTTAA
This sequence comes from Pycnonotus jocosus, assembly GCA_013400435.1. Lineage (NCBI taxonomy): Eukaryota > Metazoa > Chordata > Aves > Passeriformes > Pycnonotidae > Pycnonotus > Pycnonotus jocosus. Next base: position 111,148 of record VWYP01022828.1, read on the forward strand.
TGTAAATTCTAATGTCTGGCAATTAGGTACTTTGTTGGAATGCACAAATCCCCCTTCACTCTGTCAGCTGCACCTCCACATTCAATTCTGGCTGCAGATTTGGAATAATTTTTATTTGTAATGAATTTGAGGAAAAAACTCTTATGCTCTTTTACAAAATCTGGGAACAGGAAGGAAATTTCTCACTTATTTTTGTTTGCTTGAATGAATGAAATTTTTGAAGTTACTAGACTATTATTTATATATTTTTATATAGCTATATATAGTGCTATATATACATAAAATATCCTTAAATACAGCAAAATAAAATTATAGTTCTCTGTGCTTATGGCTAAAACATAAACAGAAGAGCAACAAGAACACCAGCTGACAGTCCACACTCCTATAATCAAATCAAATGAAGCAGCCAAGGAACTCAGATGCATGGGATGTAATTCTGCAGCCATCACCTTGCAGAGAAAGCAGGATTTTTATGAAAATGGGATAATCTTCTGTGTTACCCCACATTTGTACTGGAGGAAACCAAAGCAGCTACCTTCTTGCTTGTGTACAAGCCAGCCACATGAATTGAGTGCACATGCTGAAAATACAACATAGAGGCAATGATCCTTGTAATGGATCAGAAATAACTCTGCCTCAGAGCTGCCTGGAGACATGTTCTGCACCCAAGCCCATCCAAGTGGCTCACACTGCACCCCTTCTACTCACATTGATGGATTCAATGGGGCCAAACTCCTCCAAGAGACTTCCCACATCCTGCTGAGTTGTCCTTTTGTCCAGCTGTCCTACCCAGAGCGTGGTACTGCACACTACAACCAAGAGTTAGCACAGGTGAGCAGAGCCATTGCTGACACAAGCTCCTTACAGGACAGATCACCAACACTTATCCCCTGCTGAATCCAGGGAATTTACCAGGAAAGGAGCTCAAGGTACCCCCCCAGGGTGCAGATTACTGCAGCCACATTGAATACTCATCCAGGTTTTCCACCTGAGAGACACAGAATCGCAAACTTTGACAGCCAACGTGACAGAACCAGGGAGAGGTGTTGGCAGCAGCACATCTCACAGCACTGACAGGAAGCTTCCACTCAACAGCTGCCAGGGCTCTGCAGACCTTGACACCCCTGGGACTGTCACTCACCAGGTCTTGGCTCTTAAAACACCTCAGGTTTTTGTCCCTCTTATGTAAGAATGTTTTTATTTTACTTGATGACCCCGGAGAAGATTCCACACTCCCATGGAATATTCAAAAGACAACCACTATGTTTGGTCTATAAACACTGGCAAAGCCAGGATTGTATCAGAAATCCAAACATTAGCCTGTGTGTTTTTCAGGCCAAAGCTCTTCTTTAGGTTGGAGAGATACACAAGACTGAGTATTTAGAAAAATTGCAATAATTTACAATTAACTCATTCTTTTTGTTCAGTCTGCTTTACCTTATAAGTCTCAAAGGAAGGAGAAGAAAAACATGGTGTTTCAGCTCTTCCTTTTCTCGTTTTACAGCCAAAACATTTCTAACTTGGAGATACTCCAGAAATGCTAAACCGTCTACTATGAGTAAAGAAGTACAGGGAAGTGTGGTGAAACTCCTACCAGGAATCCCGAGGTTGTTAATTTTTGCTCTGTCTGGACGAAACCACAAGAAGCAGCATCAAACCCAAGGATCACAAAAGCTTTGACAATGCCCCGCAGCAGAAGGGTGTTCTTACTGGAAGGCGCAGAGGCACACACAGATGCAGGAAGGGAAGGCACTCACCGCTGACGGTCTCTGCCTTGATCTGGGGCAGGCCCTTGGTGCGGCGCTCCCTGTCCCGCTCGCGCTCGCGCCGCTCCTGCGAGCGGGACCTGGGCGAGTGCCGGCGCCGCTCCCGGGAGCGCGAGCGGGAGCGCCGGTGCCGCGAGCGCCGCGAGCGAGAGCCCGACCGAGAGCGTCTCCGCTTGGGGGACCTGCGGAGGGACCGGAGACACGGTGACACACGGCCTCAACCAGGGGCTGCAGCACCCACAGAGCTCCATCAGCAGGGGAACAGATACACCACAGAATCCACAGGATGACCGGGCTGGGAGAGACCTTCCAGATCACCGAGTCCAACCCACGCCCCAACACCTCAACCACGGCACCCAGTGCCCCATCCAGGCTTTCTTTAAACACATCCAGGGATGGGGACTCCACCCCCTCCCCGGGCAGGCCACTCCAGTACTTTATCGCTTTTTCTGTCATCAATTTCCTAATATCAATCCAAGACCATTCACAGGCATTTAGAACCACAATAAATGTGTTTCCTTTCAACACAGGGAAAGTTACACCTGCATCAACGAGGCAAATGTTTATTGCTTTTACAAAGACATGGCTAAAAAGGATTATAAATAAATTCTGCCACTGAAATTGTGTTTTACATCATGTTCAAGTTCTCAACCACTCAAGGTGTGGAAGACCTTGTAAGCCTTCAGAGCAATCGTGTGGAGCCTGGTGAACAAGATGCCTGGCAACTAAACAGAGAGTGGAGCCAGATCTGCTCGGTCAGCTGGGATGTGACACACAAACTCACAGACCACAAATGTTCTCGTAAGAAAACTGTTTTTAGAGCACAGGCAAAACTCAACCATCACATTCTGCCTCTCTAAAATTTACTCTGGACTGACAGGCACGGAAGTTGCTCTCTCCCAGTGAGAGAGAACGGGATAGATATCATACTTTCCCTCGAAGGGAGATGACTTTAGAGGTTCATATATCTTAAGAGTTGCTAATCTGCTTTTCATTCCTGCACTAAAAGAACTTTCACTCATTTACCTTGATGCAGATCTAGATCTTGATTTCCTACTGTCAGAAACATGCCGTTTTCCCTCCTGAATGGGCGGCTGTTCCACTTCCATATCCTAAAATGTGAAGTGGACGGGTGTTATGGGTGAGCAGCACAAGCATTTTCTTTCTTTTTACGCTCAGACTAAATTAACAGCACAATATTCAAATGTGTGAAACTGAAGAGTAACGTGACTCAAAAGCTTCACTCTGTGGTCACTAGCAGGGAGAGGGTCCTTTAATGCATGTACTTAATCCAGCCACTGAAAAGACACCATAGAAATAATGTACACAATTCCCATTTTCAATTTGCAAATTACTGGGTTTCCACATTATACCCCATTTCAGCACCACTCACATCTCCATAAAATATAATTTTATTCCTTAAGATCAGTCAGTGGATCCTGCTCCATCATCAAAATCCAAGGTAAGTGAGATCTGCTGCAACTTTTCTCTAAGATGTTATAAGAAACTACTTTAAGCCTCAAGTATGCTGGAGTCAGGAAAGGGGTAAGTCCTGGAGTACTCTGTCTCCCAGCAGAGCCAGCCTCACAGCCAGCTGTGTCCTGGTCATCCCCACATTTCTGCTCCGGGACAATGTACACACATTTGGGATATACACGTATGAGAGCATTTAAGTCGCTCTGTTCACTGCAAGGGCTGCTCACTCACCTGCTGGTGGGGTTTCTGCAGGTGTGTTTCAGCCTGGACTGGGAAGGGAGACTGGAAAGTTGGCTGCACTGGCGCTGCTGGAGGCATCACTGGCTGAGCCATGGGTGGGAACTGGGGGGTAGGCAGGAGACCAAAGCCTGGCATTTGCCCATTCGGAGGAAGCGGCACCTTGGGAGAAGAAAAAAACACACAATTCCAGCTAGGAGAAGGAATTACATCTGCTGTCCCAGCAGGCTCAAGTAAAGCTCTATGTCTGCTCAAAAGTCACAACAAAAGATGGGGGAAAGATGAAGCAGGCCAAGCATTTGAGTGTAGAATTAACAATCTTTTCCTTCAAAGCCTGACTAGGACAGACACCAAAAGTATGTTTCTTTGGGAATATGCAGGGCTGAGCCACATTCACTCTTCACCAAGAGGAAAACCACTTCCTTCCTTCTGCACCAAAGAAAACAGCAAAGGAGGGAAAACACAACAGAAAGACGAGGGAAAAGCCTGGGGTTACCTGGTGCCGCATGGGATCCTGCTGCATTCCCATCATCCGCTGCTGAAAAGGATCCATATTTGGGAGCTGAGGAAATACTGGCTGTTGCATGCCTTCTCCCGGAAACCCACTAAAACCAGGAATATTTTGGTGAGACGAGTCAGTAGACGCACAGATTTGTCTTTATTTTACAGATTTCTATGCACATTTATGCATTCTTGCTGTTATTTTAGACAGAACAGTTATCTTTACTATGATCTCGTTTCCAAGAAAAAAAGAAAAAGAAGAAAGAGTGGCTTCCTGATCTTTTCTCCACTCTAAGAGTAGTCCTTGCACATTTAAAGAGATAGTACACAAAGGTTAGAGCCTCTCTCACCCCTGTACTTATAAGAGCTTGCTAAAGATCTCAGCCTACAGAAACATTTCAGGAAGGTTTTCTGCCTTGGGCTAACTCTCTTCCTCTGCAGTTCCTCTTTTGGGAACAAAAGAAGCAATTCTTTTCTCCTCAAGGAAAAGAAACTGGCTGTACTTTTGCTGTAAGAAAACATTTTGGTTTGGGAGGAAATAGGGCAGAGGAGAAGGGGGTGTGTATCACACGAGGATTACAGTGATGCCCATCGCTTCCTGATTCAACACACAGAATGGACAGTGCTCCGGGAATTCTGGAGGCCTGTGCAGGTAACAGGAGCTGCTTGCAGGATGCACCCTGTGCAAGAAACTCAGCAGCATTTCAGGGGCATAAAGGAATTTGATGGTGATGGGAAATGGGACTTTGCAGTGTCTGAAGACAATTCTGAGAAGATTCTGGACAGATGAGTATCTTCTAGAGAGGATTACTGAGCCTGTGTGCCCAGACTGGGGACACTGGAATGCCACCCTCAGGGACACCTTGCACTGCTGTGAGGCACTGAGGACAGAGGCCTTGAAGCACTACCAACAGGACATGAACATGCCCACAAGCCTCCAGATGGGCACACACAAGCAGTGCCTATGCTTGACCTACCTCATCTTTCTGTACTCCAGAGTTCCATCTGCATTCTAAGGCAAATCCTAGCCACTTCCTTCAAAGGCACTTAATGAACTACTACTGGTGGACATAAAGTGCTCGAGGTGAGAGACACAGTCAGAGAGCTGATGACAGAGTTAGTGGTTCTGGTTTTGAGAGCAGGGTTTAGATGCAGATACAGAGAGTAAGACACGGGGCCACGTACTGAAGCAGGGAAAAAAGAAATACGGACTAACCCCGGCATTGAGCACCATCCAGCCTGTGCACTGAATGAGAGAGAGGTCCTGTGGAAAAAACTGGGATGTGGTCACATCATTCCAGACTTTATCATAGAGCACAGCAAAAGGGAAACAGGAGCCTGAGCTCGCTTGTGTGGGGACCGAATGTTTGCCAACATAAAACTGTAAAGCCGATTTTCATTCTTGAATATTTAAAAGTATCACAATGTTTGGAATAGCAGCTGTTCCCCAGCCAGTAAAGCAATCCAGCTGATCCAGTGATGCCCTGACACCCTCAGTTGTACTGTAAAAACATGGAACTCATCTTGCAACCAAAACTGAGCTTTTCTCTACAGAGCACAGTCCTCCATCAATGAGCTGACATAGATCTACACCAGATCACCAAAGTAATGAGATACAAAAATCACCCCACCAAAAACTGTTAACAGAATTTTAAATTTGGACTGTAGCAGTTAAACACTGAACTAACCTGGACTTGTAATCTGCTTTCTAACCTAAAAATGTTTTAGGACAAAGATTTCTTAGTTTTATTATGACACAGAACTTACAAAGCTGGCTGAGACACTGAAGGGGAAGGAGCTGAATCTTCTTTCTTTGAGTCTTCCACTGCTTCTGGTTCATCATCATAGTCAAACCGATCTAGCAGCTTCTGAAAGGAATCACATTGGGACAACTATTTTTTCTGCATCTTACCCAACTGGCAGCCAAAATATCTTTATTATCACATTCTTACAACGTATGTAAGCTCTGAAACTAAAGACAAAGCTAGAATTGGGGAAAAATAGAAATCTATATTCCAAAACCAGTTTTCTCCAGCTTCAGAAAATGCAAACCAAGACTTACTTTGTCAAATGATGTTTTCTGCTCAGGTGCTGTGAAAGCAGCTTTCTGCTCTGGGGGCTGTGCTGCTGTGGTTTTCAGCTGAGCAGTAATAGCTTGAACCTGAGCCATCACAGTGTTGTCTATGACCGGTGACTGGGGCTTTTGAGGCTGTTGGAAGGTCTGCAGGATTTGCTGGAGCTACAGAAACGTAAGAGAGTATTAAGGGTGTGCTCTCACATAAACACCAAGTATTGAAAGAGTTGCAGGATATAAATTTTGTCAATGCACACTGTGGCAGGGGACAGACACACCAACAACCTGACTGAACTGTGGAGCATTTACAGCAAGACCAGGAGTCCCTTTTTAAATACTTTGGTGCCAAAATTCAGTAGATCCCAACATTGCAGTGTTCAGGCCCTTCAACACAGCAAACATTTAATTGGACTGAACAATAAAATTCCTCATTTTCTTTGAGATATTCCACCTGTTCTGGAAACCGTTACTGCATCAATTCATAACTAATTATTTAGGAACACAAAACTGAGTATCAGCAAATATCACAATTATTGGATGGAAGAATTTAAATACTCTAATTCCTGCAAGCTTTCCACTGAAGACCTTTGGGCAGCCCTTCTGCCTCAAACCCAGGCTATCAATTCCACCGTTTCCCCCCGCATCTCACAGAGCACCTGAAGCTGAAGGGAAGGAGTGAGCAATTTACCTGTTGTCCTTGTGTTGTCTGGAACAGCTGGGCTACAGCTGCAAAGGCATCGGAGCTGGGCAGCTGCGGCACGGAGGGCACCGAGTTCGCAGTCACCTGCGGGGGCTCCGAGGGAACCTTGGCCGGAGGGGGCGGCGAACCTGAGGGTTTCCAGGATCACAGGAAGGGCTGCGTGACTCCACGACATTCCTCGTGCTCCCCACAGCAAGTGTCTGCCCACAACCCCCTGTGTAACCCCCACAACCCCCTGTGTAGCCCCCAAGGGCCCACTGACACCACCCTAGCTGCATATTCTGGCCATTCTGCCATGAAATGCTCCGGTCACTGCTCACACCTGCACTTGGGATACACTAAGATAGAAAAGCTGGTCCCACATGGAATTTTAGCTCCCAGCTCCAGGTTTAGAAAAGCTCTCACTCAAACAGCATTAGGCAATCAGCTTCAATACCCTGAACGTGGTGGTTCTGCTTCCACAGACCTGGGCTCATCCTTTTGGATGAATGTTCAAAATCAACTCTCTCATGGCTCACTGGAAGAGCAGCTGAGTTTCTCTCAGTATTTTCCACCTGCACTTTGACTGCACTTTTGCAGAGAAGTCTGGCAGTAATTAAAGGTTTTTCAGGATTACTTCACAAGCACTTTTCTTTGATAAAGTTTGTTCACATGTCCCTTCTGCATGTGTACAAGCCAAGGCACACCTGCAGCTGATGGATAAATCCTCCCACCAGGAAAATGATATTTACTCATTCTTCCAGGAAAAGACTCCCATTTCCACTAAGCTTTGCTGAGACTGAGATCACAATTTAAGACATGTTATTAGTGTTCTCATTCTCTTTCTCATACATTACAACGCCTTTTTTAATAAACATCTTGCCAGTACCAAGTAAATTAGCAATAATCCCATCAATTCCTACATATTGTGAGTAATTATTCTGTTTTAATGGACATGATAAAGCTGTACAAGGAGTGAGTTAGAAAAACCTCCACAGACAGATATATTTCGTTTGAAACAGTAAGCAAACATGTTTGCCTTGCAATAGCAACTCCTTTAAAGCCATTCCTGTTTCCACTTCAAATAATTCCAGTGTTGACAGGCAGCAAGCACAGGCAAATGTGTTGAATAATACTTTCCCAGCAGTGAAATGCAACACAAAAATAAAACAAAAAGGTATGTGTTGTTTTTAAATACAAAGTAACTCCCAAATTATTTCCTGTATACATTCAGAAGGATATTTGCTTGCTCAAGGGAGAAAATTTGCATTTCTCACTGCCTTTATGGGTGAAACAGACTCTCCTTCACATAATGCATTAATATATTTATTATTCTTCATTAGCCTATTTATTGCAGGGCCAAATTACCCCCTCTGGTGCATCTGCATAACCTCACTGAAAATCTCTGCAGAAGGCAGCCAACCTGCTCACCACTGCTGAGGAAGACAGAGCTGGACAGGCAGTGCCCCTCACCTGCCCCAGAATTCCACTGTACAGCCACCACTGTGCCCCCGGGCTCGGATGCCAAGGCATTCCCTGGCCCTGCCAGGTTTGTAAAACCTTTAATGGGATATGCTTCCCTGAACACAGCTGGAGATGGTTTCACTGTTTTGTGTCTCTCCCCACACCTCACTCCCTCAGTTCCATTTTCCCAGCCCTACTCCATGAGCACAGTAAATAAGGAGGCTCCCACAGCTCAGTGTGAGACACAGAGTGCAGAGCCAAAAAGCAGCTCTCTGCAGAAAGAGGGAATTGTGGAATGCATATTCCCTGTAACCTCACTCCCAGCTTTGCTGGGACACTAAATAGGTCAGTGCAGGCACTGTGGGCAGGCTGGCACTGCTGTGCTCTGCAGGTCGGTGCTTCCCAGCCAGCAGCCCGTGCAAAATCCCACAAAGGCACAAATGTTCTCCCTGAGAACCTGGATGAGAAACACCAGCCCAAGAGTTTCAGGGCTGCACACTCAGGCACTGACAGCTGCTGCTCTCAGCTGCTAAGCTGACTCAAAGCAAGATGAAGCTCTTCAACAGCTAAGATCCCACTTACTTACCTGGATTCTGGCATTAAAAAATGACATCAGAATTATAAAATCGAGAAATCACATTAAAATATTTCAAAGCAAAAGAAAGAAATAGTATCTGTTTAAGAGGGCACACTGAAGTCACCTGTAAGTGTGCACATATATATGTACACATGCATATATACATGATCCACATTTATTATATTTCCCCAGTCAGTATTCACATGCTGATAATGTCTGAAGTACAGTATCAGCACTTGCTTTAAATGAGTTTGGCTGCTCATTGTGACAAAGCTGACTTTATTGCTATGTCACTGCTGGAGCTAAGAGCAGGCACTTTGTGCTGAGAGCAAACGAGCTGTTGCCATTTACCCTTTGAGAGAAGAAGTGACAATGCCATTCCTACCTTCATTGTTGGTAGCATTCTCTGCTATGGGTGCAGTGGCACTGGTTCCTGCTGCCATATCCAAGAGAGGCTGAATTATTTCAATTTTAAATACTCCATTTTTCTGCCAGAGGTTCAGGACACGAACTATTTTACTCTGTTGAAACAAAAGCACCAATGCTGAATTGAGGTTTCTTAGGTCACCATTTTATCTTCTGTATGCAGAGAAGGTTTGAACAGCACGTGGCATCATCACACCAACTTAACAAACCCTGTGTCGTGAGAGAGGGCAGCAACACCTTTGAACTGGCAAAGATAAAAACTGCCACCTTATGTTACTGTCAAAGCAATCTGTGACATTTCCCTGAAACTCTCCTGGCCAGTCAGAAATCCAGGTGTGATGTACAACCCTGCCCCATGGCTACACAGGGGGTCACAAAGGGATGAAACCAGCAATCCACGTGACCAGAAAGAGAAATGAAGATGAGCTGGACAGCCCTCATGAAGAGAGGGGCAGTTAGACCAGAAAATGCTACCACAACACTTGGAAGTCAGAATGAGGGTTCCTTGCTTGGTATTATTCCTAACCCAACCAATTCTATGCTGAGACCAGAAACTGCATTTCCATTATTTATCCAAAAGATGGAAAGCAAGTGGGAAACATCCTCACTGATCACTGCAGAAGGATTAATTTAGAATCTCTGATTGTCAGCTGTTATTTTAAGCTCACTTCTTTTTTTTTTTTTTTTTTTTTTGACATGAAGAACAATGCAGCTTCCAGGAACAAGCTGGAAATTTGTCTTTCCTTCTTTAGCCCAGCATTCAAACAAAAATGTCTCGGTAGTTGTGCTGCTGGCAGCAGGTAGAAGGCAGAACACACCTTGCACTGCTGTCCTTTCTGCAGAGTTAGTCATTCACCTGCACACACAGAAGCTTTAAAGTACCTTCCAGTTCAAATGAGCTGATTCTGTTCTTTCACTGTGACTCAGTCACATACACCCATGTAAATCCACCTCTAACTAAGGGATTAAAGAATTTTACCAAATGTTTGCTGAAATAACATCAATTACAGAGAAACCTGAAATGTCTATTTTTAAGGAATATTTTGGTCTCAAAACCATTAACTTTAAAACAGCAGCATTTCTTTGCTTTGGGTATTCTGTCTCTCCAGAAAACTTGAAAATTATACCGAGGCCAAAAAACGGGCCAATGTAATACTCTAGTTTTCAGACATATTCTAATTTTACAGAAAGCCTGTTTGAAAAAATAAAAAGGCAGCATTATCCTCTTCAGATATCACCCACAGGATGTTGTTGTGTATCTGCAGAGCAGGTTTTTGGGGTTTTTTTTTTGTTTAGGAACTAGAAATTCATTAAAGCAAGTGTGTTTTAAATAATATTCCCTACATCAAATAGTTCCATAAAGGACATGGACAGTCTCATTCACTGAGATGAACAAAATGATAACAGAAACAGAAAGGAGAAGGGACTGCTCTGTTCCACAGGCTATCAACCCAGGAGCTCCCAAATATCAGATTCAATGCCTGAAGGTCTAAATGTTCCACATTAGAAAACTACAGAGCAGCCAAGCCTTTCAAAAATTTATTTAGAGAGTTAGGGAGGAAGTCAGGTAGAAAAGGAGTATTTCACTCTTACAAAGAGAAAGGGAGCAGTAGGTGATTTTCTGGAAATCAGCTGACATAAACGCATTTCTAAAACATGCTGATCTTGGGAGTCTCAAAACTGTTCTGACAGATCACAAAAACCATCTTCTCTGGACCATCAGGAATTCACACCATTTTTTGAGCCTCTGTTCTACTAAAAAGTACAGCAGAACTAAGAAAAATGAGGACTCAGACCAGCCCTGACAGTGGAGACTACCAACAAAACTCAAGTATGGGACTGGAAAAGACTGAAGAAAGCAACATGATGATTTTCTTAGAAAACATTTCTGGGCAGAACAGTCTCTGCCTACAAAACCAAAGCTCCTCCTGCAACGCTTCCTTGTTGTGGCAGACACTGCCTTCCAGAGGAAGTTCTGAAGGAGCCTCAAGAAGAACTTTTGGCACACTAACACACCTCCTGAAGTGTCTGCATAGGCAAAAGGAAAATTATGAGGCCAGGCAAAATACATCTTTTGACTGGAATTTGCATTTAACTTAACCTTTGATAACCCTTCTCAGCAACAGCCACTACCAGGGCCAGAGAGAATCCCCAAATCACTGCCAGAGGAGTGCAAGGCAGCACCAAGGCAGCGCCCCATCAACGCCCAGCAACACCTACCTTGTCTTCAGATGGACAGAGATACAAATACTGGAATGTGGCAGTAATATTCTTGGAGAACCTCGGCCCGAAGACATCCTTGTCCGTGCCGAACTGGTGCCGGGACTGCCGGACGATGGAGTCGATGACGTAGAGGCCCGGCACTTTGTACTCCGGCTTGCACTGCGGACAGAGCGGACAGAGCGCACAGCCCGCGTCAGGCGCCCCACAGCGACCCTGCTCTGGGGCTGCCTCGGACAGAGCGCACAGCCCGCGTCAGGCGCCCCACAGCGACCCTGCTCTGGGGCTGCCTCGGACAGAGCGCACAGCCCGCGTCAGGCGCCCCACAGCGACCCTGCTCTGGGGCTGCCTCGGACAGAGCGCACAGCCCGCGTCAGGCGCCCCACAGCGACCCTGCTCTGGGGCTGCCTCGGACAGAGCGCACAGCCCGCCTGCTCTGGGGCTGCGAGGCAGCGCTGCCCCCCAGCCCCTCGCCCTGCAGGCCCCGGCAAGCACCAACACTGCACTCTCTGGAAATGTGTGCTGTCCTAGTGACAATTAACCTGAACTCAGCACCTCCAGGTTCCCCCAGCTGATGGGAAATCTCACCATTGACCTCTTTCCTCCCCTCCTGCAGGTATCATGGAAAACTACAATGTGGAGCTTACATAGACAAAGGGATACCAAAATGTGTGAAATCCTAGCAAACCAGAGTTTCCTCCCTCAATCCCTAAGTAACAGAAGCCTTTCTGGTTATTTACTAGCATTATTAGCAATATCTAGCAAAGCATGCAGATAACTTTAGCAATAAATTTCTTTTTTTACCTTTTTGATAAACTTCTCTACAATCTGGACAACATGCTTGTAGAGCTGGAAAATAAACACAGTCATTAATTTACCATCTCCTCAGCACTGGCACATCATTCTAGAAGCATTTTAACTCTTTGTGCTTACTACCATTTGAGAAAGGCTACAGAACATTGCAGTCACATTCTAAAAAGCAGGATGCTCCCAAACCGAGAAAAATATTCCATGGGGGAGGGCCAGACCCAAGCCAGAAGTGTGTCAGTCTGCACACAAGGCACATCAGAGAAACTTTCTGGATTTACTTTCTCTGCAATCCACACTGGTTCCACATGTTAAGGTGCAGTTGCATCCTGCAATATTTAGCTTTATTACACAAAAATCACAACACTCTGGTGGGTGTACCATGAAAAATCAAGCTGGCATTTTGCTCCTAGTCCAAAACCAAGGGATGATGTTCACCACCCACTTGTTTCTAGACAACAGCCTCAACAGCAACTAGAATAAACCATCCCTGAAGCTGAGATTGGGAAATCCTGAGTATTTACTTACAAGTGAAATAACACGACATTGCTGCTGTTACAGTTTCATCTTTGTTTTGTTGTACTTTACCTTAATAGCTTTAATGGCAGCCTTTGTGATGAGAATCATCTTTGCTCGGGAAATAGGAGGTTTCATCTCCATCAGTGAGAAGAGCTAAACAGAGAAAACAAACATGAGAAATGTATTCTGAAGCTCAGCTATTAATTTCAACCAACACTTCAGGTGGGTGACTCGGTTACTGCCACCCCACACTCTGCGTGGCCACGCTGCTGGCTGCCCCTGGGAGAGCTGATGTTTTACACACCCCACAGAAATCAGCATTTACCAGGTCACTGCTAAAGAACTGCTTCAGCTGCTCTGCAGACTTGGCTGCCTTACTCCCCAAATGGCTCCCAGGGGAAAAGCTCACTCCTCAAGGAGAACGTTTGCAGAGGTTACAGGTATTATATGAAGTTCATAGGGGTTTATATGAAGTGTATAAAGAAGTAATCTTTATAGGTGGCATTGGCCTTAACTGAAAATAAACATTAATTCCAATTTCAGAAACTGAGAGAAATCAGAACCGCACACAGAGCTGGACACAGAAAGCTGAGCATGCACACATCATTGGTTTTACCTTGAAATATTCCTCACAAACCACAGAGGAAAATGGTTTGTGTTACATAATTTCATTTTCATCTCTATCATAAAGAAAAAGTCAAGCCCTTGAGTGCGAGTAAAAAATGTCATCAATTATTTGCCACAAAGCAAAGTAAGAGAATCAAAGTGTCTCCATTTGTCAGTGTAATGGAAAGTAAGATGCCATTTAAAACTTTGTCTCTTATTTTATTAATTAATTTAAAGTTCCAAGAGACTGGTGAAGTGACCAACTTACACAGATTTATCCACTGTCTCAGTTAAGGAAAAAAAAAATCAATGAAGGAGATAAAAAAACCTGGCCACGTACTCAAAGACAAGGGAAGAGCCAACAGGGCTCTCAGCTGTACAAAAGGAACCCTTGCAAACACCCAGAAAACACCAAGAGTCGGGAACAAGGTATTTGCTTTCTTCACTTGATTCATATTCCAGGAGATAGGAAAGAAGACAAGCTGTCCCTCCAGACAGTGGCAGCCACAAGCCTCTTCCAACACCAACACAAGACCGTGGCTTTTCATTATTCATCCCCACAAAATGTGAGTTCTTGTGCCAGAACGTTGGGGTTTTACAGCCATTTCAGCTCTAAGAGATACTCCAGCTGACATTGCTGCCTGCTGAGACACCACAGCGTGGACAAACAAAAACTGCCACATGAAAGACACAAGGAGACAGGGGTCTGCGAGCTGACGGGGGTTTTTAAAAAAATCTTGTTTTCAATTTAGACTTAAGTGCTTTAGAATAAGTGCAGAGCCTCTTGATGAACAAAGTCAGTGCTATTATTAAAACTCAGGAAAATCTGCTCTAAGAGGTAACAAAAGGGGGGGGAAAACCCAAACCCCAACACCACAAACAAACCAGCAGAAGGCTCAAAGACTGAGGTGAGGGGAGAACAAAGGCACACACACATGAGTGTGCATATCTGTCTATCCATCCATCCATCCTGCCTGCTCTTCTCATCCCCTACACCATCTCTTGGAATTCCACCTCAGAATTTTGCGCTTTTTAAATTACCTAACATCTCAGAACACCAAATAACTGTTTATAGTCCATTTTCCTGTAATTCTTGGTATCAGTTACGTGTGTCAACACCAAGTTTTAGAGATGGGCACAGCTAAAACTTAGCTCCCTACCTAGTTCCTCATGGCTTCTCCCTGTTGGAAATGGGAACTGCTCAGAAGACACCCAGGTGCTTCCAGCTGCACCCATTCTATTAGACCTGGATCCTCTTTCACACACATTTGCCAAACCAATATATAAAAACCTCACCCAACCACTATTTTTTGAGGACTGTTTCACAGTAATACATACAGTTTCTCAAAGGACACCGTGATCAACTCAAGGAACAACTTGGACACGACAACTTACACTCCATTTACAAAAAAAAAGTGATGTATGCAAGGCAAAGAGAATTTACAGCCTGAGAGGCTCCCCGAGTCCTGCCTCACCACAGGAACCTGTGCCTGGAATGCTGTGACCTGCTAGAAATTCCTTTCTGCTTTCCCTGCTCCTAACTGCATGTTTACAGGATGCTGATACAAAAGAAGCAGAGGTGCTCAAGGGTATCAAACTCAAGCCACAGTACAAGATATGGATTTAAGAGTATTCCTGGGTGCTTCTCCGAGCAGGACAGGAGTACACAGTGAGGGATGCAAAAGGCAGAAAACTCACCTGCTCCATTTCAGGCTGATAAACGCTATTAAACCATGGCAGCACAGCCAAAGGGAGACCAAGCACAGAGCGAGTGTCCCCAAATGCAAACTGAGTGTGAGGGACAGGAGCTGCAGAGAGCACGGGGCAGGGTGAACAGAGACCTGCTCCAGCCCAGGAGCCCGTGGGGGGCAGAGGGGCAGGGGATGGCACAAGGAACAGGGTGCTGATGGCCTTCACTCCTCACTCTTCTGAGCAGCAAATCAGTCATTTCTCTCATTCTGTAACTGATGCCCCTTGATGGTTTAGTTTACAGGCAAACCTGAGAACCAGGGGGTTTGAAGTAAAGGAATTGCTGCTGCTTTAAGGCTTACCCAGCTTGGTGTATGATCTTAAGTCTATCTGGTTTAAGTGTGAGGTAACAACAAAAGACTTGGACTGGCTTCCTTGGCTTTGCCCTCTTGCTCAAGTGCCCGTGCCATAAAAAGGTGTCTTTATTTACAAACAAAGAGCCATGGGCCCATTTTATACACCCACTAAACAAACCCCAGAGCACAGCAGCTGCACGGAGAGGAGCACGAGCTACTGAAGCAGACAGGGGTTGGTGATCAGTGGATATCAAGCACCCAGGTCACAGTCGGGACACCTCATTCAACCTGCCCTTCTCCAGTTTCCAGAGAGGCTAACATGCCCTCGCCCATCCCAACACGCCTTGGGTGTCCAACAACACTGCCCCGAGCAGGCTCCATGCACAGGCAGTCCTCTGTGTATCCATTCACTGTCTTCTGGAATGTATTTACTAATGCATTTACAAACCAGCCAGCCCAGCCATCCACCAGTGACTGACAGACATAACTGCAGCTTCTTGTTCCTGTACAGAAACAAAGGGATCATGGAGGACACCACCACCAAGCACAGATATTGCACTATTCTGTAAACAAAACACCTTTACTGTTAGTGCATGGCCAGATCTCTGAAAGGAATTCTGTCAGCTCTGTGCATTTTCCTTCCCCTAGGAAAGTCACTGCCTCTTTTCCTCTTCAGGTCCCCGCTCTTCCTTAAGGGAAGGAGAAGGATCTGTTGCTAAGCTGTATCTCAGAGGATCAATGCAAGTTTTAAATGCTTGACCACCAGCTGTGAAGCACAGCCAGTATTAGGTGCTGCTGAAGGTAAGAGATCACCATAAACTCCAGAGCTGTCAGGCTGCATTCTTTGGAAAATAAAGTGAGATTTGAATTTGACCAGGTATGACCCCCAGGCAATGAAGCTCCACAGCACTTCATCAACCAAGCTGCTCCTGTGGCCCAGAAAGACCATTCACAAATCCGAATCACTGCGGAGAAACATCCTCACAAAAGACACTCATATGAAAATGACATCATGCCAGGGCACAGAATGGAGTTTTGTTTTCCATGTGCTTTGGAAACGCAGCTTTCAGGACCATTGCAGGGCTCCTTTGTCCAGCACATCTCCTGGAAAGCTGCTTGTCTCACTACTTCTCTTACCAGGAATCTCTCCCAGAATGGCACAGCTTCCAACATTCCTGGAAACAAGTTCAGGGCAGAGGCAAGAGTCTCCAGCCAGATGCTGGCAGTTGTATCCTTCTCCTTTTCCATGCACATGGAGACTCACTGGAAATCCTGAGCTCCAGCAACTGCTGGAGAGCCACTGGGAAGGATATCCTGCCAACCTCTATTTATAGCTGCTCAGGATGGAGGGGAAGGCTGTCACAGCACGGGCAAAATGAAGTCTTGCCACTGGCAGAGAACAGCCAGGCTGGATCCAAACTCCAACTGCCCAGTGCCCTAAGGATGGGCAAACAGCAGAGGAGGAATGTGCAGCTCCAGCTTTAACCACCCCCAGGACCTCCCAGGTGTTTGTGTCTGGGCACAGTTAGGTGCGGTATCAATTGTTTCAGGGGTACACATTAACCACTGAGACACAGGACTCGGGGAATGATGCGCCTTACTCAACACAAATAAAAGATTACAAAACAGGAAAGCTGACCTTATTGTACTTCCAGCAGCAAGATTGTGAAAAAAAAATCTTCATTTCTAACTTTCATAAGCAGTCAACTATGCCTCAAGTTTTCCAGATCAAAGAAAAGGACAGACATCCCCTAAACTAAAACATGCCAAGGATTGATATGGCAGATGTGTCAGTTCAGTGGGTTTTTCATTTGCTTGTGTTTTGGGGGTGTGATTTTTTTAGATTTGGGTTTTTTTAAGAAAAATGTTTGTTTGTTTCCTTAAAACCATAAAAATTTCTGCCCCATTACCCAGTTACCTCGTGTGATTTATTTACACTGTACCATTGCTGTAACATAACGTGTACACCTCACAGCACATGAATCCTAACTCGTGAAAGTACAAACTCCTCAGAGAAAACACACTCCACTACAGACCTGTCAGATCTCACCTATTCCGCTGGCAGCACCTGCTCAAGCTACAGCTGTATTAAAAAAACGCAGCCAGCACAAAACCCCTGCTTGCTCCTGCAGAAACACAGGGACTTGGAAGAGGACATTTCCTGGCAAAGTTGCATTCGAAATGCAGGTCCAAAGAACAGCATTGGGAATGGCACCACAATCCAACACGATGGAATGATGCAACCCAGGAGGTCCCACCCCTTGCCAGAGCCCAACTCCCTTCTCTCCCTCCCCAAGCCCCTCTGCCCAAGAGAGGGGGACACCAACCCCACAGCTGAGAGGATACCGGGTTTACAGCCACGCTTGGAACTCGGGCCCCCACCACCCGAGACAGTGCTGCCAACACCAACCCCACCCCAAAACCCCAAACGATGGCACCACCTGATGGAGCGAGGGGCATCTCCTCCCTCAGGCAGAGTGGCAAAGAGCTGGCAGGTGCCTCCTCCAGGAAGCGAAGCCAGCAGGGAATCACCTCTAGCACACATGGCAAGCGCAGCGCCCCAGTGCAGTTGGAGCTGCCACGGTCAAACCGCAATTCCCCGGCTACAGAGGCCCCGTACAGCCAGCAAAGCAGGAATTCCGGGCCTGGAGGGTGTTCTGTAGCTGCCCCATCCTCCCCGCTGAAGCTGTTCCCCTCCCAAGAAAAGAATTAACTCTTCAGTGCCCTGAGAGCGGCACCCCTGAGGCCTCCCAGGCTTCCCAGCCCCGCGCTATCCCCACCACGCTGGGGACAACTCCCAGCCCTTGGGTACAACTGCTCTGTCCCTGAGAAAGCCCAGGAATGAGCAACACCCGCCCGTAAATCTGACCCTCCTCACGTTCCGTGTCCCTGTGCGTGCACAGCTCCAGGAAACACATGTGGAAAAGGGAAGGGATTGGTCTGAGAGCTGGACTTTATGCCCTGCACACCACCACGAACACAGCTCCTGAGAGGGAACAGGGCAGCAGCCACACAGCCCTGAAGTTATTCATGAGCTGCTTTACACACCAGTGGCTCCACAGAAGCACCCAGGCATGCAAAGGACTGCAGGACAGGGATTGCAGCAAGTGCAGCTCTCTCCCCCAGAACTGAGACCCAACCCAAACCCCGCGCTCTGCTCTCCCAGCAGCCACACACCGGGATTTCACTCCGTGTTTCTAACTGCGCTGAAGCAAAGCATCCCACCGCTCCTGCACGGGAGAGGAAGAGGGACAGATCCAAACATGCCCGTTTCCAAGACACGGATTAGTCACGGGATCCTCACACAGCACTTGAGCTCTGCAGCCAGCATCCAGCACGAGCAGTGGGGTTCGTGTTTGACAGGCATCGGGCACTGCCTGCCCCATCCAGGCTTGGCAGGCAGCACTGCTCTGCTGACCCTGCTCACACTCAGGCAGCTAATTAACAACATTGCTGCTCCCTCCTTCCACCAGCACTGCAAGTGGCACACGTGTGCTGTTTTAACTTTTTGGGGAAGGTGGCTTTGCACCCTGTCACTGGCTCAGAGCTGCACAAAAGCCCCAAACACTGCAAATAAACAAACCATTAACAGCAGCTGCACACCATCCACTGTTCCCTTTGCACTCGCACAGCTCTGGCAGGGTTGAGGGCACTCTCAGGTGTGTGTGTGAGCCTTACACAGCCTGAGCTCATCACACGGGAGCAGCTGCCATCCCTCTGTTTCTGTCCAACAGGCAGGCACAGCCATCCAGCCTCCAACACCCATCTGGGGACAGCCTCTGCCTCAGCTTTATGTGACTTTCTGGCCATGGAGGGTCTGCAAAGCCACACAGTCCAACTGAGGCACGAGTATAACTAACAGTAATTAATAATCATATTGAAATCACGTGTCAAAAACTTTATACAGCAGAGGCTGAACTGACTTGCTCTACATTATGCAAAAAAACAACCACGGTTCGTTTTACTTCCAACTCCTCCCGGCCGACTAAGAAATAATAATAATAATAAAAAATAAAACCCACAAAAAAAGAAAAAACCCAAACAAACAAAAAACCCCCCAAAAAAACAAACAGAAGAAAACAGGGAGGGACCTTCGGTGCGGTAGGAAAGGTGAGTGAACGCCTTCCACCCTGTCCTGTCCGCAGCACTGGGATCGATCCCTGAGCCCCATCCCAGGCGCCGTTCCCAGCCCGGGCTGAGCCCCCTGCCCGCGCCGCCGCCCCGCACCGCGGCTCTCTCGCCGAGCCACGGCCGGGAAACCCCGGTCCCGCAGCGCGCCTTCCCCAGCCCCGGACAGCACACACGGCCCGGGGCGCCGCGTGACAGCGAGCCCGCC